>CDLV01000020.1:0-454868 GCA_001244265.2 Microbotryum lychnidis-dioicae p1A1 Lamole
GCGGCTTACTTCGTTTACTGCAAGAACCTGGTTCAACACTCGGCTCTCGACAAGGCAACACCGAACTCGGTCTGGCAGGGCGGACGCACTACAGCCTCCGCCTTCACCCGTTCGGCTGTGCGCTTGGCTCACGGTCGGCGCCCGAACTTCGCTCTAAACTCGACCCGAAAGCGGTTCGCGTTCTGTTCACCGGCTACGACTTGGCTTCCAAAGCCTTCCGCTTCTACGACACTACAACAAAGAAGGTCACCCTGGGCAGAAATGCCACCTTCCTCGACACCGAATTCCCCGGGTTATGTGGCGACTCTGCCGATCCAGACGATGACACGCACTTCGCCAGCGCTCCCTTCGCCGACCCTCAAACCACCGTCAAGTCATGGACCCCACTAGTAAGGTCGGCGCACATGGACGTCTCATCCCCTCTTGATGATTCTTCCATGAGCGCCGTTGACGTGGCCCAGGGTACACTGGCGGATCCTTACTTAATTCCACAGATGCCGAATCGCCCGCGTCAGTCACCGTCGCCTGCGCCGTCCTCGTCACTGTCTCCTGAGCCGGCCTCGTCCCCTTCGGCTGCACCATCGTTCGCGCCCTCACCGTCGTTGGCTGCATCGTCGTCACCTTCGGCCTTACCCACTGAATCTGAATACTCCGCCGATCCTCTTGACCTCATCGGATCACAGCCCCAGGCTCCCCTCGACCCAATGGACACCCCACTCCCAGACTTCAGCACGTACCGCGAGCCCGCATCGGCTGAGGAGTCGCCCGACGAACTCGACCTCATTGGACGCCACTCTCGCGACGAGTCCCCGGACGAAATCGATTTCCTCACTCGCCATCACCGCGCGTTCATTGCGACTGACGACGACAACTCTGACACCGAGGCCATCGAACCTGTCAAATCCATTACGAGCGACCCACAGACCTGGCGAGAAGCGATGTCGGGCGACAAACGTGAGGTATGGGCCAAGGCCGCTGCCGATGAGTTCAATTCCATGCGCGACGACTTCAAGGTCTTCACCATTGATGACCGTTCTACAGTACCTGCGGGCGTGACCATCGTATCGTCCAAATTCGTCTGGAAAACAAAACGGAACGCACTCGGCGAGATCACTGGACACAAGGCACGGCTGGTCGCGCAAGGCAATCGCCAACGTGACGGCATCGACTTCACTGAAACCTTCGCACCGGTCGCACGCTTCTCTTCGATACGCTCACTCCTCGCGCTCGCGGCTGCCAACGGCCTGCATGTACACCAAGCGGACATCGACAAAGCCTATCTTCACGGCGACCTCGATCACGACATCTGGATGACGGCACCGCGCGGCTTCGACCTTCCCAGCGACAAGGTGCTTCGGCTGCGACGCTCCATCTACGGGCTCAAACAGGCCGGCCGAATCTGGAATCGACACATTGACGCTTCGCTTCGCGACCTCGGTTACACGGCAACAGGCACCGATCACTGCGTCTACTCTCGGCTCGACGATCGGCAACGCCCACACTACATCGCCCTGTACGTCGACGACCTTCTGATGATCAGCCCGGACCTGGCCGAAATCGAACGCGTCATCTCGGGCCTGGAACAACGTTACGGTGTCAAACGCCTTGGACCGGCCGAGTACATCCTCGGCATCCAGATCAGGCGTCTCAACGACGGCTCTATCGCCCTATGCCAGGAACGGTACATCATGGACGTGCTCGCTCGGTTCCACTTCGACACTACGACTCGCGGCGCTACCATCCCCATGACCCCGGTCTTTCGCTCACCGCCATTCCGGGCCAAGGCACGGAACAGATCAGGTCGTGGTATCTACAGGCAATCGGCTCGCTCCTCTACATCTCGCTTGGCACTCGCCCGACATCGCCTTCGCCGTATCTTACCTGGCCCGCTTCGCCAACAACCCGGGCCAGCGCCATTGGATTGCCGTCAAGCACGTCCTACGCTACCTCCGAGCCACTTATCGCGACGAGCTTCTCTACACTCGTGGTAAGACGGACATCAAGGGCGTGGTAGGTTACTCCGATGCCAACTGGGGTGCCTGCGTCGACACATCGGTCTCCACCATGGGTTTTGTCTTCTACATTGCCGGCTCGCTGTGTCCTGGTCCTCCAAGCGTCAATCGCGGGTCGCCGACTCTACCACCGACGCGGAATACCTCGCTCTCTCGCATGCTACAAGGAAGGGATCTACCTCAGTCAGCTGCTTGAGGAGCTCCATGTCCAGTCCGGTATCTCCACTCACATCTACACTGACAACGAAGCTGCTGCCGCCGTCGCACGAGACCCTGTCCGCGCATCCGGGACTCGACATATCCGTCTGCGTGAGCACTTCGTTCGGGACATGGTGAATTGGGGTGAGATTTCTCTTTCGCACGTGGGGACAAGCAACATGGTGGCCGACATTTTTACCAAGGCACTTGGCCCGAAGATTTTTTCCATGCATTGCTATGCTCTCGGCTTGCGCACTCGACATCCACGGCTTGGGTCTGCCTCGCATTCGCGTGGGGGGGGTGTGACAAGTCCACTCTCAGCTCGGCAGAGGCGCCTCGGTCGGTGCGCGCACCCGCTAGCCCGCCCCCCTGCGCTGGGGACTTAGACGCGCGCGACTGACTCAGCGCGCCAGCGCCGGGTGGGTCCGTGCGCGTGCCCACTAGGCCGCCCCCTTGCGGTGGGGACTTAGGCGCGCGCGACTGCGTTAGCGCGCTAGACTGCGTTAGCGCGCTAGCAACTTCACCCGCGACTGGGCCTATCCCAGCGCGGGTCCCCTTTCTATTTCTTAGCTTCCCTCTCACCACTTCTGTTCAACAATCGACCTCTCCTGACAGTAGTGGTGATTGTCTCATAGGTATGCTGAAATAGACCACTTCTGTTCAACAATCGACCTCTCCTGACAGTAGTGGTGATTGTCTCATAGAAGTTGCTTGAGCAGGCAGGAGAGAAACGCAGAGTGGGGCCATTTGGCTGGGCCCAAGTCAGCCCAGCCAAAGTCAGGCGCACGGACCTGGCCCAGGTGCAGAGACCAGGCCCAGAGTGGGAGAGCTAAGGTGGTGAAAAGTAGGCCAAAAGTGATCAAAACGAAAGAGAGAGGATGTTGAGGTAGGTACAAGATACAAGAAGGACATGAAGGAATATTTGATCTCACACCCCCCCTACTTCGAGTATCAGGGAGGCACAGATACCGGAGTCGACCGCGGTGCCGAGCAAAGAGGTCGCGTGACAATGCTTTGGTGAAGATGTCCGCTGTCATCTCACCAGTGTTGATGTACTGGACGACAATGTCGCCCATGGAAACCATATCCCGGACGAAGTGTTCGCGCAGGTGATGTGCCGAGTCCGAGCATGAATACCGGATTCTTGTGAGAGCATTGGCGCCTTGGTTGTCGCCGGTAAGATGAGGACGGGCTTGAAGACGAAAAGCCAAGCTCACCAAAGAGCTGACGCAGAAAGATTGCCTCCTTACCAGCGTGTGACAGTGCGAGGTACTCGGCGTCACAAGTGGAGTCGGCAACGCGCGATTGAAGCCGGAGGACCATGAGACGGCAGCACCTGCATAGACAAAAGTGTAACCCATGGCGACTTGGAAGAGAGGACGCATGCACCCCAGTTGCAGTCGGAGTAGCCTAAGAGCGGTGCCGGATTCCCGCGAGCGTAGCGTAAGCCGTGAGAAAGAGTGCCAGCGAGGTAACGGAAGGCGTGTTTGACAGCTCCCCAAGCAGCAGCGGAAGGCGAGTGAGAGAAGCGAGCCAAGTAACCGACGGTGTAAGCCAGGTCGGGCCGAGTACCAGTGGACGCGTACATAAGGGAACAGATGGCCTGCAGGTACCGAGTGCGATCCGGGAATGGGTGGGCTGCAGCTCGACTTCGAGGCGGAGATCGGGCTGCATGGGCGTGGCGACGGGATGGGCATCGACATTCCAAATCGGGCAAGGACGTCCTTGAGGTATTGTTCCTGACTCAGAGAGATGGAACCGTCTGGAGAGCGCCGGATCTGGATGCCGAGGACATATTCCGCCTCACCGAGCCGTTTGACACCATAGCGCTGCTCAAGACCCTGAAGGTACGCTCAATCTCAGGGAGAGAGGGGCTGATCATGAGCAGGTCGTCGACATAGAGCGCAATGTAGTGGTGCACATCACCCGTTGTCCTGACGTAGACGCAGTGGTCGGATTCGGTGGCGACATAGCCGAGTGCGGACAAGGCAGAGTCAATCTCGTCGTTCCAGATGCACCGGCCTGGCGCAAACCATAGAGGGACCGATGCAGTTGGAGGACCTTGCCTGGCATGTAGATGCCATCAGGCACACGAATGTACAGGGGTGCGTCGAGTTTGCCGTGCAGGTAGGCTTTGTCGATGTCGGCCTGGTGGACGTGGTACCCATGAGCAGCAGCAGAGCCAGGAGTGCGCGGATGGAGGTGAATTTGGCACGGGTGCAAAGGTCTCGTCAAAGTCAATGCCAGAGCGTTGGGAGTCACCACGAGCAACAAGACGGCCCTTGTAGGACTTGACTTGGCCATGCTGGTCGCGTTTGGTGCGGAAGACAAACGGGAGCCCAGGACCTTGGCGTCTGCTGGCAAGGGACTCGTCAATCGGTGTGAACGCCGAAAAATCTCGCAAGAGTGAGTCAAACTCGTCGCGGGCCGCAAGACGCCATTCATCCGCTTGAGGAGTGGCCATGGCCGCTCGCCAGTGAGGTGGGTCGCGAGCGGGGGCAATCAGTTCCGCAGGGTCGGCGGGCGAGGTCTCAATGAGGGCGCAGTGCCAGAGGCAAGGTAGGCCACGGCAGAGGGTGAGTGGAGTGCGTCATCCACGTCGTCGGAAACTCCTGCGCCTGGCATAGCAAAGCAACATCGCGTGGGCGTGGCAGGAGATCGATCGGGTCCGGGGAGTCGGACCGAGCGGTGAGGGTGGCGCTGGCAACGCACGGGAGGCCACGGGCGCGGGAAGGACAAGGCGTGGAGATGGCCGAGTCAGAGCTACCTTGGTCAGAGGCGCTTGATGCAGGTGATTCCGGGTCAGGGAGCTCACGAGCAGGGGAGCCTTGGTCAGGGGCAGGGGGTGCGAGCGAGTCCTGGTCAGGGACCTCGCAGGCAGGGGCGGGACGGTGCGGGCCCTGGTCAGGGGCTGCCGGCACGGGTCGAGGTGGCTCAGCGCGAGGCGCGAGTGAGTGAGGGGAAGCAACGAGCGAAGGCTCAAGGGGTCTACCTGGTCAGGGTATGCGTCAACAGTGACGGGGAGTGGGATTGGTTCAGCGCGAACGTCGGGGCTGGCCGGAGTGCAGGGAACTCGGATTCACGGAAGACAACATTGCGGCTGAGTTGTATCCTGCGCGTGGACGGCTCGAAGAGTCGGAAAGCCTTGGCATGGTGGTCAAAACCAACGAACAGGAGGGGTACAGCCTTGGGGTCAAGGTCCGTGCGCTTGGCCGAGGGAAGGTGGTGCCAAGCGCGGCAGCCAAATGCGCGAAGAGTGGAGATATCAGGCGCAAAGCCGTGCCAACGGGTGTCGGGGATCTCACCACCAATGCCGGCGTGAGGCATCAGGTTTTTGCAGTGCACGTAGTACAAGGCAGCCTCACCCCAGAGGCGTGAATCAGCGCCAGAGGAGTAGAGCAGAGCAAGGATACCCTCCTTGATGGTGCGATTGCTGCGCTCGACACGCCCATTTTGTTGGGGTGTGTAAGGGATAGTGAGTTCCCGACGAATGCCTTTGCTTGTACAGAAGTCGACAAAGTTGCGCAGAGTGAACTCGCCTCCATTGTCAGAGCGGATGGTCTTCACCTTGTTGCCGGTGGCATTCTCGACTTCAAGGATCCAGTCGCGAAGGCAAGGGAAGACGTCACTTTTGAGTGCCAGGAGGATACACCAGTGCTTGCGAGAGAAGTCATCAATGATGACCAGCATGTACCGATGTCCACCAAATGTAGGGCGAGGCATTTGCGCTACATCGACATGGAGGAGATCCAGGCGGCCAGAGGCAATGGACTTGGACCGGGCAAAGGGGAGGGCATGCGCTTTGGAAGCGAGACAAGCATTGCAGTAAAAATCCCGGAGCTCCTGATCCTTATACACCCAATCCACCCCAGTAACCAAGCCTCTCTGCACAATGTTTTTGATTTGCGCAACGGGCAAGTGCGCGAGGCGACGGTGCAGAGTCAGCAAGGACACTTTGGTAGGGATGGCGAGGAGGGCTGTGGGCGTACAGGGTGTAGGTCCAAGTGCCAAGGCGTACAGGTTGTTCCCGATGGCTTGAGCGGTAGCGACGACGGCACCCGAGGGACGGGCGATGCTTGCACAACGAGATGCGAAGGAGACGCGGTAGCCAAGTTGATCCAACTGGAAGACGGACAGCAGGTTGCACGGGAGATCCGGTACGAGGAGGACATTGGACACGGTGATCGGACCCGTTGAAGTCTGGATGCAAATGGTGCCGCAACCGGTGGAAGGGAGGGAGCCGGCGACACCTCCAACTCGTGGGCCTGCGACCGTGCGAAGCTCGGAAAAAAGGCCCCTGTCGTTCGTCATATGGCGATTAGCGCCCGAGTCAAGGAGCCAAGCCGATTTGCGAAATGGCGAAGGTGTTGCGAGGAGACAGGCCGTGAACGACACAGAGTTGGGTGTGTCCACTGCGGCTGGTGACGCGACTGGCTGGGAGGCCTTCTTCTCGGCGGTGCGACGAGCTCGGTAGGCGGCGGCCCAGGCGGTGTCGGGGCATTCCCGGAGCCAGTGCAACTTGCGACAAGACGGATTTGGGCACGGCCTTGAACAGCCGTGGCGGGCCTGCGGGGTGGCGACGGCGGCAACAGGAGTATCGACGGGCGGGCTTTGACATCGCGGTAAAGGCGCGTGAAGATCTCGGTGGCGGAGGGCATCGCAGTGGAATCGCCCTGGTCAGCAACGAAGGTGGTGCGCCAGGCGTCGAAGGACGAAGGAAGGCGAGCAAGCAAGTGCGAGGCGAGAAGGGCGTTCACGGTGACCTGCGAGTCCTGCAGCAGCCGGGCGTCGTTTTCGAAACTGTCGCGGAATTGCAGGAACAGGTCGGGAGTGACGGGCACAGGGTCGGAGCTGAAGAGGCGTTGGATGACCGGTAGCAGATCGACAGCAGAGACGGTGCCGTAGCGTTCGCGAAGTGCCTGCCAGACCTTGGGTGCTGCGAGCGGTTCGTCGAGGTAAGGTGACAGGCCCGGGAGGACAGTTTGCGAATCGACGGAGGCGCAAATGGAGGAGCAGGCGTAGTGGTCCCAGAGAGGGACATACGAAGCAGGCCAAGACTCGAGTGGTACGCCCGTGTTGAGGTAACGGACGACGCCGGAGGGCAGGCGCGAACGGATGGCGAGGACCCAGTCTCGGTAGCCGGACGAGTTGCGAAGCAGCTCGGTCGTTGCGAAGGCCGCAGAGTGGGTGGGCGGGCGCAAGGGCGGCGCATCGGGCGTGGGCTCGCGGAGCTTGGCTTCAGGCGCGGAGGCGCCGGCGTCGGACATGTTGCGAAGGGTGAAAAAGTAGAGCGAAGGGCGGGCACGGAGGTGGCCGCACTGGTAGCTCGGTTGGGCTAATAACCTGTGATGTTGTCACGCCTGCTCAAGCGGTGGTAAGTCTCTGATCGAAGGACCAAGGGAGACCAGACCAAGAAGTTGCTTCTTACACACCTGCTCAAGCGGTGGTAAGTTTCTGATCGAAGGACCAAGGAGACCAGACCAAGAAGTTGCTTGTTACACACCTGCTCAAGCACTACAGTAAGTTACCGCATCTAGAAGGGTGAAAGATGATAGGAAGAGTAGTGCTCACCTGCTCAAGCGGTGGTAAGTCTCTGATCGAAGGACCAAGGGAGACCAGACCAAGAAGTTGCTTGAGCAGGAGAGAAACCAGAGTGGGGCCATTTGGCTGGGCCCAAGTCAGCCCAGCCAAAGTCAGGCGCACGGTGCAGAGACCAGGCCCAGAGTGGGAGAGCTAAGGTGGTGAAAAGTAGGCCAAAAGTGATCAAAACGAAGAGAGGAGGATGTTGAGGTAGGTACAAGATACAAGAAGGACATGAAGGAGATATTTGATCTCACATCGACTTCCCGGGCGACAAGGTTCTCCGGCTGCGACGCTCGATCTACGGTCTTAAGCAGGCCGGTCGCATCTGGAATCGCCACATCGACACATCACTTCGAAGTCTTGGTACAAGGCAACGGGCACTGATCACTGCATTTACTCTCGCATTGATGATCAGAAGCAGCCCCATTATATCGCATTGTATGTCGACGATCTCCTCATTGTCAGCCCCGCCCTCGACGAGATCGAGCGTGTCATCTACGGCCTCGAACAACGATACGGCGTCAAACGGCTCGGCCCCGCAGAATACATCCTCGGCATCCAGATTCGACGCCTGGAAGACGGCTCCATTGCTCTATCCCAGGAGCGCTACATCATGGACGTGCTCGCCCGCTTCCACTTCGACACCACAACGCGCGGCGCTACGGTGCCAATGACGCCCGGCCTCTCGCTCACGGCTGTACCGGGTCAGGGAACGGAACGCATTCGGTCGTGGTACCTGCAAGCCATCGGCTCCCTCCTATACATTTCACTTGGCACTCGGCCCAACATTGCCTTCGCCGTCTCGTACCTGTCCCGGTTCGCCAACAACCCGGCCGCCGCCATTGGATTGCCGTCAAACACGTCCTTCGCTACCTTCGCGCTACGTACCGCGATGAGCTACTCTACGCCTGTGGCCCCGCCAAAATTACGGGTGTGGTTGGCTATTCTGATGCGAACTGGGGTGCCTGCGTCGACACGTCCATCTCCACAATGGGCTTCGTCTTTTACTTGGCCGGCTCCGCCGTCTCTTGGTCATCGAAGTGTCAGACTCGGGTAGCAGATTCCACCACTGATGCCGAATACCTCGCCTTGTCGCATGCTGGTAAGGAAGCGATTTACCTTACGCAACTCCTCTCCGAGCTCCACGTTCGCCCGGTCGATGCAGCCCACATTTTCACCGACAACGAGGCCGCCGCCGCCGTCGCTCACGACCCCGTTCGCACTTCGGGCACTCGACACATACGCCTCCGCGAGCACTTTGTCCGCGACATGGTCAACCAAGGCGAGATCTCTCTCTCACATGTCGGCACAGCGAACATGGTTGCAGACATATTCACCAAGGCGCTAGGTCCCAAGATTTTTGGTGCACATTGCTATACTCTAGGTCTCCGGACGCGTCACCCACGGCTCAAGTCTACCTCGCGTTCGCGTGGGGGGGTGTGAAGAATCCACTCTCCGCTCGGCTCAGGACTTAGGCGCGCGGATCAAGCCGGGCGCATCGGCACAGGTCTTAGGCGCGCTGAGTGAGCCGGGCGCATCGGCAGAGGACTTAGGCGCGCGGAACGAACCAGGCGCACCGGCTCAGGACTGAGGCGCGCGGGCGCAGGACTTAGGCGCGCGGAGCGAGCCTGGGACTTAGGCGCGCCGGCTCAGGTCTTAGGCGCGCGGAGCGAGCCTGGGACTTAAGCGCAGGGAACGAGCCTGGCCCAAGGGTTAAGCCCAAGGGTCCCAGGCTGAGGACTTGAGGCGCGCGGCTCCCATACTGTTAGCTTCCTATTCATCACTCTTGGCTATAACTACATCGCTGACGTAGTAGAGTTGATCGAATAGGTATGTTGTAATATTCATCACTCTTGGCTATAACTACATCGCTGACGTAGTAGAGTTGATCGAATACAGTCCGGTATCCCCACTCACATCTACACTGACAACGAAGCTGCTGCCGCCGTCGCACGAGACCCTGTCCGCGCATCCGGGACTCGACATATCCGTCTGCGTGAGCACTTCGTTCGGGACATGGTGAATCGGGGTGAGATTTCTCTTTCGCACGTGGGGACAAGCAACATGGTGGCCGACATCTTTACCAAGGCACTTGGCCCGAAGATTTTTTCCACGCATTGCTATGCTCTCGGCTTGCGTACTCGACATCCACGGCTTGGGTCTGCCTCGCATTCGCGTGGGGGGGGGTGTGACTGTAAGAGTTACAACTCTTTGTATTTCCTTCTCACACCGTCTCACCCTTTCTCTGCCTTATTCTTTCTGTGATTTTTGGCCTTTCCCTTCACCCTGCTCTCCCATCTCTTGGCTGGGTCTGTGCACCTGCATCAAGCGCACGGACCAAGCCATGCTCTGCCTGGCTCCCTCTATCTTCAGGCTGGGTCCGTGCGCTTAACACTGGGGCACGGACCTGGTTGCGCACTACCCCAGCCAACTGGCTCCGCGCTTCTCTCTCTCCTGCTCAAGCAACTTCATTGGTCTGGTCTCCTTGGTCCGTTGATCAGAGACTCACCACCGCTTGAGCAGGTGAGCACTACACTTCCTAGTACCTCTCTCACTTTGATAGCCAGGGTAACTTACTGTAGCATCTGAGCAGGTGTGTGCAAAGCAACTTCATTGGTCTGGTCTCCTTGGTCCGTTGATCAGAGACTCACCACCGCTTGAGCAGGTGTGTGCAAAGCAACTTCATTGGTCTGGTCTCCTTGGTCCGTTGATCAGAGACTCACCACCGCTTGAGCAGTTGTGCGCTTCATAGTGACAAGTCCACTCTCAGCTCGGCAGAGGCGCCTCGGTCGTTGCGCGCACCCGCTAGCCCGCCCCCTGCGCTGGGGACTTAGACGCGCGCGACTGCCTCAGCGAGCAGGCGCCAGCGGACTCGGGCGCGCGCCCGCTAGGCCGCCCCCTTGAGGTGGCGACTTAGACGCGCGCAGCTGCCTCAGCGCCCTAGCGATTTCACCCGCTGCTGGGCCTATCCCAGTGCGGGCCCCCTTTCTGTTTCTTAGCTTCCCTCTCACCACTTCTGTTCAACAATCAACCTCTCCTGACAGTAGTGGTGATTGTCTCATAGGTATGCTGAAATAGACCACTTCTGTTCAACAATCAACCTCTCCTGACAGTAGTGGTGATTGTCTCATAAGCGGTTCGCGTCCTGTTCACCGGCTACGACCTGGCTTCCAAAGCCTTCCGCTTCTACGACACTGCAACAAAGAAGGTGACCCTGGGCAGAAATGCTACCTTCCTCGACACCGAATTCCCCGGGTTACGTTGCGACTCCGCCGAGCAAGACGATGACACGCACTTCGCCAGCGCTCCCTTTGCCGACCCTCACACCACCGTCAAGTCATGGACCCCACTAGTAAGGTCGGCGCACATGGACGTCTCATCCCCTCTTGATGATTCTTCCATGAGCGCCGTTGACGTGGCCCCAGGGTACACTGGCGGATCCTTACTTAATTCCACAGATGCCGAATCGCCCGCGTCACCGTCGCCTGCGCCGTCCTCGTCACGGTCTCCTGAGCCGGCCTCGTCCCCGTTGGCTGCACCATTGTCCGCGCCCTCACCGTCGTTGGCTGCATCGTCGTCACCTTCGGCCTTCTCCACTGAATCTGAGTACTCCGCCGATCCTCTTGACCTCATCGGCTCACCGCCCCAGGCTCCCCTCGACCCAATGGACACCCCACCCCCAGACTTCAGCACGTACCGCGAGCCCGCGTCGGCTGAGGAGTCGCCCGACGAGCTCGACCTCATTGGGCGCCACTCTCGCGACGAGTCACCGGACGAAATCGATTTCCTCACTCGCCATCACCGCGCGTTCATTGCGACTGACGACTATGAGACAATCACCACTACTGTCAGGAGAGGTCGATTGTTGAACAGAAGTGGTGAGAGGGAAGCTAAGAAATAGAAAGGGGACCCGCGCTGGGATAGGCCCAGTCGCGGGTGAAGTTGCTAGCGCGCTAAGGCAGTCGCGCGCGCCTAAGTCCCCACCGCAAGGGGGCGGCCTAGTGGGCACGCGCACAGACCCACCCGGCGCTGGCGCGCTGTCAGTCGCGCGCGTCTAAGTCCCCAGCGCAGGGGGGCGGGCTAGCGGGTGCGCGCACCGACCGAGGCGCCTCTGCCGAGCTGAGAGTGGACTTGTCACACCCCCCCCACGCGAATGCGAGGCAGACCCAAGCCGTGGATGTCGAGTGCGCAAGCCGAGAGCATAGCAATGCATGGAAAAAATCTTCGGGCCAAGTGCCTTGGTAAAAATGTCGGCCACCATGTTGCTTGTCCCCACGTGCGAAAGAGAAATCTCACCCCGATTCACCATGTCCCGAACGAAGTGCTCACGCAGACGGATATGTCGAGTCCCGGATGCGCGGACAGGGTCTCGTGCGACGGCGGCAGCAGCTTCGTTGTCAGTGTAGATGTGAGTGGAGATACCGGACTGGACATGGAGCTCCTCAAGCAGCTGACTGAGGTAGATCCCTTCCTTGCTAGCATGCGAGAGAGCGAGGTATTCCGCGTCGGTGGTAGAGTCGGCGACCCGCGATTGACGCTTGGAGGACCAGGACACAGCGGAGCCGGCAATGTAGAAGACGAAACCCATGGTGGAGACCGATGTGTCGACGCAGGCACCCCAGTTGGCATCGGAGTAACCTACCACACCCTTGATGTCCGTCTTACCACGAGTGTAGAGAAGCTCGTCGCGATAAGTGGCTCGGAGGTAGCGTAGGACGTGCTTGACGGCAATCCAATGGCGCTGACCCGGGTTGTTGGCGAAGCGGGCCAGGTAAGATACGGCGAAGGCGATGTCGGGGCGAGTGCCAAGCGAGATGTAGAGGAGCGAGCCGATTGCCTGTAGATACCACGACCTGATCTGTTCCGTGCCTTGGCCCGGAATGGCGGTGAGCGAAAGACCGGGGGTCATCGGGATGGTAGCGCCGCGAGTCGTAGTGTCGAAGTGGAACCGAGCGAGCACGTCCATGATGTACCGTTCCTGGCATAGGGCGATAGAGCCGTCGTTGAGACGCCTGATCTGGATGCCGAGGATGTACTCCGCCGGGCCGAGTCGCTTGACACCGTAGCGTTGTTCAAGGCCCGAGATGACACGTTCGATTTCGGCGAGGTCCGGGCTGATCATCAGAAGATCGTCAACGTACAGCGCGATGTAGTGTGGGCGTTGTCGATCGTCGAGCCGAGAGTAGACGCAGTGATCGGTGCCTGTCGCCGTGTAACCGAGGTCGCGAAGCGAAGCGTCGATGTGTTGATTCCAGATTCTGCCAGCTTGTTTGAGCCCGTAGATGGAGCGTCGCAGTCGGAGCACCTTATCGCCAGGAAGATCGAATCCTCGCGGTGCCGTCATCCAGATGTCGTGGTCGAGGTCGCCGTGAAGGTAGGCTTTGTCGATGTCCGCTTGGTGTACATGGAGGCCATTGGTGGCCGCCAGCGCAAGGAGAGAGCGTATCGAAGAGAAGCGTGCGACCGGTGCGAAGGTTTCAGTGAAGTCGATGCCGTCACGTTGGCGATTGCCTTGCGCGACCAGCCGTGCCTTGTGTCCAGTGATCTCGCCGAGTGCGTTCCGTTTTGTTTTCCAGACGAATTTGGACGATACGATGGTCGCGCCCGCAGGTACTGTAGAACGGTCATCAATGGTGAAGACCTTGAAGTCGTCGCGCATGGAATTGAACTGTGTTGAACCAGGTTCTTGCAGTAAACAAAGTAAGCCGCAGCCTCCTCCCAGAATGGCTTGGGTAGATGGGCGTCCGCCAGAAGGGCAAGAATGCCTTCAACAATGGACCGATTGACCCGCTCCGCCCGACCGTTTTGTTGAGGCGTGCGAGGGATAGAGTATTGTCGACGCGTACCTCGCACCTTGCAGAACTCCGTGAATGCTCTCGAGCAATACTCGCCACCATTGTCAGTTCGGAGGACCTTCAGTGTTGCACCTGTCTCGAGCTCGACCTCGGCAAGCCAAGTCTTGAATACGCTGAAGACTTCGCTTTTATGTCCGATTGCGTAGGCCCATAGTTTGCGCGAGTAGTCGTCGAGGAACGTGACCAGGTATCGTTTGCCAGTCAAGGAACGCTCCGGGAGGGAAAGTACATCGCTGTGTACGAGGCCAAGTCTCTCGGAGGAGTGCGAATCCGAATCGGGAAAAGGAAGACGATGGCCCTTGGCGCTGAGGCAAGCATTGCAGACAAACTTCTCTACCTCTTCGTCACTATATCCGGCCCCGAGACCCTCCAGCAAACCAGCGGCAACCATCTTCTGTATGGACAACGGTGCGAGATGGCCGAGGCAGCGGTGGAGAGTCAGCAGGGGCACGGAAGACTGTGAACGAGAGAGGAGAGCAAGGTGCTGACATTTGGAATGATCAGCGTCGAGCAAATAGAGTCCCTCGTCGAGCCTCGTGCCTTCAGCGATGTTGTTGCCCTCTTTGTCGATGTCAATGCCGTGTTTCGTGAAGGCAACACGGACGTCGTCGGTGTCGCAAAGTCGAGAGACCGAGAGGAGATTTACGAACAGGCCGGGAGTGTGCAGCACGCCAGTGAGCGTGATCGGATGGCCCGAGGCGGCAACAAAGGCGATGTTTCCCGTTCCGATGGCGTTGATGCCCCCTGCAATGCCTCCAATCTTTGTGGGAGCGATGTGGTGATAGGTCGTGAACAGCGACTTGTCCGAGACCATGTGCGAGGTGGCCCCCGAGTCAACGACGAAAGAGTTGGTGCGGAGCTGGCGGCGACGAGCGAGAAAACCGGTGGCAATACATCCGACATGGTGTTGACAGTCGGCGGTCGAGTTCGCCGTGTCGGCCTTTTTGCCGTTCTCGAGAGCCTTTTTGCAGTCGAAAGACCAGTGATTCTGCTTGCAGGAGCGACAGGGTCCTGGCGGCGGGTGTTGCGCTCTCACAGGGCACTCCGCCACACGGTGCGAAGGGCTGCAACAGGCGAGACACTTGGGACGGGTAGGACGTGACGACGACGAGGCAAGGAGGGCCAATTGAGTGCTGGGGACGTTGGTGGACCGAAGTTGGACACGCATGCGATCGGCAAGCGAATCGATGGCAGGGAGAGATCTTTGGGTGCGCTGTTCATCGGTGAACGACGCCTTGAAGCTCTCGAGGGACGGATGTGCAATGGCGAGGAGGAGTGTGGCGAGAACATCATTGATAGTCGTCTTCGTATCGATGATTTCTTGCGCAATGGCTTTGAACTCCATGATCCAACCGTCGAATTCGTCAACGGTGCCGGGCATGGGCCGGAAACTCCATAGTCGTGAGAAGAGCTCGAGCGTGCGAGTGGCGTCATCCGGAGCATACCGCAATTTCAGCGTCGAATAGATTTTGGGCGCTGTGAGTTCGGCGGTAGGGATTTGGTCGAGGACGGCCGAGACGTCGGCTGAGTCGATCGAGTTCGCTAGGAGCTCACGTGCCACGACATCGCGGGCAGAGCGGTGCGAAGGTGTCCAGTCGGCGGGTACGATCCCGTCGAGGACGTATGAGCGGATGTCGTCCGCGAGGCAGAGGCGAAGCTGGCGTGTCCAGCTCGCAAACGTCTTGGGCCCATCCAAGCGTGCGTGCTTGGGAAAGGCGGGGCGAGAGGTGCCGGACGACGTGGCGGATGTGGCAGTGGTGAGACCCGACAGCAGCGACGTAAGTGCGGCGAGCTGTTCGGCGGGGATTGTTGGGTGGGCACCCGTCGTTAGGGGCGACGACGTGTCCATGCCAGCGGTAGGTCGATGGGCGAATAACCTATGAGACAATCACCACTACTGTCAGGAGAGGTCGATTGTTGAACAGAAGTGGTCTATTTCAGCATACCTATGAGACAATCACCACTACTGTCAGGAGAGGTCGATTGTTGAACAGAAGTGGTGAGAGGGAAGCTAAGAAATAGAAAGGGGACCCGCGCTGGGATAGGCCCAGTCGCGGGTGAAGTTGCTAGCGCGCTAAGGCAGTCGCGCGCGCCTAAGTCCCCACCGCAAGGGGCGGCCTAGTGGGCACGCGCACGGATCCACCCGGCGCTGGCGCGCTGAGTCAGTCGCGCGCGTCTAAGTCCCCAGCGCAGGGGGGCGGCTAGCGGGTGCGCGCACCGACCGAGGCGCCTCTGCCGAGCTGAGAGTGGACTTGTCACAACGACGACACCTCTGACACCGAGGCCATCGAACCCGTCAAATCCATTACGAGCGACCCACAGACCTGGCGAGAAGCGATGTCGGGCGACAAACGTGAGGTATGGGCCAAGGCCGCTGCCGATGAGTTCAATTCCATGCGCGACGACTTCAAGGTCTTCACCATTGATGACCGTTCTACAGTACCTGCGGGCGCGACCATCGTATCGTCCAAATTCGTCTGGAAAACAAAACGGAACGCACTCGGCGAGATCACTGGACACAAGGCACGGCTGGTCGCGCAAGGCAATCGCCAACGTGACGGCATCGACTTCACTGAAACCTTCGCACCGGTCGCACGCTTCTCTTCGATACGCTCTCTCCTTGCGCTGGCGGCCACCAATGGCCTCCATGTACACCAAGCGGACATCGACAAAGCCTACCTTCACGGCGACCTCGACCACGACATCTGGATGACGGCACCACGAGGCTTCGATCTTCCTGGTGATAAGGTGCTCCGACTGCGACGCTCCATCTACGGGCTCAAACAGGCTGGCCGAATCTGGAATCGACACATTGACGCTTCGCTTCGCGACCTCGGTTACACGGCGACAGGCACCGATCACTGCGTCTACTCTGGGCTCGACGATCGGCAACGCCCACACTACATCGCGCTGTACGTTGACGACCTTCTGATGATCAGCCCGGACCTCGCCGAAATCGAACGTGTCATCTCGGGCCTTGAACAACGCTACGGTGTCAAGCGACTCGGCCCGGCGGAGTACATCCTCGGCATCCAGATTCGGCGCCTCGACGATGGTTCAATCGCACTATCACAGGAACGGTACATCATGGACGTGCTTGCTCGGTTTCACTTCGACACTACGACTCGCGGAACTACAGTCCCGATGACCCCCGGCCTTTCGCTCACCGCCATCCCAGGTCAAGCCACCAAACGGATCAGGTCTTGGTATCTACAGGCAATCGGCTCCCTCCTCTACATCTCCCTTGGTACCCGCCCCGACATCGCCTTCGCTGTGTCCTACCTGGCCCGTTTTGCCAACAACCCGGACGTCGCCACTGGATTGCCGTCAAGCACATCTTACGCTACCTCCGGGCCACGTATTGCGATGAACTGGTATATGCTCGCGGCGAGGCTCGGATCACAGGTGTGGTAGGCTACTCAGACGCGAACTGGGGGGCATGCGTTGATACATCGATCTCCACAATGGGTTATGTCTTCTACATCACCGGATCCGCCGTGTCCTGGTCATCCAAACGCCAATCTCGAGTGGCCGACTCTACCACCGACGCCGAATACCTCGCTCTCTCGCATGCTGGCAAGGAAGGGATCTACCTCAGTCAGCTCCTCGAAGAGCTTCATGTCCAACCTGTTGCACCGGCTCACATATTTACTGACAACGAAGCCGCTGCAGCAGTCACCCGCGACCCTGTCCGCGTCACCGGCACTCGACACATACGCTTGCGCGAACACTTCGTTCGGGACATGGTGAATCGGGGCGACATCTCACTCTCGCACGTCGGAACCAGCGACATGGTGGCCGACATTTTCACTAAGGCTCTCGGACCTAAGGTATTTTCGACGCACTGCTACGCCCTTGGCCTTCGCACTCGTCACCCACGGCTTGGGTCTGCCTCGCATTCGCGTGGGGGGGGTGTGAAGAGTCCACTCTCAGCTCAACAGAGGCGCCTCGGTCGTCGCGCACACCCGCTAGCCCGCCCCCTTGCGGTGGGGACTTAGGCGCGCGCGACTGCCTCAGCGAGCAGGCGCCAGCGGACTTGGACGCGCGCCCGCTAGCCCGCCCCCTTGAGGTGGCGACTTAGACGCGCGCAGCTGCCTCCGCGCCCTAGCAAGTTCACCCGCGGCTGGGCCTATCCCAGTGCGGGCCCCTCTTTCTGTTTCTTAGCTTCCCTCTCACCACTTCTGTTCGACAACCAACCTCTCCTGTCATTAGTGGTGATCGTCTCATATCGCCTGTCGCAGCCCTTTGCACCGTGTGGCGGAGTGCCCTGTGAGAGCCAAACACCCGCCGCCAGGACCCTGTCGCTCCTGCAAGCAGAATCACTGGTCTTTTGACTGCAAAAAGGCTCTCGAGAACAGCAAAAAGGCCGACACGGCGAACTCGACCGCCGACCCGCAACACCATGTCGGATGTATCGCCACCGGTCTTCTCGCTCGTCGCCGCCAGCTTCGCACCAACTCTTTCGTCGTTGACTCGGGGGCCACCTCGCACATGGTCTCGGACAAGTCGCTGTTCACGACCTATCGCCACGTCGCTCCCACAAAGATCGGAGGCATTGCAGGGGGCATCAACGCCATCGGAACGGGCAACATCGCCTTCGTTGCCGCCTCAGGCCATCCGATCACGCTCACTGGCGTGCTGCATACTCCCGGCCTGTTCGTCAATCTCCTCTCAGTCTCTCGACTTTGCGACACCGACGACGTCCGTGTTGCCTTCACGAAACACGGCATTGATATTGACAAAGACGGCAACAACATCGCTGAAGGCACGAGGCTCAACGAGGGACTCTACTTGCTGGACGCTGATCATTCCAAATGTCAGCACCTTGCTCTCCTCTCTCGTTCACAGTCTTCCGTGCCCCTGCTGACTCTCCACCGCTGCCTCGGCCATCTCGCACCGTTGTCCATACAGAAGATGGTTGCCGCTGGTTTGCTGGACGGTCTCGGGGCCGGATATAGTGACGAAGAGGTAGAGAAGTTTGTCTGCAATGCTTGCCTCAGCGCCAAGGGCCATTGTCTTCCTTTTCCCGATTCGGATTCGCACTCCTCCGAGAGACTCGGCCTCGTACACAGCGATGTACTTGTGATGTTGTCACACCTGCTCAAGCGGTGGTAAGTCTCTGATCGAAGGACCGAGGTATTCGATCAACTCTACTACGTCAGCGATGTAGTTATAGCCAAGAGTGATGAATATTACAACATACCTATTCGATCAACTCTACTACGTCAGCGATGTAGCTATAGCCAAGAGTGATGAATAGGAAGCTAACAGTATGGGAGCCGCGCGCCTCAAGTCCTCAGCCTGGGACCCTTGGGCTTAACCCTTGGGCCAGGCTCGTTCCCTGCGCTTAAGTCCCAGGCTCGCTCCGCGCGCCTAAGACCTGAGCCGGCGCGCCTAAGTCCCAGGCTCGCTCCGCGCGCCTAAGTCCTGCGCCGCGCGCCTCAGTCCTGAGCCGGTGCGCCTGGTTCGTTCCGCGCGCCTAAGTCCTCTGCCGATGCGCCCGGCTCGCTCAGCGCGCCTAAGACCTGTGCCGATGCGCCCGGCTTGATCCGCGCGCCTAAGTCCTGAGCCGAGCGGAGAGTGGATTCTTCACACGAGGGAGACCAGACCAAGAAGTTGCTTGTTACACACCTGCTCAAGCGGTGGTAAGTCTCTGATCGAAGGACCGAGGGAGACCAGACCAAGAAGTTGCTTGTTACACACCTGCTCAAGCACTACAGTAAGTTACCACATCTAGAGGGGTGAAAGATGATAGGAAGAGTAGTGCTCACCTGCTCAAGCGGTGGTAAGTCTCTGATCGAAGGACCGAGGGAGACCAGACCAAGAAGTTGCTTGAGCAGGAGAGAAACCAGAGTGGGGCCATTTGGCTGGGCCCAAGTCAGCCCAGCCAAAGTCAGGCGCACGGACCTGGCCCAGGTGCAGAGACCAGGCCCAGAGTGGGAGAGCTAAGGTGGTGAAAAGTAGGCCAAAAGTGATCAAAACGAAGAGAGGAGGATGTTGAGGTAGGTACAAGATACAAGAAGGACATGAAGGAGATATTTGATCTCACACCCCCCCTACTTCGAGTATCAGGGAGCACAGATACCGAGTCGACCGCGGTGCCGAGCAAAGAGGTCGCGTGACAATGCTTTGGTGAAGATGTCCGCTGTCATCTCACCAGTGTTGATGTACTGGACGACAATGTCGCCCATGGAAACCATATCCCGGACAAAGTGTTCGCGCAGGCGGATGTGCCGAGTCCGAGCATGAAATACCGGATTCTTGGTGAGGGCATTGGCGCCTTGGTTGTCGCCGTAGATGAGGACGGGCTTTGAAGACGAAAGGCCAAGCTCACCAAAGAGCTGACGCAGAAAGATTGCCTCCTTACCAGCGTGTGACAGTGCGAGGTACTCGGCGTCACAAGTGGAGTCGGCAACGCGCGATTGAAGCCGGGAGGACCATGAGACGGCAGCACCTGCATAGACAAAAGTGTAACCCATGGTCGACTTGGAAGAGAGGACGCGTGCACCCCAGTTGCAGTCGGAGTAGCCCAAGAGCGGTGCCGGATTCCCACGAGCGTAGCGTAAGCCGTGAGAAAGAGTGCCAGCGAGGTAACGGAAGGCGTGTTTGACAGCTCCCCAAGCAGCAGCGGAAGGCGAGTGAGAGAAGCGAGCCAAGTAACCGACGGTGTAAGCCAGGTCGGGCCGAGTACCAGTGGACGCGTACATAAGGGAACCAATGGCCTGCAGGTACCGAGTGCGATCCGGGAATGGGGTGGGCTGCAGCTCGACTTCGAGGCGGAGATCGGGCTGCATGGGCGTGGCAACGGGATGGGCATCGGACATTCCAAATCGGGCAAGGACGTCCTTGAGGTATTGTTCCTGACTCAGAGAGATGGAACCGTCTGGAGAGCGCCGGATCTGGATGCCGAGGACGTATTCGGCCTCACCGAGCCGTTTGACACCATAGCGCTGCTCAAGACCCTGAAGGGTACGCTCAATTTCAGGGAGAGAGGGGCTGATCATGAGCAGGTCGTCGACATAGAGCGCAATGTAGTGGTGCACATCACCCGTTGTCCTGACGTAGACGCAGTGGTCGGATTCGGTGGCGACGTAGCCGAGTGCGGACAAGGCAGAGTCAATCTCGTCGTTCCAGATGCGACCGGCCTGGCGCAAGCCGTAGAGGGACCGATGCAGTTGGAGGACCTTGCCTGGCATGTAGATGCCATCGGGTACACGAATGTACAGGGGTGCATCGAGTTTGCCGTGCAGGTAGGCTTTGTCGATGTCGGCCTGGTGGACGTGGTACCCATGAGCAGCAGCAAGAGCCAGGAGTGCGCGGATGGAGGTGAATTTGGCCACGGGTGCAAAGGTCTCGTCAAAGTCAATGCCAGAGCGTTGGGAGTCACCACGAGCAACAAGACGGCCCTTGTAGGACTTGACTTGGCCATGCTGGTCGCGTTTGGTGCGGAAGACAAAGCGGGAGCCCAGGACCTTGGCGTCTGCTGGGACAAGGGACTCGTCAATCGGTGTGAACGCCGAAAAATCTCGCAAGAGTGAGTCAAACTCGTCGCGGGCCGCAAGACGCCATTCATCCGCTTGAGGAGTGGCCATGGCCGCTCGCCAGTGAGGTGGGTCGCGAGCGGGGGCAATCAGTTCCGCAGGGTCGGCGGGCGAGGTCTCAATGAGGGCGGCAGTGCCAGAGGCAAGGTAGGCCACGGCAGAGGGTGAGTGGAGTGCGTCATCCACGTCGTCGGGAAACTCCTGCGCCTGGCATAGCGAAGCAACATCGCGTGGGCGTGGCAGGAGATCGATCGGGTCCGGGGAGTCGGACCGAGCGGGTGAGGGTGGCGCTGGCAACGCACGGGAGGCCACGGGGCGCGGGGAAGGACAAGGCGTGGAGATGGCCGAGTCAGAGCTACCTTGGTCAGAGGCGCTTGATGCAGGTGATTCCGGGTCAGGGAGCTCACGAGCAGGGGAGCCTTGGTCAGGGGCAGGGGTGCGAGCGAGTCCTGGTCAGGGACCTCGCAGGCAGGGGCGGGACGGTGCGGGCCCTGGTCAGGGGCTGCCGGCACGGGTCGAGGTGGCTCAGCGCGAGGCGCGAGTGAGCGAGGGGAAGTAACGAGCGAAGGCTCAAGGGGTCTACCTGGTCAGGGTATGCGTCAACAGGGACGGGGAGTGGGATTGGTTCAGCGCGAACGTCGGTGGCTGGCCGGAGTGCAGGGAACTCGGATTCACGGAAGACAACATTGCGGCTGAGTTGTATCCTGCGCGTGGACGGCTCGAAGAGTCGGAAAGCCTTGGCATGGTGGTCAAAACCAACAAACAGGAGGGGTACAGCCTTGGGGTCAAGGTCCGTGCGCTTGGCCGAGGGAAGGTGGTGCCAAGCGCGGCAGCCAAATGCGCGAAGAGTGGAGATATCAGGCGCAAAGCCGTGCCAACGGGTGTCGGGGATCTCACCACCAATGCCGGCGTGAGGCATCAGGTTTTTGCAGTGCACGTAGTACAAGGCAGCCTCACCCCAGAGGCGTGAATCAGCGCCGGAGGAGTAGAGCAGAGCAAGGATGCCCCCTTTGATGGTGCAATTGCTGCGCTCAACACGCCCATTTTGTTGGGGAGTGTAAGGGATGGTGAGTGGCAAAGGGGAGGGCATGCGCTTTGGAAGCGAGACAAGCATTGCAGTAAAAATCCCGGAGCTCCTGATCCTTATACACCCAATCCACCCCAGTAACCAAGCCTTTCTGCACAATGTTTTTGATTTGCGCAACGGGCAAGTGCGCGAGGCGACGGTGCAGAGTCAGCAAGGACACTTTGGTAGGGATGGCGAGGAGGGCTTTGGGCGTACAGGGTGTAGGTCCAAGTGCCAAGGCGTACAGGTTGTTCCCGATGGCTTGAGCGGTAGCGACGACGGCACCCGAGGGATGGGCGATGCTTGCACAACGAGATGCGAAGGAGACGCGGTAGCCAAGTTGATCCAACTGGAAGACGGACAGCAGGTTGCATGGGAGATCCGGTACCAGGAGGACATTGGACACGGTGATGGGACCCGTTGAAGTCTGGATGCAAATGGTGCCGCAGCCGGTGGAAGGGAGGGAGCCGGCGACGCCTCCAACTCGTGGGCCTGCGACCGTGCGAAGCTCGGAAAAAAGGCCCTTGTCGTTCGTCATATGGCGATTAGCGCCCGAGTCAAGAAGCCAAGCCGATTTGCGAAATGGCGAAGGTGTTGCGAGGAGACAGGCCGTGAACGACACATAGTTGGGTGTGGCCACTGCGGCTGGTGACGCGACTGGCTGGGAGGCCTTCTTCTCGGCGGTGCGACGAGCTCGGTAGGCGGCGGCCCAGGCGGTGTCGGGGCATTCCCGGAGCCAGTGCAACTTGCGACAAGACGGATTTGGGCACGGCCTGGAACAGCCGCGGCGGGCCTGCGGGTGGCGACGGCGGCAACAGGAGTATCGACGGGGCGGGCTTTGACATCGCGGTAAAGGCGCGTGAAGATCTCGGTGGCGGAGGGCATCGCAGTGGAATCGCCCTGGTCAGCAACAAAGGTGGTGCGCCAGGCGTCGAAGGACAAAGGAAGGCGAGCAAGCAAGTGCGAGGCGAGAAGGGCGTTCACGGTGACCTGCGAGTCCTGCAGCAGCCAGGCGTCGTTTTCGAAACTGTCGCGGAATTGCAGGAACAGGTCGGGAGTGACGGGCACAGGGTCGGAGCTGAAGAGGCGTTGGATGACCGGTAGCAGATCGACAGCAGAGACGGTGCCGTAGCGTTCGCGAAGTGCCTGCCAGACCTTGGGTGCTGCGAGCGGTTCGTCGAGGCAAGGTGACAGGCCCGGGAGGACAGTTTGCGAATCGACGGAGGCGCAAATGGAGGAGCAGGCGTAGTGGTCCCAGAGAGGGACATACGAAGCAGGCCAAGACTCGAGTGGTACGCCCGTGTTGAGGTAACGGACGACGCCGGAGGGCAGGCGTGAACGGATGGCGAGGACCCAGTCTCGGTAGCCGGACGAGTTGCGAAGCAGCTCGGTCGTTGCAAAGGCCGCAGAGTGGGTGGGCGGGCGCAAGGGCGGCGCATCGGGCTCGCGGAGCTTGGCTTCAGGCGCGGAGGCGCCGGCGTCGGACATGTTGCGAAGGGTGAAAAAGTAGAGCGAAGGGCGGGCACGGAGGTGGCCGCACTGGTAGCTCGGTTGGGCTAATAACCTGTGATGTTGTCACACCTGCTCAAGCGGTGGTAAGTCTCTGATCGAAGGACCGAGGGAGACCAGACCAAGAAGTTGCTTGTTACACACCTGCTCAAGCGGTGGTAAGTCTCTGATCGAAGGACCGAGGGAGACCAGACCAAGAAGTTGCTTGTTACACACCTGCTCAAGCACTACAGTAAGTTACCACATCTAGAGGGGTGAAAGATGATAGGAAGAGTAGTGCTCACCTGCTCAAGCGGTGGTAAGTCTCTGATCGAAGGACCGAGGGAGACCAGACCAAGAAGTTGCTTGAGCAGGAGAGAAACCAGAGTGGGGCCATTTGGCTGGGCCCAAGTCAGCCCAGCCAAAGTCAGGCGCACGGACCTGGCCCAGGTGCAGAGACCAGGCCAGAGTGGGAGAGCTAAGGTGGTGAAAAGTAGGCCAAAAGTGATCAAAACGAAGAGAGGAGGATGTTGAGGTAGGTACAAGATACAAGAAGGACATGAAGGATATATTTGATCTCACAGTACTTTCCCTCCCGGAGCGTTCCTTGACTGGCAAACGATACCTGGTCACGTTCCTCGACGACTACTCGCGCAAACTATGGGCCTACGCGATTGGACATAAAAGCGAAGTCTTCAGCGTGTTCAAGACTTGGCTTGCCGAGGTTGAGCTCGAGACAGGTACAACACTGAAGGTCCTCCGAACTGACAATGGTGGCGAGTATTGCTCGAGAGCTTTCACGGAGTTCTGCAAGGTGCGAGGTACGCGTCGACAATACTCTATCCCTCGCACGCCTCAACAAAACGGTCGGGCGGAGCGGGTCAATCGTTCCATTGTTGAAGGTATTCTTGCCCTTCTGGCGGACGCCCATTTACCCAAGACATTCTGGGAGGAGGCTGCGGCTTACTTCGTTTACTGCAAGAACCTGGTTCAACACTCGGCTCTCGACAAGGCAACACCAAACTCGGTCTGGCAGGGCGGACACACCACAGCCTCCGCGCTTCACCCGTTCGGCTGTGCGGCTTGGCTCACGGTCGCGCCCGAACTTCGCTCTAAACTCGACCCGAAAGCGGTTCGCGCCCCGTGATGATGTCACGCCTGCTCAAGCAGTGGTAAGTCTCTGATCAAAGGACCGAGGGAGACCAGACCAAGAAGTTGCTTGAGCAGGAGAGAAACCAGGGAGGGGCCAGCTGGCTGGGCCTAAGTGCCCAGCCAGAGTCAGGCGCACGGACCTGGCCCAGAGTGGGAGAGCTAGAGTGGTGAAAAGTAGGCCAAAAGTGATCAAAATGAAGAGAGGAGGATGTTGAGGTAGATGCAAGATACAAGAAGGACATGAAGGAGATATTTGATCTCACACCCCCCTACTTCGAGTATCAGGGAGCACAGATACCGAGTCGACCGCGGTGCCGAGCAAAGAGGTCGCGTGACAATGCTTTGGTAAAGATGTCCGCTGTCATCTCACCAGTGTTGATGTACTGGACGACAATATCGCCCATGGAAACCATATCCCGGACGAAGTGTTCACGCAGGCGGATGTGCCGAGTCCAAGCATGAAATACCGGATTCTTGGTGAGAGCATTGGCACCTTGGTTGTCGCCGTAGATGAGGACGGGCTTTGAAGACGAAAGGCCAAGCTCACCAAAGAGCTGACGCAGAAAGATTGCCTCCTTACCAGCGTGTGACAGTGCGAGGTACTCGGCGTCACAAGTGGAGTCAGCAACGCGCGATTGAAGCCGGGCGATTGAAGCCGGGAGGACCATGAGACGGCAGCACCTGCATAGACAAAAGTGTAACCCATGGTCGACTTGGAAGAGAGGACGCATGCACCCCAGTTGCAGTCGGAGTAGCCCAAGAGCGGTGCCGGATCCCCACGAGTGTAGCGTAAGCCGTGAGGAAGAGTGTCAGCGATGTAACGGAAGGCGTGCTTGACAGCTCCCCAGGCAGCAGCAGAAGGCGAGTGAGAGAAGCGAGCCAAGTAACCGACGGTGTAAGCCAGGTCGGGTCGAGTACCAGTGGATGCATACATGAGGGAGCCAATGGCTTGCAGGTACCGAGTGCGATCCGGAAAAGGGGTGGGCTGGAGCTCGACTTCAAGGCGGAGATCAGACTGCATGGGAGTCGCGACCGGATGGGCGTCGGACATGCCAAATTGAGCAAGGACGTCCTTGAGGTACTGCTCCTGACTCAGGGAGATGGAGCCGTCTGGAGAACGCCGGATCTGAATGCCGAGGACGTATTCCGCCTCACCAAGCCGTTTGACACCATAGCGCTGCTCAAGACCCTGAAGGGTACGCTCAATCTCGGGGAGAGAGGGGCTGATCATGAGCAGGTCGTCGACATAGAGCGCAATGTAGTGGCGCACATCGCCCGTTGTCCTGACGTAGACGCAGTGGTCGGATTCGGTGGCAACATAGCCAAGTGCGGACAAGGCAGAGTCAATCTTGTCGTTCCAGATGCGACCGGCCTGGCGCAAGCCGTAGAGGGACCGATGCAGTTGGAGGACCTTGCCTGGCATGTAGATGCCATCGGGTACACGAATGTACAGGGGTGCATCGAGTTTGCCGTGCAGGTAGGCTTTGTCAATGTCGGCCTGGTGGACGTGGTACCCATGAGCAGCAGCAAGAGCCAGGAGTGCGCGGATGGAGGTGAATTTGGCCACGGGTGCGAAGGTCTCGTCAAAGTCAATGCCAGAGCGTTGGGAGTCACCACGAGCAACGAGACGGCCCTTGTAGGACTTGACTTGGCCATGCTGGTCGCGTTTGGTGCGGAAGACAAAGCGGGAGCCCAGGACCTTGGCGTCTGCTGGGACAAGGGACTCGTCAATCGGTGTGAACGCCGAAAAATCTTGCAAGAGTGAGTCAAACTCGTCGCGGGCCGCAAGACGCCATTCATCCGCTTGAGGAGTGGCCATGGCCGCTCGCCAGTGAGGTGGGTCGCGAGCGGGGGCAATCAGTTCCGCAGGGTCGGCGGGCGAGGTCTCAATGAGGGCGGCAGCGCCAGAGGCAAGGTAGGCCACGGCAGAGGGTGAGTGGAGTGCGTCATCCACGTCGTCGGGAAACTCCTGCGCCTGGCATAGCGAAGCAACATCGCGAGGGCGTGGCAGGAGATCAATCGGGTCCGGGGAGTCGGACCGAGCGGGTGAGGGTGGCGCTGGCAACGCACGGGAGGCCACGGGGCGCGGGGAAGGACAAGGCGTGGAGATGGCCGAGTCAGAGCTACCTTGGTCAGAGGCGCTTGATGCAGGAGATTCCGGGTCAGGGAGCTCACGAGCAGGGGGTGCGAGCAAGTCCTGGTCAGGGACCTCGCGGGCAGGGGAGGGACGGTGCAGGCCCTGGTCAGGGGCTGCCGGCACGGGTCGAGGTGGCTCAGCGCAAGGCGCGAGTGAGCGAGGGGAAGCAACGAGCAAAGGCGTAAGGGGGTCTACCTGGTCAGGGTATGCGTCAATGATGACGGGGAGTGGGATTGGTTCAGCGCAAACGTCGGTGGCTGGCCGGAGTGCAGGGAACTCCGATTCACGGAAGACGACATTGCGGCTGAGTTGTATCCTGCGTGTGGACGGCTCAAAGAGTCGGAAAGCCTTGGCATGTTGGTCAAAACCAACGAACAGGAGGGGTACAGCCTTGGGTTGAGGTCCGTGCGCTTGGCCGAGGGAAGGTGGTGCCAAGCGCGGCAGCCAAATGCGCGAAGGGTGGAGATGTCAGGTGCAAAGCCATGCCAACGAGTGTCGGGGATCTCACCACCAATGCCGGCGTGAGGCATCAGGTTTTTGCAGTGCACATAGTACAAAGCAGCCTCACCCAGAGTCGTGAATCAGCGCCAGAGGAGTAGAGTAGAGCAAGGCTACCCTCCTTGATGGTGCGATTGCTGCGCTCAACACGCCCATTTTGCTGGGGTGTGTAGGGGATGTTGAGTTCCCGACGAATGCCTTTGCTTGCACAGAAGTCAACGAAGTTGCCCAGAGTAAACTCGCCTCCATTGTCAGAGCGGATGGTCTTCACCTTGTTGCCGGTGGCATTCTCGACTTCAAGGATCCAGTCGCGAAGGCGAGGGAAGACGTCACTTTTGAGTGCCAGGAGGATACACCAGTGCTTGCGAGAGAAGTCATCAATGATGACCAGCATGTACCGATGTCCACCAAATGTAGGGCAAGGCATTTGCGCTACATCGACATGGAGGAGATCCAGGCGGCCAGAGGCAATGGACTTGGACCGGGCAAAGGGGAGGGCATGCACTTTGGAAGCGAGACAAGCATTGCAGTAAAAATCCCAGAGCTCCTGATCCTTATACACCCAATCCACCCCAGTAACCAAGCCTCTCTGCACATTGTTTTTGATTTGCGCAACGGGCAAGTGCGCAAGGCGACGGTGCAGAGTCAGCAAGGACACTTTGGTAGGGATGGCGAGGAGGGCTTTGGGCGTACAGGGTGTGTCGACGGCGGCGGGTGAAGCGACTGGTTGGGAGGGCTTCTTCTCGGCGGTGCGGCGAGCTCGGTAGGCGGCGGCCCAGACGGTGTCGGGGCATTCCCTGAGCCAGTGCATCTTGCGACAAGACGGATTTGGGCACGGCCTTGAGCAACCGTGGCGGGCCTGCGGCGTGGCGACGGCGGCAACGGGAGTGTCGACGGGGCGGGCTTTGACATCACGATAAAGGCGCGTGAAGATCTCGGTGGCAGGGGGCATTGCAGTGGAGTCACCCTGGGCAGCGACAAAGGTGGTGCGCCAGGCGTCGAAGGACAAAGGAAGGCGAGAAGAGCGTTCACAGTGACCTGCGAGTCCTGCAGCAGCCGGGTGTCATTCTCAAAGCTGTCGCGGAATTGCAGGAACAGGTCGGGAGTGACGGGCACAGGGTCAGAGCTGAAGAGGCGTTGGATGACCGGTAGCAGATCGACAGCAGAGACGGTGCCATAGCGTTCGCGAAGTGCCTGCCAGACCTTGGTTGCGAAGGGTGAAAAAGTAGAGCGAAGGGCGGGCACGGAGGTGGCCGCACTGGTAGCTCGGTTGGGCTAATAACCTGTGATGATGTCACGCCTGCTCAAGCGGTGGTAAGTCTCTGATCAAAGGACCAAGGGAGACCAGACCAAGAAGTTGCTTGAGCAGGAGAGAAACCAGGGAGGGGCCAGCTGGCTGGGCCTAAGTGCCCAGCCAGAGTCAGGCGCACGGACCTGGCCCAGAGTGGGAGAGCTAGAGTGGTGAAAAGTAGGCCAAAAGTGATCAAAATGAAGAGAGGAGGATGTTGAGGTAGATGCAAGATACAAGAAGGACATGAAGGAGATATTTGATCTCACAGTAAGGTCGGCGCACATGGACGTCTCATCCCCTCTTGATGATTCTTCCATGAGCGCCGTTGACGTGGCCCCAGGGTACACTGGCGGATCCTTACTTAATTCCACAGATGCCGAATCGCCTGCGTCACCGTCGCCTGCGCCGTCCTCGTCACCGTCTCCTGAGCCGGCCTCGTCCCGTTGGCTGCACCATCGTCCGCGCCCTCACCGTCGTTGGCTGCATCGTCGTCACCTTCGGCCTTACCCACTGAATCTGAGTACTCCGCCGATCCTCTTGACCTCATCGGCTCACGCCCCAGGCTCCCCTCGACCCCATGGACACCCAACCCCCGACTTCAGCACGTACGCGAGCCTGCATCGGCTGAGGAGTCGCCCGACGAACTCGATCTCATTGGACGCCACTCTCACGACGAGTCACCGGACGAAATTGATTTCCTCACTCGCCATCACCGCGTGTTCATTGCGACTGACGACGACACCTCTGACACCGAGGCCATCGAACCCGTCAAATCCATTACGAGCGACCCACAGACCTGGCGAGAAGCGATGTTGGGCGACAAACGTGAGGTATGGGCTAAGGCCGCTGCCGATGAGTTCAATTCCATGCGCAACAACTTCAAGGTCTTCACCATTGATGACCGTTCTACAGTACCTGCGGGCGGGACCATCGTATCGTCCAAATTCGTCTGGAAAACAAAACGGAACGCACTCGGCGAGATCACTGGACACAAGGCACGGTTGGTAGTGCAAGGAAATCGGCAACGGGACGGCATTGACTTCAACGAAACCTTCGCCCCGGTCGCCCGATTCTGTGAGGAATCCACTCTCCGCTCGGCTCAGGACTTAGGCGCGCGGAGCGAACCGGGCGCGGACTTAGGCGCGCGGAGCGAGCCGGGCGCCCCGGCCCAGGACTTAGGCGCACAGAGCGAGGCTGGGACTTAGGCGCGCGGAGCGAGCCTGGGCCATTGGCTCAGCCCCGAGGCTCGTTGGCGTGCGCGGCTCTTTTGTTGTTAGCTTCCTATTCATCACTCTTGGCTATAACTACACCGCTGACGTAGTAGAGTTGATCGAATAGGTATGTTGAAATGGATTCATCACTCTTGGCTATAACTACACCGCTGACGTAGTAGAGTTGATCGAATAGGTTATAAGCCCACGAGCTACCAGCCCCGCCGCTTGCGGTTTTTTTTTTTTTCGCTCGAGCCCAGCCACTCGAGCCGCACACGTCCATTGCACCATCACATCATGGACAGCTCTCCCGCCTCGCCTTTGGCCCCCAGGGATCCCAGCTCCCCTGAATCTTCGATCGGCGAACAAATCGCCACTCTACAGGCCCAGCTTGCCGCTCTGCAGGCCTCGCAACCCGCCGCCGCCGCCGCCGCCGCCGCCACCCCGGCCGTCACCGCCGTGCCGGGGAACGCCGCCACCGCATCCAAGGTCGTGTTTCCCAAGCACGCTCGTCTGGACGGCCCCAAGTCGTTCACCAACTGGTTGCGTCAACTCCGTCTTGCGCTCCCCAACCAGGTTCGCGGTTACGTTCTCGACGGTGTCATGCCCCGACCTGGACCGCCGACCAGCTTGCCGCCCGTGACGACGCCGCCCGGGAAATCATCATTGGCTCGATCGACTCCGCCGACGTATCGGCCACCCTCGACGCCATCCCCAGCGACGACCTGTCGGCACCGCGCATCTTTGCCGCTCTCAAGGCTCGTTTTGCACCGGACGACGCTACACGCACTCTCGAGTTGTTCGCTCGCCTTTGGGACTTCAGGAAGATGCCTGCCTCCGTCGAGGCCTACGACACTTGGCTACGCGAGTACATGTCGATTGCTCAGGAAATACGCGACGCCAAAATATCGCTCAACGACGTGCTCGCCACCCACGTGCTCGCCATGGTCCCGTCTTGCCTCGACAGCTTCCGACTCACGTTCACGGACGAGCAGCGAAACCGACGCGACCTTCCCGAACTCACGACGCTTACGGACCGCATTCGCATCCAGCTTCGTTCGGCAGGACTCTCGACCTCGCATTCGGCCATGCTTGCCACCGCTCCCCCTGCCCCGCCTGCCGCGCTCCCGGTCACCGCCTGCGCGACTGCACTTCACGTGCGAAGCACCCGCCCACCAGCCCCTGCCGCCGATGCCACAAGAAAGGTCACTGGGCACTTGACTGCAAGAACCGGGGTGAACAGGCACGTAGCAGCGACGACACCCAGGACGACACGTCTTCCTCCGCGGCTTTACAACCGAACATCGGCTATTTCGCCTCCTGCCTGTTCGCTCGTCGCCAACTCCCAACTGACGCCTTTGTAGTCGATTCGGGCGCCACGACACACATGGTCGCCGATCGATCTCTGTTCACGACTTATCGTCAGACGGCACACACCAAGATCGGCGGCATCGCGGGTGGCATCACGGCTATCGGCATGGGGGACGTGGCATTCGTCGCCAAGACTGGACACCCGATCACACTCCGTGGTGTTCTCCACACGCCTGGCCTCCACGTCAACCTCCTCTCTGTTGCTCGCCTCTGCGACACCAACCGTGTTCGCCTCGCCTTCACCAGCGACGGCATCGACATCGCCAAGGACGGCCAGGCCATCGCTCACGGTACCAGGGTCAACGATGGTCTTTACCTTTTGGACGCGGATCACACCAAGTGTCAGCATCTTGCCTTTCTCTCACGCTCTGCGTCCCCCGTGCCCCTGCTTACCCTACACCGCTGCCTCGGCCATCTTGCCCCATCCTCTATACAGAAGATGATTGCTGCAGGTTTGCTGGACGGGTTTGGGGCCGGGTACAGTGACAAAGACGTAGAAGAGTTTGTTTGCAATGCTTGCCTTGGTTCCAAAGGCCACCGTCTCCCTTTTCCTGACTCTGAGTCGCATTCCCCCGAGAGGCTTGGCCTCGTGCACAGCGATGTCCTGTCGTTTCCCACTCCGTCCTTGACCGGGAAGCGCTACCTTGTCACATTCCTCGACGACCACTCTCGCAAACTCTGGGCATATGCGATCGATCACAAGAGCGACGTCTTCCCGATCTTCCAGACTTGGCTCGCCGAAGTGGAGTTAGCGACGAACGCGCGTTTGAGAATCCTTCGAACCGACAATGGCGGGGAGTATCAATCAAACGCATTTACGGAGTTCTGCAAGTCCAAGGGCATACGTCGCCAATATTCTATCCCTTACACGCCTCAGCAAAACGGTCGCGCCGAACGTGTCAACTTCTCCATCGTCGAGGGCGTCCTCGCTCTCCTTGCGGACACCCGTCTGCCGGCCACCTTTTGGGATGAAGCGGCTGCGTATTTCGTTTATTGCAAAAACAGATGCTCACACTCAGCTTTGGCCAAACAGACTCCAGAATTCGTTTGGAACGGCCAACGCACCACCGCCACCGCCCTCCACCCGTTCGGCTGCACAGCCTGGCTCACGGTCGCCCCGGACCGTCGCAGCAAGCTCGACCCAAGGCCGCGCGCGTGATCTTCACAGGTTACGACCTCGCCTCCAAAGCTTTCCGTTTCTTTGACCATTCCATCAATAAGATTGTGCTTGGTCGCAATGCCACCTTCCTCGACAACGACTTCCCCGGCCTGCCAGTCACCACGCCCGTCGATGCGGACGACACCGACCGTCAGTTCGTCGTTCCCGCCGACACGCCCGCCCCTGCCGTCAAGACGAGGACCCCACTAGTAAGGTCGGCGCACATGGACGTCTCATCCTCCCTTGATGATTCTGCCATGAGCGCCGTTGACGTGGCCCCAGGGTACACTGGCGGATCCTTACTTAATTCTACAGACACTCGCTCTTCGTTGTCTCCATCGCTTTCCCCATTTTTGTCGCCGGCCACGTCCTCAGCCAGGGATCCGTCCCTCAACGACTCGGATGACCCGCTTGATCTCCTCAGCTCCAACACCGCGGTTCGCCTCAACCTGATGGACGTGCATCAATCCGACGACGACACACCAGAGACGCAGGCACCAGCCGTTGACCCCGTTGGGCAGCCCTCCGATGACAACTCCCCGATGAGATCGATTTCCTCTCTCGTCACCACCGCGCTTTCATCGCCACAGACGACGACGACCCCACCCTCGACGCCATCGAGCCCGTCAAATCGATCACTAGCGACCCCCAAACCTGGCGCGAAGCAATGTCCAGCGACGAGCACAACATGTGGGCTGAGGCTGCCGCCACCGAGTTCACCGCCATGCGCGACGACTTCAAGGTGTTCACCATCGAGCCTCGCTCATCCGTACCGCCGGGCGCCACCATTGTCACCTCCAAATTCGTCTGGAAGACCAAGCGCAACGCCAGCGGTGAAGTCACGGGGCGGAAGGCACGTCTTGTAGCGCAGGGTAACCGACAGCGCAACGGCATCGACTTCTCAGAAACCTTCGCACCCGTCGCCCGCTTCTCCTCCATTCGCTGCCTCTTGGCTCTTGCCGCTGCCAACGGCTACCACATTCATCAGGCCAACATCGACAAGGCTTACCTCCACGGCGAGCTCGATCATGATATCTGGATGACGACTGTGATGTTGTCACGCCTGCTCAAGCTGTGGTAAGTCTCTGATCGAAGGACCAAGGGAGACCAGACCAAGAAGTTGCTTGTTACACACCTGCTCAAGCACTACAGTAAGTTACCACATCTAGAGGGGTGAAAGATGATAGGAAGAGTAGTGCTCACCTGCTCAAGCGGTGGTAAGTCTCTGATCAAAGGACCAAGGGAGACCAGACCAAGAAGTTGCTTGAGCAGGAGAGAAACCAGAGTGGGGCCATTTGGCTGGGCCCAAGTCAGCCCAGCCAAAGTCAGGCGCACGGACCTGGCCCAGGTGCAGAGACCAGGCCCAGAGTGGGAGAGCTAAGGTGGTGAAAAGTAGGCCAAACGTGATCAAAACAAAGAGAGGAGGATGTTGAGGTAGGTACAAGATACAAGAAGGACATGAAGGAGATATTTGATCTCACACCCCCCCTACTTCGAGTATCAGGGAGCACAGATACCGAGTCGACCGCGGTGCCGAGCAAAGAGGTCGTGTGACAATGCTTTGGTGAAGATGTCCGCTGTCATCTCACCAGTGTTGACGTACTGGACGACAATGTCGCCCATGGAAACCATATCCCGGACGAAGTGTTCGCGCAGGCGGATGTGCCGAGTCCGAGCATGAAATACCGGATTCTTGGTGAGAGCATTGGCGCCTTGGTTGTCGCCGTAGATGAGGACGGGCTTTGAAGACGAAAGGCCAAGCTCACCAAAGAGCTGACGCAGAAAGATTGCCTCCTTACCAGCGTGTGACAGTGCAAGGTACTCGGCATCACAAGTGGAGTCGGCAACGCGCGATTGAAGCCGGGAGGACCATGAGACGGCAGCACCTGCATAGACGAAAGTGTAACCCATGGTCGACTTGGAAGAGAGGACGCATGCACCCCAGTTGCAGTCGGAGTAGCCCAAGAGCGGTGCCGGATTCCCACGAGCGTAGCGTAAGCCGTGAGAAAGAGTGCCAGCGAGGTAACGGAAGGCGTGTTTGACAGCTCCCCAAGCAGCAGCGGAAGGCGAGTGAGAGAAGCCAGCCAAGTAACCGACGGTGTAAGCCAGGTCGGGCCGAGTACCAGTGGACGCGTACATAAGGGAACCAATGGCCTGCAGGTACCGAGTGCGATCCGGGAATGGGTGGGCTGCAGCTCGACTTCGAGGCGGAGATCGGGCTGCATGGGCGTGGCGACGGGATGGGCATCGGACATTCCAAATTGGGCAAGGACGTCCTTGAGGTATTGTTCCTGACTCAGAGAGATGGAACCGTCTGGAGAGCGCCGGATCTGGATGCCGAGGACGTATTCTGCCTCACCGAGCCGTTTGACACCATAGCGCTGCTCAAGACCCTGAAGGGTACGCTCGATCTCAGGGAGAGAGGGCTGATCATGAGCAGGTCGTCGACATAGAGCGCAATGTAGTGGTGCACATCACCCGTTGTCCTGACGTAGACGCAGTGGTCGGATTCGGTGGCGACGTAGCCGAGTGCGGACAAGGCAGAGTCAATCTTGTTGTTCCAGATGCGACCGGCCTGGCGCAAACCATAGAGGGACCGATGCAGTTGGAGGACCTTGCCTGGCATGTAGATGCCATCAGGCACACGAATGTACAGGGGTGCGTCGAGTTTGCCGTGCAGGTAGGCTTTGTCGATGTCGGCCTGGTGGACGTGGTACCCATGAGCAGCAGCAAGAGCCAGGAGTGCGCGGATGGAGGTGAATTTGGCCACGGGTGCAAAGGTCTCGTCAAAGTCAATGCCAGAGCGTTGGGAGTCACCACGAGCAACGAGACGGCCCTTGTAGGACTTGACTTGGCCATGCTGGTCGCGTTTGGTGCGGAAGACAAAGCGGGAGCCCAGGACCTTGGCGTCTGCTGGGACAAGGGACTCGTCAATCGGTGTGAACGCCGAAAAATCTTGCAAGAGTGAGTCAAACTCGTCGCGGGCCGCAAGACGCCATTCATCCGCTTGAGGAGTGGCCATGGCCGCTCGCCAGTGAGGTGGGTCGCGAGCGGGGGCAATCAGTTCCGCAGGGTCGGCGGGCGAGGTCTCAATGAGGGCGGCAGCGCCAGAGGCAAGGTAGGCCACGGCAGAGGGTGAGTGGAGTGCGTCATCCACGTCGTCGGGAAACTCCTGCGCCTGGCATAGCGAAGCAACATCGCGAGGGCGTGGCAGGAGATCAATCGGGTCCGGGGAGTCGGACCGAGCGGGTGAGGGTGGCGCTGGCAACGCACGGGAGGCCACGGGGCGCGGGAAGGACAAGGCGTGGAGATGGCCGAGTCAGAGCTACCTTGGTCAGAGGCGCTTGATGCAGGAGATTCCGGGTCAGGGAGCTCACGAGCAGGGGGTGCGAGCAAGTCCTGGTCAGGGACCTCGCGGGCAGGGGAGGGACGGTGCAGGCCCTGGTCAGGGGCTGCCGGCACGGGTCGAGGTGGCTCAGCGCAAGGCGCGAGTGAGCGAGGGGAAGCAACGAGCAAAGGCGTAAGGGGGTCTACCTGGTCAGGGTATGCGTCAATGATGACGGGGAGTGGGATTGGTTCAGCGCAAACGTCGGTGGCTGGCCGGAGTGCAGGGAACTCCGATTCACGGAAGACGACATTGCGGCTGAGTTGTATCCTGCGTGTGGACGGCTCAAAGAGTCGGAAAGCCTTGGCATGTTGGTCAAAACCAACGAACAGGAGGGGTACAGCCTTGGGGTCGAGGTCCGTGCGCTTGGCCGAGGGAAGGTGGTGCCAAGCGCGGCAGCCAAATGCGCGAAGGGTGGAGATGTCAGGCGCAAAGCCATGCCAACGAGTGTCGGGGATCTCACCACCAATGCCGGCGTGAGGCATCAGGTTTTTGCAGTGCACATAGTACAAAGCAGCCTCACCCCAGAGTCGTGAATCAGCGCCAGAGGAGTAGAGTAGAGCAAGGATACCCTCCTTGATGGTGCGATTGCTGCGCTCAACACGCCCATTTTGCTGGGGTGTGTAGGGGATGGTGAGTTCCCGACGAATGCCTTTGCTTGCACAGAAGTCTTTGCTTGCACAGAAGTCAACGAAGTTGCCCAGAGTAAACTCGCCTCCATTGTCAGAGCGGATGGTCTTCACCTTGTTGCCAGTGGCATTCTCGACTTCAAGGATCCAGTCGCGAAGGCGAGGGAAGACGTCACTTTTGAGTGCCAGGAGGATACACCAGTGCTTGCGAGAGAAGTCATCAATGATGACCAGCATGTACAGATGTCCACCAAATGTAGGGCGAGGCATTTGCGCTACATCGACATGGAGGAGATCCAGGCGGCCAGAGGCAATGGACTTGGACCGGGCAAAGGGGAGGGCATGCGCTTTGGAAGCGAGACAAGCATTGCAGTAAAAATCCCGGAGCTCCTGATCCTTATACACCCAATCCACCCCAGTAACCAAGCCTCTCTGCACAATGGTTTTGATTTGCGCAACGGGCAAGTGCGCGAGGCGACGGTGCAGAGTCAGCAAGGACACTTTGGTAGGGATGGCGAGGAGGGCTTTGGGCGTACAGGGTGTGTTGACTGCGGCGGGTGAAGCGACTGGTTGGGAGGCCTTCTTCTCGGCGGTGCGGCGAGCTCGGTAGGCGGCGGCCCAGACTGTGTCGGGGCACTCCCTGAGCCAGTGCATCTTGCGACAAGACGGATTTGGGCACGGCCTTGAGCAACCGTGGCGGGCCTGCAGCGTGGCAACGGCGGCAACGGGAGTGTCAACGGGGCGGGCTTTGACATCACAATAAAGGCGCGTGAAGATCTCGGTGGCAGGGGGCATTGCAGTGGAGTCACCTTGGCCAGCGACAAAGGTGGTGCGCCAGGCGTCGAAGGACGAAGGAAGGCGAGCAAGCAAGTGCGAGGCGAGAAGATCGTTCACAGTGACCTGGGAGTCCTGCAGCAGCCGGGCGTCGTTCTCAAAGCTGTCGCGGAATTGCAGGAACAGGTCGGGAGTGACGGGCACAGGGTCAGAGCTGAAGAGGCGTTGGATGACCGGTAGCAGATCGACAGCAGAGACGGTGCCGTAGCGTTCGCGAAGTGCCTGCCAGACCTTGGGTGCTGCGAGCGGTTCGTCGAGGTAAGGTGACAGGCCTGGGAGGACGGTTTGCGAATCGACGGAGGCGCAAATGGAGGAGCAGGCGTAGTGGTCCCAGAGAGGGACATACGAAGCAGGCCAAGACTCGAGTGGTACGCCCGTGTTGAGGTAACGGACGACGCCGGAGGGCAGGCGTGAACGGATGGCGAGGACCCAGTCTCGTAGCTGGACGAGTTGCGAAGCAGCTCGGTCGTTGCAAAGGCCGCAGAGTGGGTGGGCGGGCGCAAGGGCGGCGCATCGGGCGTGGGCTCGCGGAGCTGGGCTTCAGGCGCGGAGGCGCCGGCGGCGGACATGTTGCGAAGGGTGAAAAAGTAGAGCGACAGGCGGGCACGGAGGTGGCCGCACTGGTAGCTCGGTTGGGCTTATAACCACCCCGCAGGCCCGCCGCGGCTGTTCCAGGCCGTGCCCAAATCCGTCTTGTCGCAAGTTGCACTGGCTCCGGGAATGCCCCGACACCGCCTGGGCCGCCGCCTACCGAGCTCGTCGCACCGCCAAGAAGAAGGCCTCCCAGCCAGTCGCGTCACCAGCCGCAGTGGACACACCCAACTCTGTGTCGTTCACGGCCTGTCTCCTCGCAACACCTTCGCCATTTCGCAAATCGGCTTGGCTTCTTGACTCGGGCGCTAATCGCCATATGACGAACGACAGGGGCCTTTTTTCCGAGCTTCGCACGGTCGCAGGCCCACGAGTTGGAGGCGTCGCCGGCTCCCTCCCTTCCACCGGCTGTGGCACCATTTGCATCCAGACTTCAACGGGTCCCATCACTGTGTCCAATGTCCTCCTGGTACCGGATCTCCCATGCAACCTGCTGTCCGTCTTCCAGTTGGATCAACTTGGCTACCGCGTCTCCTTCGCATCTCGTTGTGCAAGCATCGCCCGTCCCTCGGGTGCCGTCGTCGCTACCGCTCAAGCCATCGGGAACAACCTGTACGCCTTGGCACTTGGACCTACACCCTGTACGCCCACAGCCCTCCTCGCCATCCCTACCAAAGTGTCCTTGCTGACTCTGCACCGTCGCCTCGCGCACTTGCCCATTGCGCAAATCAAAAACGTTGTGCAGAAAGGCTTGGTTACTGGGGTGGATTGGGTGTATAAGGATCAGGAGCTCCGGGATTTTTACTGCAATGCTTGTCTCGCTTCCAAAGCGCATGCCCTCCCCTTTGCCCGGTCCAAGTCCATTGCCTCTGGCCGCCTGGATCTTCTCCATGTCGATGTAGCGCAAATGCCTCGCCCTACATTTGGTGGACATCGGTACATGCTGGTCATCATTGATGACTTCTCACGCAAGCACTGGTGTCTCCTCCTGGCACTCAAAAGTGACGTCTTCCTCGCCTTTGCGACTGGATCCTTGAAGTCGAGAATGCCACCGCACCAAGGTGAAGACCATCCGCTCTGACAATGGAGGCGAGTTCACTCTGCGCACCTTTGTCGACTTCTGTGCAAGCAAAGGCATTCGTCGGGAACTCACCATCCCTTACACTCCCCAACAAAATGGGTGTGTCGAGCGCAGCAATCGCACCATCAAGGAGGGCATCCTTGCTCTGCTCTACTCCTCCGGCGCTGATTCACGCCTCTGGGGCGAGGCTGCCTTGTACTACGTGCACTGCAAAAACCTGATGCCTCACGCCGGCATTGGTGGTGAGATCCCCGACACTCGTTGGCACGGCTTTGCGCCTGACATCTCCACCCTTCGCGCATTTGGCTGCCGCGCTTGGCACCACCTTCCCTCGGCCAAGCGCACGGACCTCGACCCCAAAGCTGTACCCCTCCTGTTCGTTGGTTTTGACCAACATGCCAAGGCTTTCCGACTCTTTGAGCCGTCCACGCGCAGGATACAACTCAGCCGCAATGTCGTCTTCCGTGAATCTGAGTTCCCTGCACTCCGGCCAGCCACCGACGTTCGCGCTGAACCAACTCGACCCGTGCCGGCAGCCCCTGACCAGGGCCCGCACCGTCCCGCCCCTGCCTGCGAGGTCCCTGACCAGGACTCGCTCGCACGTGCCCGCCTGTCGCTCTATTTTTTCACCCTTCGCAACATGTCCGCCGCCGGCGCCTCCGCGCCTGAAGCCCAGCTCCGCGAGCCCACGCCCGATGCGCCTCCCTTGCGCCCGCACACCAATCTGCGGCCTTTGCAACGACCGAGCTGCTTCGCAACTCGTCCGGCTACCGAGACTGGGTCCTCGCCATCCGTTCACGCCTGCCCTCCGGCGTCGTCCGTTACCTCAACACGGGCGTACCACTCGAGTCTTGGCCTGCTTCGTATGTCCCTCTCTGGGATCACTACGCCTGCTCCTCCATTTGCACCTCCGTCGATTCGCAAACCGTCCTCCCAGGCCTGTCACCTTACCTCGACGAACCGCTCGCAGCACCCAAGGTCTGGCAGGCACTTCGCGAACGCTACGGCACCGTCTCTGCTGTCGATCGGCTCATAACCTATTTGGAGCAATATACCACTGCACAAAAGGAGAAGCACCTCTACTTCAGGGAGCGCATATTGTCCTAGAAGTGAGATGGAGGGAGGTTCAACACCCCCCTGTGCGCGAAGCTGAAGAGCTTGTGGCAGTGGGTGCGGCTTTGGAGGCAAGTGCGGGGTGCGCGCAAAATTGCCTGACCCCAGGGGGCTTGAACCCTTGAGCAGCTGGTAGCTCGTTGGGCTCATAACCTGTGATGTTGTCACGCCTGCTCAAGCGGTGGTAAGTCTCTGATCGAAGGACCAAGGGAGACCAGACCAAGAAGTTGCTTGTTACACACCTGCTCAAGCACTACAGTAAGTTACCACATCTAGAGGGGTGAAAGATGATAGGAAGAGTAGTGCTCACCTGCTCAAGCGGTGGTAAGTCTCTGATCGAAGGACCAAGGGAGACCAGACCAAGAAGTTGCTTGAGCAGGAGAGAAACCAGAGTGGGGCCATTTGGCTGGGCCCAAGTCAGCCCAGCCAAAGTCAGGCGCACGGACCTGGCCCAGGTGCAGAGACCAGGCCCAGAGTGGGAGAGCTAAGGTGGTGAAAAGTAGGCCAAAAGTGATCAAAACGAAGAGAGGAGGATGTTGAGGTAGGTACAAGATACAAGAAGGACATGAAGGAGATATTTGATCTCACAACGACACCACAAGGTTTTGACTTCCCGAGCGATAAGGTTCTCCGGCTGCGACGTTCAATCTACGGTCTCAAGCAGGCCGGTCGCATCTGGAATTGTCACATTGACACATCACTCAGGAATCTCGGGTACAGGGCAACAGGCACTGATCACTGCATTTACTCTCGCATTGACGATCAGCAGCGGCCTCACTATATCGCCTTGTATGTCGACGACCTCCTCATTGTCAGTCCCCACCTCGACGAGATCGAACGTGTCATCTGCGGCCTTGAACAGCGATACGGCGTTAAACGACTCGGCCCGGCGGAGTACATCCTCGGAATCCAAATCCGCCGCCTGGACGACGGCTCCATTGCTCTATCCCAGGAGCGCTACATCATGGACGTGCTAGCCCGTTTCCACTTTGACACCACGACACGCGGCACTACGGTGCCGATGACGCCCGGCCTCTCGCTCACGGCAATTCCGGGTCAGGGAACGGAGCGCATTCGTTCGTGGTACCTACAGGCCATCGGCTCCCTCCTTTACATCTCCCTTGGCACTCGACCCGACATTGCCTTCGCCGTCTCGTACCTGTCCCGGTTCGCCAACAACCCCGGCCGCCGCCATTGGATTGCCGTCAAACACGTCCTTCGCTACCTGCGCGCCACGTACCGTGATGAGCTTCTCTATGCCGCGGCCCAGCAAAAGTCACGGGTGTGGTTGGTTATTCTGATGCGAACTGGGGCGCCTGCGTCGACACATCCATCTCAACGATGGGCTACGTATTTTACTTGGCAGGCGCCGCCGTCTCTTGGTCGTCGAAGCGTCAGACTCGGGTAGCGGATTCCACCACTGATGCCGAGTACCTGGCCTTGTCGCACGCGGGTAAGGAAGCGATCTACCTTACCCAACTCCTCTCCGAGCTCCACGTTTCACCAATCGCTGCAGCTCACATCTTCACCGACAACGAGGCCGCGGCCGCCGTTGCTCACGACCCCGTTCGCACCTCCGGCACCCGGCACATTCGCCTCCGCGAGCATTTTGTCCGTGACATGGTCAATCGAGGTGATATCTCTCTCTCACACGTTGGCACAGCAGACATGGTTGCGGACGTATTCACCAAAGCGCTAGGCCCAAGATTTTTGGTACACATTGCTTTGCTCTAGGCCTCCGGACGCAACATCCACGGCTCAAGTCTACTCGCGTTCGCGTGGGGGGGGGTGTGAGGAATCCACTCTCCGCTCGGCTCAGGACTTAGGCGCGCGGAGCGAGCCTGGGCCATTGGCTCAGCCCCGAGGCTCGTTGGCGCGCGCGGCTCTTTTGTTGTTAGCTTCCTATTCATCACTCTTGGCTATAACTACACCGCTGACGTAGTAGAGTTGATCAAATAGATTCTCCTCGCGCTGGCGGCCGCCAACGGCCTGCACGTACACCAAGCGGACATCGACAAAGCCTACCTTCACGGCGACCTCGATCACAACATCTGGATGACGGCACCGCGCGGCTTCGACCTTCCAGCAACAAGGTGCTTCGGCTGCGACGCTCCATCTACGGGCTCAAACAGGCCGGCCAAATCTGGAATCGACACATCGACGCTTCGCTTCGCGACCTCGGTTACATGGCAACAGGCACCAATCACTGCATATACTCTCGGCTCGATGATCGTCAACGCTCACACTACATTGCGCTGTACGTCAACGACCTCCTCATGATCAGCCCGGACCTGGCCGAAATCGAACGTGTCATCTCGGGCCTCGAACGACGTTACGGAGTCAAGCACCTTGGCCCGGCAGAATACATCCTCGGCATTCAGATCAGGCGGCTCGCAGACGGTTCTATCGCCCTGTCCAGGAACGGTACATTATGGACGTGCTCGCTCGGTTCCATTTCAACACCACGACTCGCGGCACTACAGTCCCCATGACTCCCGGCCTTTCGCTCACCGCCATCCGGGTCAAGGCACCAAACAGATCAAGTTATGGTATCTGCAGGCTATCGGCTCGCTTCTCTACATCTCACTTGGCACCCGCCCCGACATCGCCTTTGCCGTCTCCTACCTGGCCCGCTTCGCCAACAACCCCGGCAGTCGTCATTGGATCGCGGTCAAGCACGTCCTCCGCTATCTCCGAGCCACGTATCGCAACGAACTGCTCTATGCTCGTGGCGAGACACGTATCACGGGTGTGGTAGGCTACTCCGACGCGAATTGGGGGCCTGTGTCGATACATCGGTGTCCACCATGGGCTACGTCTTCTACATCGCCGGCTCCGCCGTGTCCTGGTCATCCAAACGTCAATCTCGAGTTGCCGATTCCACCACCGACGCTGAGTATCTCGCCCTCTCGCATGCTGGCAAGGAAGGGATTTACCTCAGTCAGCTACTCAAAGAGCTTCATGTCCAACCCGTTGCACCGGCTCACATCTTTACTGACAACGAAGCCGCTGCAGCAGTCGCCCACGACCCTGTCCGTGTCTCCGGCACGCGACACATACGCTTGTGCGAGCACTTCGTTCGGGACATGGTGAATTGGGGCGACATCTCACTCTCGCACGTCGGAACCAGCGACATGGTGGCCGACATTTTCGCTAAGGCTCTCGGACCTAAGGTATTTTTGACGCACTGCTACGCCCTTGGCCTTTGTACTCGACACCCACGGCTTGGGTCTGCCTCGCATTTGCGTGGGGGGGGGGTGTGAAGAGTCCACTCTCAGCTCGACAGAGGCGCCTCGGTCGTCGGGCGCACCGCTAGCCCGCCCCTTGCGGTGGGGACGTAGGCGCGCGCGACTGCCTCAGCGAGCAGGCGCCAGCGGACTTGGGCGCGCGCCGCTAGGCCGCCCCCTTGAGGTGGCGACTTAGACGCGCGCAGCTGCCTCAGCGCCCTAGCGATTTCACCCGCGGCTGGGCCCATCCCAGCCGCGGGCCCCCCTTTTGTTTCTTAGCTTCCTTTTCATCACTGCTGTTTGACTCTCAACCTCTTCTGACAGTTGTGGTGATCGTCTTATAGGTACGCTGAAATAGTCCACTTCTGTTTGACAATCAACCTCTCCTGACAGTAGTGGTGATCGTCTCATAGGTTATTCGCCCATCGGCCTACCGCTGGCATGGACGACACGTCGCCACCCCTAGTGACGGGTGTCCACCCGACATTTCCCGCCGACCAGCTTGCCGCCCTTACGTCGCTGCTGTCGGGTCTCACCGCTGCCGCGTCCGGCACTGTCACAACCACCACGTCGTCTAGCACCACCCGCCCCGCCTTTCCCAAGCACGCACGCTTGGATGGGCCAAAGACATTTGCAAATTGGACACGCCAACTTCGCCTGTGCCTAGCGGACGACATCCGCTCGTACGTCCTCGACGGCATCGTGCCCGTCGACTGGACCCCTTCGCAACGCTCCGCCCGCGATGTCGTGGCCCGCGAGCTTCTTGCGAACTCGATCGACTCGGCCAAAGTCTCGGCAGTCCTCGACGCAATCCCTACCGCTGACCTCACAGCGCCCAAAATGTACTCGACGCTGAAATCGCGGTATGCTCCTGACGACGCCACTCGCACGCTCGAGCTCTTCTCACGACTATGGAGTTTCCGGCCCATGCCCGGCACCGTTGGCGAATTCGACAGCTGGATCATGGAGTTCAAAGCTATTGCGCAAGAAATCATAGATCGAAGACCACGATCAACGATGTTCTCGCCACACTCCTCCTCGCCATCGCTCACCCGTCCCTCGAGAGTTTCAAGGCGTCGTTCACCAATGAACAGCGTGTTGAACCTCCCTCCATCTCACTTCTAGGACAATATGCGCTCCCTGAAGAAGAGGTGCCTCTCCTTTTGGTGCAGTGGTATATTGCTCCTAATAGGTTATGAGCCCAACGAGCTACCAGCTGCTCATGGGTTCAAGCCCCCTGGGGTCAGGCAATCTTGCGCGCACCCCGCACTTGCCTCCAAAGCCGCACCCCCTGGGTCAGGCAAATTTCGTGCGCGCCCCGCACTTGCCTTCAAAGTCGCACCCACTGCCACAAGCTCTTCAGCTTCGCGCACAGGGGGTGTTGAACCTCCCTCCATCTCACTTCTAGGACAATATGCGCTCCCTGAAGAAGAGGTGCCTCTCCTTTTGGTGCAGTGGTATATTGCTCCTAATACAGCGCACTCAACGAGCTCTCCCTGTCATCGATTCGCTCGCCGACCGCATGCGTGTTCAACTCCGGTCCAACAACGTTCCCAGCACCCAATCGGCCCTTCTTGCCTCGTCGTCGTCACGTCCTACCCGTCCCAAGTGTCTCGCCTGTCGCAGCCCTTCGCACCGTGTGGCGGAGTGCCCTGTGAGAGCCAAACACCCGCCGCCAGGACCCTGTCGCTCCTGCAAGCAGAATCACTGGTCTTTCGACTGCAAAAAGGCTCTCGAGAACAGCAAAAAGGCCGACACGGCGAACTCGACCGCCGACCCGCAACACCATGTCGGATGTATCGCCACCGGTCTTCTCGCTCGTCGCCGCCAGCTTCGCACCAACTCTTTCGTCGTTGACTCGGGGGCCACCTCGCACATGGTCTCGGACAAGTCGCTGTTCACGACCTATCGCCACATCGCTCCCACAAAGATCGGAGGCATTGCAGGGGGCATCAACGCCATCGGAACGGGCAACATCGCCTTCGTTGCCGCCTCGGGCCATCCGATCACGCTCACTGGCGTGCTGCATACTCCCGGCCTGTTCGTCAATCTCCTCTCGGTCTCTCGACTTTGCGACACCGACGACGTCCGTGTTGCCTTCACAAAACACGGCATTGATATTGACAAAGACGGCAACAACATCGCTGAAGGCACGAGGCTCGACGAGGGACTCTACTTGCTCGACGCTGATCATTCCAAATGTCAGCACCTTGCTCTCCTCTCTCGTTCACAGTCTTCCGTGCCCCTGCTGACTCTCCACCGCTGCCTCGGCCATCTCGCACCGTCGTCCATACAGAAGATGGTTGCCGCTGGTTTGCTGGAGGGTCTCGGGCCGGATATAGTGACGAAGAGGTAGAGAAGTTTGTCTGCAATGCTTGCCTCACCGCCAAGGGCCATTGTCTTCCTTTTCCCGATTCGGATTCGCACTCCTCCAAGAGACTCGGCCTCGTACACAGCGATGTACTTTCCCTCCCGGAGCGTTCCTTGACTGGCAAACGATACCTGGTCACGTTCCTCGATGACTACTCGCGCAAACTATGGGCCTACGCGATCGGACATAAAAGCGAAGTCTTCAGCGTGTTCAAGACTTGGCTTGCCGAGGTCGAGCTCGAGACAGGTGCAACACTGAAGGTCCTCCGAACTGACAATGGTGGCAAGTATTGCTCGAGAGCATTCACGGAGTTCTGCAAGGTGCGAGGTGTGAAGATGTCACGCCTGCTCAAGCGGTGGTAAGTCTCTGATCGAAGGACCAAGGGAGACCAGACCAAGAAGTTGCTTGAGCAGGAGAGAAACCAGAGAGGGGCCAGCTGGCTGGGCCTAAGTGCCCAGCCAGAGTCAGGCGCACAGACCTGGCCCAGAGTGGGAGAGCTAGAGTGGTGAAAAGTAGGCCAAAAGTGATCAAAATGAAGAGAGGAGGATGTTGAGGTAGATGCAAGATACAAGAAGGACATGAAGGAGATATTTGATCTCACACGAGGTACGCGTCAACAATACTCTATCCCTCGCACGCCTCAACAAAACGGTCGGGCGGAGCGGGTCAATCGTTCCATTGTTGAAGGTATTCTTGCCCACCTGGCGGACGCCCATTTACCCAAGACATTCTGGGAGGAGGCTGCGGCTTACTTCGTTTACTGCAAGAACCTGGTTCAACACTCGGCTCTCGACAAGGCAACACCGAACTCGGTCTGGCAGGGCGGACGCACCACAGCCTCCACGCTTCACCCGTTCGGCTGTGCAGCTTGGCTCACGGTCGCGCCCAAACTTTGCTCTAAACTCGACCCGAAAGCGGTTCGCGTTCTGTTCACCGGCTACGACTTGGCTTCCAAAGCCTTCCGCTTCTACGACACTACAACAAAGAAGGTCACCCTGGCAGAAATGCCACCTTCCTCAACACCGAATTCCCCGGGTTATGTGGCGACTCCGCCGAGCCAGACGATGACACGCACTTCGCCAGCGCTCCCTTTGCCGACCCTCAAACCACCGTCAAGTCATGGACCCACTAGTAAGGTCGGCGCACATGGACGTCTCATCCCCTCTTGATGATTCTTCCATGAGCGCCGTTGACGTGGCCCCAGGGTACACTGGCGGATCCTTACTTAATTCCACAGATGCCGAATCGCCCGCGTCACCGTCGCCTGCGCCGTCCTCGTCACTGTCTCCTGAGCCGGCCTCGTCCCCGTCGGCTGCACCATTGTCCGCGCCCTCACCGTCGTTGGCTGCATCGTCGTCACCTTCGGCCTTCTCCACTGAATCTGAGTACTCCGCCGATCCTCTTGACCTCATCGGCTCACCGCCCCAGGCTCCCTCGACCCAATGGACACCCAAACCCCAGACTTCAGCACGTACCGCGAGCCCGCATCGGCTGAGGAGTCGCCCGACGAACTCGATCTCATTGGACGCCACTCTCGCGACGAGTCACCGGACGAAATCGATTTCCTTACTCGCCATCAACGCGCGTTCATTGCGACTGACGACGACACCTCTGACACCGAGGCCATCAAACCCGTCAAATCCATTACGAGCGACCCACAGACCTGGCGAGAAGCGATGTTGGGCGACAAACGTGAGGTATGGGCTAAGGCCGCTGCCGATGAGTTCAATTCCATGCGCAACAACTTCAAGGTCTTCACCATTGATGACCGTTCTACAGTACCTGCGGGCGCGACCATCGTATCGTCCAAATTCGTCTGGAAAACAAAACGGAACGCACTCGGCGAGATCACTGGACACAAGGCACGGTTGGTAGCGCAAGGAAATTGGCAACGGGACGGCATTGACTTCAACGAAACCTTCGCCCCGGTCGCCCGATTCTGTGAGGAATCCACTCTCCGCTCGGCTCAGGACTTAGGTGCGCGGATCAAGCCAGGCGCACCGGCCCAGGGCTTAGGCGCGCGGAGCGAGCCGGGCGCATCGGCTCAGGACTTAGGCGCGCGGAGCGAGCCTGGGAAACTTGGGGGCGCGCGGCTCTCACACTGTTAGCTTCCTATTCATCACTCTTGGCTAGAACTACATCGCTGACGTAGTAGAGTTGATCGAATAGGTTATAAGCCCAACAAGCTACCAGCCCGCCGCTCGCTCGCATTTTCCTCGAGCCCAGCCACTCGAGCCGCCCACGTCCATCGCACCATCGCACAATGGACAGTCGCGACCCCACCACGCCTTGGTCCCCAGGGACCCCAGCCCTCTTGCGTCTTCGATCAGCGATCAACTCGCTACCCTGCAGGCCCAGCTCGCCGCTCTGCAGGCCTCGCAGCCCCCTGCCGCCCCCGCCTCTGCCGCCGCTACCTCGCTGTAATACACCCCGTTGGAGTGTACACCTGAGCGACGACGACAAGGATCACAGGACCAAAGTATGTAGAATTGACACTGGACACTCGTATCAGTTGCTGGTATGACAATGCCTTCTGATCCACCTTGTGCTCACCTGGACACTCGTATCAGTCGCTGGAGAGAGACTAAGAGTGCCCAGGCGCGCGTCCCCTCTTCCTAAGGCCCAGGCGCACGGGCCTTACACTCTCCACCACCTAAACCAAACTCCCCTCCCTCCTTACACCCTCCCCTCCTTGCCTTGTCCTCCCCCCGCCTTCCCACTCTCCCACTCTTCCAACGCTGCGGTGTCTTCCAGGTGTGAGCATGGCTCCCATGTGTTGTCACTGTCTGCCCACCCCTTCCATTTCACCAAGAACCTCTTCCTTGACCCCTTCCCCTTTTCGTCCACAATCCGTTCTACCTCCCACTCCTCGTTTCCTTGGACGATAATGGCCGCTGGTTCCGTTGCCTCTTGTCCTGGGAACACCACCCCATTGTTCTTTACCCAGCGTCGGAGCTTGAAGGCGTGGAAGACGTTGTGCAACTTGTCCCCGCCTTGAGCTTCAGCTTGTAATTTGAGGTTTCGGGTCGTGCTGCTAGGACTTCGTAGGGGCCGTCAAACCGGGGAAAGAGTTTGGCTGACCGTGCTTCCCCATCGGCCTTGTACCGCAGTCGTCGATCCCACGAGTCGACTAAGACCATGTCGCCAACTGCAAACTCGGGCTCCGGTTTCCTCGCCTTGTTGCTCTGGTTGGCCTGTCGGATCTTTGCAATTGCCAAATTGTCTCGGGCTTCCGCAACCGCTGCTTCACGTTGTTCCACGATGGATTTGACTGCCTGTGACGTGGTTGAGCCCTCCACTGGGGTGATCGGTGTCAGCTCCGGCGTGAACCCAAGTACCACTTCAAATGGCGTCTTCCCCGTCGACCTGTTCATACTGGAGTTGATCACAAACTCCACCGTAGCCAAGTGCTTTGACCAGTCATTTTGCCGTTGGTTGACCATTGTTCGCAGGACTTGGATCACGGTCCGATTTGTTCGCTCGCTTCGGCCATCCGTTTGTGGGTGGAAAGACGTCGATGTTGCCAGTTTCGTTCCCAGCTGGCCCATGTACGCTCGCCAGAACTCGCTTGTGAAGAGCTTGTCGCGGTCGGAGACCAGCACTTGTGGCATGCCGAAGTGTCGATGCCACCCCTCAAAGAACCGGTCCGCCGTGGTAGTCGCGTCGTCCATCGTGCGGCAGGGGATGAGGCGAACGTAGCCTGAAAGGCGATCTGTTACCGTAAGCAGTGCGTCATTACCATTGCTAGGTACAAGTGGCCCGACAAAGTCTAGGCCAACTTCCCGCATTGGCCGGTCAGGCACATTCAAATTGTGGATCCGACCGGCAAAACCGGTGCCATGCATCTTCATTGTCTGACAAGCAGCACAGGACTCAACGTAATCTTTGCATGCATCCTTCATTCCCGACCAGATAAAGTTGCGGCGTAGGTGTTCATACGTCTTGTGTAGTCCAAAATGGCCTGCGGCATCATGCGCGTCATGTAGCGTGTCCTCCCAAAAGTTCCCCGTCTTTGGCAGGAGGATCTGTCCTTCGAACCGTGCGATTCCATTGTTGACTGAGTAGCCTGGTGTTGAGTCAATGTTCTTGATAGCTTGTTGACATTGCGGTTCCTTGCAGTAACCGTCCCTGAGTTTGCAAAGGAAGGCCGGATTGAGAGGTGCCTCCGCCAGCACGTTGACATTGTTGCTCGCCTGGCGGCCGGCTGTGGGTTCCTCCGGGAAATGTTGAGGTAGATTACTCTTGCCTTAAATCTGCCTAGCGCGCGTCTCTATTTGTATTAGCCGCGCGGTCCAATCGCGTCTTTCCTTCTTCTTCTCCACTTGATTACGAACTCATTGGCTTGCCACTGCCGCCAACTCATTCAGCACATCGCTGTTCGATTTCTACAGGTTACGAGCCCAACGTAGCGGCCCAGCCAACTCGAGTCATCAAGTCATCATGCCCGGTGATACGGACACTGTGGTATCAGGGGAACAACCTCTATCGTCTATGTCAAACCCCGCGATATCGACCCGTCATGCCACCTGCGCAACGCGGGAGGCTGGTCGCAATGGATCAACGACGTCCGGGGAGCTCTCGGGGGCGACTATTGGAACTGCACGCTTGCGACGCCCATTCAGAAACCCAACGCGCGCACCGACCTGGAGCACGCCAACTTCCAAGCGATCGCGCTCTTGAGGCGCTCGGTCTCCCTCAACATCAAGAAGCAGATCAAAGATGGATTCGATCACACTCCCACCGACGTCTTGAAGATGATCAAGAAAGCGGTCGCAGCAGGCACAGTCACCGACATCTTCATCAAGCTCCAAGCCCTGCTCGATGCGGGTCCGCCTCCCTCCGGTGTCGACGCGTTCGAGAAGTACCAAGCCAACACCATTGAGCTGTTTAACACTCTTTCGGGATACAACCTTACCTTTGACCAGGTCATCTCGATACGCTTGATCCACTTTGGCAAGGACCTCTACAAGGAGTACTATACTCAAGCGCTCCGTCAAGACCTCGACAAGCTCCCTGATCCGATTGAAGCGCTTCAAACGCTTCAGACTCAAGCTGAATCCACGCCGGCACACAAGCCCGTGGCGATGGTAGCTAGCTTGACCGCGACGGACAGATCTTCATCGACTCCGTCAGCTCCGTGCCGACACTGTGGAGGTCCTCACTGGAATCGAAAATGCCCCGTCAAGGACAAGAAGTCCAAGGCCTCCTCTGCGCCGTCCGCATCACTCGCCGCTGCTCCCGACATCTCGACGTTGGTAGACGGCCCGGTCCGCGGATACCTCACCGCAGCGATGTCCACATTGGCCAAACCTTCCCTCATCCTCGACAGCGGCGCGACGCATCACATCGTCAACGATCGCGCTTGTTTCACCAACTTCCGCAAGTGCAAGCCTGCTCCGCTCGAGGGCATCACGGGCGAGGCGGTCAATTCGATCGAAGGCGTCAGTTCCGCTGTCGTTTGCTCCTTCGACGGCAGCATCGGTCAACTCCACCACGCGTTGTTCGTCCCCAGCGCGCCGGTCAGCCTCTTCTCCGCCAGTCGCGCCAACGCCGCGGGCTACGACATCAACCTTTCCCGAGGCAAAGCAACGGTCTCAGTCGACGGGTCGATTTGCCACACCGGGGAGATCACGAACGGCTTGTACCACATGCATGCTTCCCTAGTCGACGTCACTACTCTCATCGAGCAACCGGGTGCGTCCCCACGTGCGTTCGCGGCCGTCCCCGTCTCCATCATGCACGGACGTTTCGCTCACCTTCACCCACGCGCTCTACGACAGCTGATCTCAACTGAGGCTGTGCTGGGAGTCAACATGGAGGTAGCATTGAACGCAGACTTGAAATGTGATACATGCCAGGCTGGGAAGATCACACATCACCCTTTCCCCACCGTCGCGTCGAATCGTTCAGCCCAGCCTCTTGATCGAGTCCACATGGACCTTCTTGCGTTCGACGGCGCCGTGTCGTTAGGCGGCGCAAAATACGCCCTCGTCATTGTCGATGATTACACCCGATATCTCTGGGCAATTCCGATGTCGCACAAGTCCGATACCTTTGCGGCCTTCAAGTCGTGGCTTGCAAAGGTCGAGCGCTCCTCGTCGAGAAAACTCCTGGCAGTCCGCTCCGACAACGGTGGTGAATTCTTGTCGAACGAGTTCTCGAGCTTCCTGGAAGAACAAGGCATCACTCGTCAGCTTTCGATTCCCAATGCCCCTCAGCAAAACGGGGTTGCCGAACGCGCAAATCGCTCGATCACCGAGGGTGTCCGATCAATGCTCCACCAGTCGGGTCTATCTCACACTTTGTGGGCCGAGGCATTGGCGACATATGTCTACGTCAAAAATCGCTCACCACACTCGGCAAATTCAGGTGTCACACCACACACGCGTTGGCACGGATCGAAGCCGTCCGCCGGCCATCTCCGCGTATTTGGCTGCAGAGCGTGGAAGGCAGCTACCACCGAAGCGCGCAGCAAACTCGATCCGCGGGGCATTCCACTCGTATTCGTTGGCTATGATCTCGAATCCAAGGGATACCGACTGTTTGACCCCGCTACCAGACAAGTTTTCAAATCGCGCAGCGTCACATTCTTCGAGGACGAGTTATGAGACGATCACCACTACTGTCAGGAGAGGTTGAATGTTGAACAGAAGTGGTGAGAGGGAAGCTAAGAAACAGAAAGGGGACCCGCGCTGAGATAGGCCCAGTCGCGGGTGAAGTTGCTAGCGCGCTAAGGCAGTCGCGCGCGCCTAAGTCCCCACCGCAAGGGGCGGCCTAGTGGGCATGCGCACGGATCCACCCGGCGCTGGCGCGCTGAGTCAGTCGCGCGCGTCTAAGTCCCCAGCGCAGGGGGGCGGGCTAGCAGGTGCGCGCAACGACCGAGGCGCCTCTGCCGAGCTGAGAGTGGACTTGTCACACCCCCCCCCACGCAAATGCAAGGCAGACCCAAGCCGTGGATGTCGAGTACGCAAGCCAAGAGCATAGCAATGCATGGAAAAAATCTTCGGGCCAAGTGCCTTGGTAAAGATGTCGGCCACCATGTTGCTTGTCCCCACGTGCGAAAGAGAAATCTCACCCCGATTCACCATGTCCCGAACGAAGTGCTCACGCAGACGGATATGTCGAGTCCCGGATGCGCGGACAGGGTCCCGTGCGACGGCGGCAGCAGCTTCGTTGTCAGTGTAGATGTGAGCGGGGATACCGGACTGGACATGGAGCTCCTCAAGCAGCTGACTGAGGTAGATCCCTTCCTTACCAGCATGCGAGAGAGCGAGGTATTCCGCGTCGGTGGTAGAGTCGGCGACCCGCGATTGACGCTTGGAGGACCAGGACACAGCGGAGCCGGCAATGTAGAAGACGAAACCCATGGTGGAGACCGATGTGTCGACGCAGGCACCCCAGTTGGCATCGGAGTAACCTACCACGCCCGTGATGTCCGTCTTACCACGAGTGTAGAGAAGCTCGTCGCGATAAGTGGCTTGGAGGTAGCGTAGGACGTGCTTGACTGCAATCCAATGGCGCTGACCCGGGTTGTTGGCGAAGCGGGCCAGGTAAGATACGGCGAAGGCAATGTCGGGGCGAGTGCCAAGCGAGATGTATAGGAGCGAGCCGATTGCCTGTAGATACCACGATTTGATCTGTTCCGTGCCTTGGCCCGGAATGGCGGTGAGCGAAAGACCGGGGGTCATCGGGATGGTAGCGCCGCGAGTCGTAGTGTCGAAGTGGAACCGAGCGAGCACGTCCATGATGTACCGTTCCTGGCATAGGGCGATAGAGCCGTCGTTGAGACGCCTGATCTGGATGCCAAGGATGTACTCGGCCGGTCCAAGACGTTTGACACCGTAACGTTGTTCCAGGCCCGAGATGACGCGTTCAATTTCGGCCAGGTCCGGGCTGATCATCAGAAGGTCGTCGACGTACAGTGTGATGTAGTGTGGGCTTTGACGATTGTCGAGCCGAGAGTAGACGCAGTGATCGGTGCCCGTCGCCGTGTACCCGAGAGCACAAAGCGAAGCATCGATGTGTCGATTCCAGATGCGGCCGGCCTGTTTGAGCCCGTAGATGGAGCGTCGCAGTCGGAGCACCTTATCGCCAGGAAGATCGAAGCCCCGCGGTGCCGTCATCCAGATGTCGTGGTCGAGGTTGCCGTGAAGGTAGGCTTTGTCGATGTCCGCTTGGTGTACATGGAGGCCATTGGTGGCCGCCAGCGCAAGGAGGGAGCGTATCGAAGAGAAGCGTGCGACCGGTGCGAAGGTTTCAGTGAAGTCGATGCCGTCACGTTGGCGATTGCCTTGCGCCACCAGCCGTGCCTTGTGTCCAGTGATCTCGCCGAGTGCGTTCCGTTTTGTTTTCCAGACGAATTTGGACGATACGATGGTCACGCCTGCAGGTACTGTAGAACGGTCATCAATGGTGAAGACCTTGAAGTCGTCGCGCATGGAATTGAACTCATCGGCAGCGGCCTTGGCCCATACCTCACGTTTGTCGCCCGACATCGCTTCTCGCCAGGTCTGTGGGTCGCTCGTAATGGATTTGACGGGTTCGATGGCCTCGGTGCCAGAGTTGTCGTCGTCAGTCGCAATGAACGCGCGGTGATGGCGAGTGAGGAAATCGATTTCGTCCTGGGACTCGTCGCGAGAGTGGCGTCCAATGAGATCGAGTTCGTCGGGCGACTCCTCAGGCGATGCGGGCTCGCGGTACGTGCTGAAGTCGGGGGGTTGTCTGTCCATTGGGTCGAGGGGAGCCTGGGGCTGTGAGCCGATGAGGTCAAGAGGATCGGCGGAGTACTCAGATTCAGTGGGTAAGACCGAAGGTGACGACGATGCAGCCAACGACGGTGAGGGCGCGGACGATGGTGCAGCCAACGGGGACGAGGCCGGCTCAGGAGACAGTGACGAGGACGGCGCAGGCGACGGTGACGCGGGCGATTCGGCATCTGTGGAATTAAGTAAGGATCCGCCAGTGTACCCTGGGGCCACATCAACGGCGCTCATGGAAGAATCATCAAGAGGGGATGAGACGTCCATGTGCGCCGACCTTACTAGTGGGGTCCATGACTTGACGGTGGTTTGAGGGTCGGCGAAGGGAGCGCTGGCGAAGTGCGTGTCATCGTCTGGATCGGCGGAGTCGCCACATAACCCGGGGAATTCGGTGTCAAGGAAGGTGGCATTTCTGCCCAGGGTGACCTTCTTTGTTGTAGTGTCGTAGAAGCGGAAGGCTTTGGAAGCCAAGTCGTAGCCGGTGAACAGAACGCGAACCGCTTTCGGGTCGAGTTTAGAGCGAAGTTCGGGCGCGACCGTGAGCCAAGCCGCACAGCCGAACGGGTGAAGCGCGGAGGCTGTGGTGCGTCCGCCCTGCCAGACCGAGTTCGGTGTTGCCTTGTCGAGAGCCGAGTGTTGAACCAGGTTCTTGCAGTAAACGAAGTAAGCCGCAGCCTCCTCCCAGAATGTCTTGGGTAAATGGGCGTCCGCCAGAAGGGCAAGAATACCTTCAACAATGGAACGATTGACCCGCTCCGCCCGACCGTTTTGTTGAGGCGTGCGAGGGATAGAGTATTGTTGACGCGTACCTCGCACCTTGCAGAACTCCGTGAATGCTCTCGAGCAATACTCGCCACCATTGTCAGTTCGGAGGACCTTCAGTGTTGCACCTGTCTCGAGCTCAACCTCGGCAAGCCAAGTCTTGAACACGCTGAAGACTTCGCTTTTATGTCCGATTGCGTAGGCCCATAGTTTGCGCGAGTAGTCGTCGAGGAACGTGACCAGGTATCGTTTGCCAGTCAAGGAACGCTCCGGGAGGGAAAGTACAATGCTGTGTACGAGGCCGAGTCTCTCGGAGGAGTGCGAATCCGAATCGGGAAAAGGAAGACGATGGCCCTTGGCGCTGAGGCAAGCATTGCAGACAAACTTCTCTACCTCTTCGTCACTATATCCGGCCCCGAGACCCTCCAGCAAACCAGCGGCAACCATCTTCTGTATGGACGACGGTGCGAGATGGCCGAGGCAGCGGTGGAGAGTCAGCAGGGGCACGGAAGACTGTGAACGAGAGAGGAGAGCAAGGTGCTGACATTTGGAATGATCAGCGTCGAGCAAGTAGAGTCCCTCGTCGAGCCTCGTGCCTTCAGCGATGTTGTTGCCGTCTTTGTCAATATCAATGCCGTGTTTCGTGAAGGCAACACGGACGTCGTCGGTGTCGCAAAGTCGAGAGACCGAGAGGAGATTGACGAACAGGCCGGGAGTATGCAGCACGCCAGTGAGCGTGATCGGATGGCCTGAGGCGGCAACGAAGGCGATGTTGCCCGTTCCGATGGCGTTGATGCCCCCTGCAATGCCTCCGATCTTTGTGGGAGCGACGTGGCGATAGGTCGTGAACAGCGACTTGTCCGAGACCATGTGCGAGGTGGCCCCCGAGTCAACGACGAAAGAGTTGGTGCGAAGCTGGCGGCGACGAGCGAGAAGACCGGTGGCGATACATCCGACATGGTGTTGCGGGTCGGCGGTCGAGTTCGCCGTGTCGGCCTTTTTGCTGTTCTCGAGAGCCTTTTTGCAGTCAAAAGACCAGTGATTCTGCTTGCAGGAGCGACAGGGTCCTGGCGGCGGGTGTTTGGCTCTCACAGGGCACTCCGCCACACGGTGCGAAGGGCTGCGACAGGCGAGACACTTGGGACGGGTAGGACGTGACGACGACGAGGCAAGAAGGGCCGATTGGGTGCTGGAGACGTTGGTGGACCGGAGTTGAACACGCATGCGGTCGGCGAGCGAATCGATGGCAGGGAGAGATCGTTGGGTGCGCTGTTCGTCGGTGAACGACGCCTTGAAGCTCTCGAGGGACGGGTGTGCAATGGCGAGGAGGAGTGTGGCGAGAACATCATTGATAGTCGTCTTCGTATCGATGATTTCTTGCGCAATGGCTTTGAACTCCATGATCCAACCGTCGAATTCGCCAACGGTGCCAGGCATGGGCCGGAAGCTCCACAGTCGGGAGAAGAGCTCGAGCGTGCGAGTGGCGTCGTCAGGAGCATACCGCGATTTCAGCGTCGAGTACATTTTGGGCGCTGTGAGGTCGGCGGTAGGGATTTGGTCGAGGACTGCCGAGACGTCGGCTGAGTCGATCGAGTTCGCTAGGAGCTCACGTGCCACGACATCACGGGCAGAGCGGTGCGAAGGTGTCCAGTCGGCGGGCACAATCCCGTCGAGGACGTATGAGCGGATGTCGTCCGCGAGGCAGAGGCGAAGCTGGCGTGTCCAGCTCGCAAACATCTTGGGCCCATCCAAGCGTGCGTGCTTGGGAAGGCAGTGCAAGAGGTGCCGGACAACGTGGCGGATGTGGCAGTGGAGAGACCCGACAGCAGCGACGTAAGTGCGGCGAGCTGTTCAGCGGGGATTGTTGGGTGGGCACCCGTCGTTAGGGGCGACGACGTGTCCATGCCAGCGGTAGGTCGATGGGCGAATAACCTATGAGACGATCACCACTACTGTCAGGAGAGGTCGATTGTTGAACAGAAGTGGTGAGAGGGAAGCTAAGAAATAGAAAGGGGACCCGCTCTGGGATAGGCCCAGTCGCGGGTGAAGTTGCTAGCGCGCTAAGGCAGTCGCGCGCGCCTAAGTCCCCACCGCAAGGGGGCGGCCTAGTGGGCACGCGCACGGATCCACCCGGCGCTGGCGCGCTGAGTCAGTCGCGCGCGTCTAAGTCCCCAGCACAGGGGGGCGGGCTAGCGGGTGCGCGCAACGACCGAGGCGCCTCTGCCGAGCTGAGAGTGGACTTGTCACACGAGTTCCCAGCCAGGCGGGAGGGCATCACAGCAGCTCACGCGCCCGTCGCAGGCGACGACGACGACGACGACGACGACGATGACGAAGTCGTTGTACTCCCTGACCAGCATGCCAATCAGGCACCCCCCGACCAAGCGGAGCTTCCGGCTGCTTTACGTTTCGACGCACCAGGGCCCGCGTGGCAGCCACCCGTGGGTTCGCGCCCGCGCAACCCCCAGCTCGTTACGGCGCCCTAGCATCTTTGCGCTCGACCCCTTCTGCCTTCGCATTCTCTCTAGGCAAGGAGGTAACCGAACTTGTTGCTGATCTCGAAGCGGCGGGCATTGACGCCTCGACGGCAAATCGACCGCTCTCGGAACCAGAGGACCCGTTCTCGCTCCCGAGCAGTGATCCCACCACGTGGAATGAGGCCATGCGCCATCCTCACGCCGCGGCATGGAAAGCGGGAGCCATTGAGGAATTCCGCTCGATGAAAGACGATCTCAAGGTGTTCAGCGTCGTCGGACTATCCTCCGTGCCCAAAGGAGCTACGATCTTACCAAGTCGTCACGTCTTTCGAACCAAACGCGACAAAGCCGGGAAGATGGTTTCACTGAAGAACCGCATTGTTGCACAGGGCTGCGCACAAGGCCCAAACAGCTTCAACAACACCTTCTCACCCACGGCTAAGTACACCTCCATCCGCACGCTCATCGCGCACTCGGCCTCGAAGGGCCACCACATCATTCAAGCCGACGTTGACAAGGCCTATCTTCACGGTGTGCTGGAGGAGGAGATCTACATGCGGGTTCCAACTGGCATCGAAGGCTACGAAGGCAAATGCCTCCGCCTTCATCGATCGATCTACGGTCTCAAGCAGGCAGGTCGAGTGTGGAACGACACGATCAACGCCACGCTTGCGAGTCTCGGCTATCGTCGCCTCGCCTGCGACGAATGCATCTATCGTCATGAGGACGCTGGGGGTGATCACTACATTGCACTCTACGTCGACGATCTACTCTTCTTTGGGCCGGATCTCGGGGAAATCGATCGAGTCCTTGACCAACTCGACACCCTCTACGGAGTCAAACGCCTCGGCCCGGCCAAATGGGTACTCGGGGTTCAGGTCGTACAACACGACGATGGCGGGATCTCCCTTCTCCAGCGTCAATACCTCCTTGACGTCTTGGATCGCTTCAACATGTCCGACTGCAACCCCTGCAAGTCACCCATGGAAGCCAACCTACAGCTTTCGCCGGAACCCGATACAGACTCCGCCGACAATGCCATCTACCGTTCCATGATCGGCTCACTCATGTACGCTGTTGTTGCCACTCGCCCTGATCTAGCCCACTCCGTCGGATATCTGTCACGTTTCGTCGGCAAGGCTGGCGACACTCACCTCGAGGCGGCCAAGCGCGTCCTTCGTTACATCAAAGGATCGCTCGATCTTGGCATACACTACACGCGCACCAGTGCCCCTCTGCTGGGGTACGAGGGGTACTCTGACTCGGACTGGGGATCGGACATACAGACGTCGAGGTCCACTATGGGTTACTTGTTCAAACTGGCGGGTGGGCCATCTCATGGTCATCTCGTCTCCAACCTCGCGTAGCTTGTTCATCCACGGAAGCGGAGTACCTGGGCCTCTCGCATGCAGCCAAGGAGGCTGTCTTCCTTCGCTCGCTCCTCACCGAACTCGGTCTCGATACGTCGTCCCCTTTACGTCTTCTCGGGGATAACCAGGGAGCTATAGCGCTCACCCAGAATCTGGTCTTCCACGCTCGCACCAAACATTTGCGCATGTTGGAGCATTTCGTTCGGGAGCATGTTCGGAATGGAGAGATCTCGGTCACCTACATCCCAACCCACGATATGGTTGCCGACATTTTCACCAAGCCGCTGCCGCAAGTAGTCTTCCAGCGTCATTGTGACGCCATCGGTCTGCGCCGCATTTCAGGCCAAGAGCAAGGGGGGTGTTGAGGTAGATTACTCTTGCCTTAAATCTGCCTAGCGCGCGTCTCTATTTGTATTAGCCGCGCGGTCCAATCGCGTCTTTCCTTCTTCTTCTCCACTTGATTACGAACTCATTGGCTTGCCACTGCCGCCAACTCGTTCAGCACATCGCTGTTCGATTTCTACAGGAAAGAGTAACGACTCAATGCATCAGCCACTGTGTTCTCTGGACCTCGTACATATACAATCTCGAAGTCGTAATCGGCCAGTCGTTTGGTCCATCGAGCTTGTCGTCGTGAAAGGCTTGGTTGCTTCATGAAGCCCGCCAAGGAGTGGTGGTCTGTGAGGATCTTGAATCGAACACCCAAAAGGTCCGCCCGCCAGTGATGAAGGGCGTCCACAATTGCAAGCAATTCCATCTTGTGGGCTGCATAGTTGCCTTCCGCTGGGTTGTACTGTCATGACCAATAGCCTGCCGGCATGGCCGTCTGCCATTGCTTTCCTTGACTGAGTGCCGCCCCGATTCCCCGATTGCTCGCGTCCGTCATCAGCCATAATGGGTCGCCCTTGTCAGAATGGTCAATGGGATGTAGAGAGGGAAGGTTGCCCACCAAGGACTTGATTGCCTCAAACGCCTTGTCGTGCTCTCCCGTCCAGCCTTCGTCAACATGCACCCCTTTCCGTGTCAGCGGGACTAAAACCGCCGTCAAATCCGCAAGCTTGTCGATGAACTTCCGCAGATACTGCACCAGACCTAGGAATCCCCGCAATTGCTTCACCGTCCTTGGTCGCGGCCACTGTTGGATCCGCTCCACCTTGTCAGGATCGACCTTGATGCCTTCCCGAGTGATCTGGTGGCCGAGGAAAAAGCACTCGGCAGCAAACAGTTCCGTCTTCTTTGGCGATACGTACAGATCCGCCCGTCTCAGCGCCTCCAGGACTAGTCGCACCCGTCGTTCATGTTCCTCCAAGGTGTCGGCAAAGATTGTGATGTCATCGAGGTACACGAAACACACGCTCCCGATAAGGTTTCCGAGTGCCTCATTGACTCGGCGCTGATGCGTTGCCGGGGCGTTGCAGAGTCCCATTGGCATTACCGTCCACTCGTACAATCCCCACGGTGTCACAATCGCTGTCTTCCGGATGTCTTCCTCGGCCATCTTGGTTTGGAAGAAGGAGTTTGTCATGTCGATCTTCCCCCAGAATCGCGCGTTTGAGCAGACCGACAGAATCTTGTCCGGAAGTGGTAGAGGTGTGTGATCTCGGACCGTCCCTTCGTTGAGTACTCGGTAGTCACAGACCATGCGTGGTTGGATTGACGGGTCCTTATCCATACCTTTCTTTGGGATGACAAACGCCGGGGACGCGAACTCTGATGACAACTTTCGAAGGCGGCCATTGGCGATGTGCTGATCAATCAGGCGCTTCCAGGCTTCCCGGTAACGGTGTGCCGCTCGATAACCCTTCAAGTTCGGTTTTGCTGCTCCGTCCTTCAGCTCGATTCGGTGTCGGACCGGTGATTCATACGTCGAAACCGGAGGAATATCCCCCGGGAACCGATCCGCGAACTCGACCCGTAGCTTTGCCTCCCGCCGTCGCAACTCCGTCAACTCCGTTTCCCTTTGCTGGACCCCGTCGATGTAGGCAATCACTGCACGCCAGTTGATCCGAGCTTTATCGCTTTGTTTGGCATTCCTCGCCGCGGCTCGCTGGGGTGGGGTCCGAAGACCGGCGCAAGAAGGTCAATCTTTACGTCAGGCATGGTCGGATGTGGCACCAGGATCTTGTGTGCCGCGAAATCGATGGTAACCTTGTGTTTTACAAGGAAGTTGAACCCCAGTACCACTTCCAAGGGCTCCTGCAGTTTAGCCACCTTCAGAATTGTGTGTCCCGCTTCCCATGCGCCATTCTCGAGCGTGATCGGAATCTTTACAAACGAGGTAACATGAAACGTGCGTGCTTGGCCTTTGATTGCAGTTTTGACCAATGTAGGAACAGGGAGACGATGCATGACTAACCCCAGTTTCTCAACCACCTTATCTGCGATAAAGGAGGAAGAGGCCCCAGAGTCAGCAAGTGCCTGCAACGTCTTTGACTTCGTGTTGTTGTGCAGAGTGATGGGAATGGTGGAGATGAACTGAGGGGTGTACTCGTTTTCTTCGTCCGTTGAGATGTCGTCTTCTGAGTTTTCCGCAATTTGATGGAGGGTGTTGTTCTTAGCCGCTTTCGCCGTCTTCTTTTCGAATTCGGCCCACCCCTCCGGGACATCCGGTGCCTGCTGCCAGTTGTCTGTACAGTCGCTTGCGCGGTGATCCGTGTTGATGCGTCTGCAGCTAAAGCATCCCTCCTTCTCCGAGAGATAATCCTTCATCGGGTCCGTGAGTCTCGTCGGCCTGCGTCGAGTGGTCGCCGAGGTCACGAAAGGTCGGCCAGAGCTGGTCTTTGGGCTCGTAGTCTAAATCATCTTGGTGTAGGCCAGTACCCAACAGAATGTTGTTCTGTCGTAGAACAACGCTCAATTGAGGGTCCATGTTGAACAGTAGGATTTTGATGAACTCAATGTCGCTGAGGGTGGTCTGGCCGAGCTGCAGCTGTGAGGCCCGAAGTCCCAAAACCCACGTCGCGTAGTCGTGGTTGCCTTGGTGGCTGTGGCGAATACGCTGCTCTGTCGTGAAGGCGAAATCCAAGGGTAGTGCCTTGCGGATGAAGGTGACCTTAAGCTCGTCCCACGTGCGTTCCTCCGTTGCCGTCACCAGCCAATCCTTGAGCGCCTCGTGTTCAATGTGGTTGGCGATGAACATTATCTTTAGTCGCATGTTCTTCACTTGGTACTGGAAGAACATGTTGTCCATGTCGTTGAGGAATGCGCGGATCGAGGAGAGAGTGAGTTTCGTGCCGTTCGCAAGCTTGGGCGCGCTGAGCTTCATGCCCCTTGGCATTGTTGCAACCTCCTGTTCATCGTCCGAGCTGCCCTCCCTTTCCTCTGGTGCCGATGATGGCGCTGGTTGGGCGGTGGAGTTCTTGGAGTTCTTGCCACGTGCCATGTTCTTCTGTTACCGTTCGTTGTCGTTTGTTTGTTCCGTGGGTGTGTCGCTGGCGCACATGGCAGTGTGCGTCTTTGACCGGTGTGAAAAAAAAAGTGTAATACACCCCGTTGGAGTGTACACCTGAGCGACGACGACAAGGATCACAGGACCAAAGTATGTAGAATTGACACTGGACACTCGTATCAGTCGCTGGTATGACAATGCCTTCTGATCCACCTTGTGCTCACCTGGACACTTGTATCAGTCACTGGAGAGAGACTAAGAGTGCCCAGGCGCGCGTCCCCTCTTCCTAAGGCCCAGGCGCACGGGCCTTACACTCGCAGCCCACTGCCGCCACCGCCGCCGCCACCACCGCATCAAAAGTCGTCTTTCCCAAGCACGCCCGCCTAGACGGCTCCAAGTCGTTCCCAAACTGGTTACGCCAGCTCCGGCTCACGCTGTAAGGCTCGGTTGCCTTACGCTATTTAACTACCCTTCTGATTTCAATATGCATCTATTGAAATTGTCAGTCTTTTGGACTGTGTAACCTAGTCGTGAAGGGCCTGGGGTATTACACATGCTTCCGAATCAGATTTGTGGTTACGTCCTTGATGGAGTCGTTCCCCCGACGTGGACAGCCGACCAGCTCGCTGCTCTTGACGACGCCGCAGGGGAAATTATTGTCGGCTCGATCGACTCCGCCGACGTCTCAGCAACCCTCGACGCCATCCCAAGCGACGACCTGTCGGCGCCACGCATCTTCGCCGCACTCAAGGCTTGTTTCGCACCGAACGACGCCACTCGCACCCTCGAATTATTTGCCCGCCTTTGGGACTTTTGGAAGATGCCCGCCTTGGTCGAGGCCTATGACACCTGGCTGCACAAATACATGGCCATTGCTCAAGAGATTCGCGACGCCAAGACATCGCTGAACGACGTCCTCGCCACCCACATCCTCGCCATGGTACTGTCCTGCCTAGACAGCTTCCGGCTAACGTTCACGGACAAGCAGCGCGCCCAGTGCGAACTCCCGGAGCTCACGACCTTAACGGACCGTATCCGCGTTCAGCTCCGATCCGCCGGCCTCTCGGCTTTGCATTTGGCCATGCTCGCCGACGCCCCCTCTTGCCCCGCCTGCCGCGCCCCTGGCCACCGCCTGCGCGACTGCACTTCACGTGCAAAGCATCCGCCCACCGGCCCCTGCCGCCGCTGCCAAAAGCGAGGTCACTGGGCCCTCAACTGCAAGAACCGGGGCCAACAGACACGTACCAGCAACGGCACCCAGGACAATTTGTCTTCTGCCACGGCTCACCGACCAAACGTCGGATATTTCGCCTCCTGCCTATTTGCCCGCCGCCAACTCCCGACCGACGCCTTCGTAGTCAACTCGGGCGCCACGACTCACATGGTCGCCGACCGCTCCCTGTTCACGACTTATCGTCCAACGGCACACACCAAGATTGGCGGCATTGCCGGCGGTATCACGGCCATTGGTATGGGGGATGTACCGTTTGTTGCCAACACCGGACACCCGATCACGTTGCGCGGCGTTCTGCACGCGCCGGGCCTTCACGTCAACCTTCTCTCCATCTCTCGCCTTTGTGACACCGACCGCGTTCGACTTGCCTTCACCAGCGACAGCATCGCCATCACCAAGGACGGCCAGGCCATCGCTCACGGTACACGGGTTAACGACGGTCTCTACCTCCTGGACGCGGACCACACCAAATGTCAGCAGCTTGCCTTTCTCTCACGCTCTGAGTCTACCGTGCCCCTACTTACCCTCCACCGCTGCCTCGGCCACCTTGCTCCATCCTCTATACAGAAGATGATCGCTGCGGGTTTGCTGGACGGGTTTGGGGCCGGGTACAGTGACAAAGACGTAGAAGAGTTTGTTTGCAATGCTTGCCTTGGTCCCAAAGGCCATCGTCTTCCTTTTCCCGACTCGGAGTCACATTCCCCAAGAGACTTGGTCTCGTGCACAGTGATGTCCTGTTGTTTCCCACGCCGTCCTTGACCGGGAAACGCTATCTTGTCACCTTCCTTGACGACCACTCTCGCAAACTATGGGCATACGCAATCGATCACAAAAGCGACGTCTTCCCGACCTTCCAGACTTGGCTCGCCAAAGTGGAGTTAGAAACGAACGCGCGTTTACGGATCCTTCGCACCGACAACGGCGGCAAATACCGATCCAACGCGTTCACGGAGTTCTGCCAGTCCAGGGGCATTTGTCGCCAATACTCTATTCCATACACGCCTCAGCAAAACGGTCGTGCCGAACGTGTCAACCTCTCCATCGTCGAGGGTGTCCTCGCCCTCCTTGCTGACTCCCACCTGCCAGCCACCTTTTGGGACGAAGCGGCTGCATACTTCGTTTATTGCAAAAACAGGTGCTCACACTCAGCTTTGGCCAAACAGACTCCACAATTCGTTTGGAACGGCCAACGCACCACGACCACCGCCCTTCACCCGTTCGGCTGCGCGGCCTGGCTCACGGTCGCGCCGGACCTTTGCAGCAAGCTCGACCCCAAGGCCGCGCGCGTGATTTTTACTGGTTACGACCTCGCCTCCAAGGCTTTCCGGTTCTTCGACCATTCCACCAACAAGGTTGTGCTTGGCCGAAATGCCACCTTCCTCGACGACAACTTCCCCGGCCTACCAGTCAACACGCCCGTCGATGCGGACGACGCCGAACGCCAGTTTGTCATTCCCGCCGACGCGCCAGCGCCTGACACCGTTGACATGCACGCCCCCGCCGCCAGGCCCGCCCCCGCCGTCAAGACGAGGACCCCACTAGTAAGGTTGGCGCACATGGACGTCTCATCCCCTCTTGATGATTCTGCCATGAGCGCCGTTGACGTGGCCTTAGGGTACACTGGCGGATCCTTACTTAATTCTACAGATACCAGCCCCTTTTCGTCTCCCACCACGTCCTCAGGGGGGTACCGTCCATCGAGGACTCGGATGATCCGCTTGACCTTCTGCACTCCGACACCGCGGTTCGCCTCCGCCTGATGGACGTACATCGATCCGACGACGACACCCTGGTCACACCCACACCCGCCGTTGGCCCCGGGCAGCCCTCCGACGACGACTCCCCTGATGAGATCGATTTCCTCTCTCGTCATCACCGCGCCTTCATCGCCACCGACAACGACGACCCCACCCTCGAAGCCATTGAGCCGGTCAAATCGATCACTAGCGACCCTCAGACCTGGCGTGAAGCGATGTCCAGCGACAAGCACGACCTCTGGGCTCAAGCCGCCTCTGACAAGTTCACCGCCATGCGCGACGATTTCAAGGTGTTCACCATCGAGCCTCGTTCCTCGGTACCACCGGGCGCCACCATTGTCACCTCCAAATTCGTCTGGAAGACCAAGCGCAATGCACAGGGTGATATCACAGGGCGGAAGGCACGCCTTGTCGCGCAGGGTAACTGCCAGCGCGACGGCATTGACTTCTCGGAGACGTTCGCACCCGTCGCCCGTTTCTCCTCCATTCGCTGCCTCCTTGCCCTTGCTGCTGCCAACGGCTAGGACGTTCATCAGGCTGACATCAACAAGGCTTACCTTCACGGCGAGCTCGATCACGACATCTGGATGACGACGCCACAAGGTTTCGACTTCCCGAGCGACCAGGTTCTCCGGCTGCGGCGCTCGATCTACGGTCTTAAGCAGGCCGGTCGCATCTGGAATCGCCACATTGACACATCACTCAGGAGTCTTGGGTACACGGCAACGGGCACTGATCACTGCATTTACTCTCGCATTGATGATCAGAAGCAGCCCCATTATATCGCATTATATGTCGACGATCTCCTCATTGTCAGCCCCGCCCTCGACGAGATTGAGCGTGTCATCTCCGGCCTCGAACAGCGATACGGCGTCAAACGACTCGGCCCTGCAGAATACATCCTCGGCATCCAGATTCGACGCCTGGAAGACGGCTCCATTGCTTTATCTCAGGAGCGCTAGATCATGGACGTGCTCGCCCGCTTTCACTTTGACACCACAACACGCGGCGCTACGGTGCCAATGACGCCCGGCCTCTCGCTCACGGCAGTACCGGGTCAGGGAACGGAACGCATTCGGTCGTGGTACCTGCAAGCCATCGTCTCCCTCCTATACATTTCACTCGGCACTCGCCCCAACATTGCCTTCGCCGTCTCGTACTTGTCCCGGTTCGCCAACAACCCCGGCCGCCGCCATTGGGTCACCGTCAAACATGTCCTTTGCTACCTTCGCGCTACGTACCGTGATGAGCTACTCTACGCCTGCGGTCCAGCCAAAATTACAGGGGTGGTTGGCTATTCCGATGCGAACTGGGGTGCCTGCGTTGACACGTCAATCTCCACAATGGGCTTCGTCTTTTACTTGGCTGGCTCCGCCGTCTCTTGGTCATCAAAGTGTCAGACTCGGGTAGCAGATTCCACCACTGATGCCGAATACCTCGCCTTGTCGCATGCTGGTAAGGAAGCGATTTACCTTACACAACTCCTCTCCGAGCTCCACGTTCGCCCGGTCAATGCGGCTCACATTTTCACGGACAACGAGGCCACGGCCGCCGTCGCTCACAACCCCGTTCACACCTCTGGCACCCGACACATAGGGTGACGATGACGCAGGGAACGACGGTGAGGGCGCAGGCGACGGCGACGAGGGCGGCTCAAGAGACGGTGACGAGGACGGCGCAGGCGACGGTGACGAGGACGATTCGGCATCTGTAGAATTAAGCAAGGTTCCGCCAGTGTACCCTGGGGTCACGTCAACGGCGCTCATGGCAGAATCATCAAGAGGGGATGAGACGTCCATGTGCACCGACCTTACTAGTGGGGTCCATGTCTTGACAGTGTCTTGAGGTTTGGCAATGGGAGCGCTGGCAAAGTGCGTGTTGGCGTCTTGCTCGGTGGAGTCGCCATGTAAACCGGGGAATTCAGTGTCGAGAAAGCTGGCATTTCTGCCCAAAATGATCTTCTTGGTCGTTGTGTTGTAGAAACGGAAGGCTTTAGAAGCCAGGTCATAGCCGGTGAAGAGAATGTGAACCGCTTTGGGGTCAAGTTTCGAGCGAAGTTTGGGCACGACCGTGTGGCCAAGCTGTGCAGCCAAACGGGTGAAGCGCCAAGGTGTTGGCGTGCTCGCGCTGCCAGACGGAGTTTGGTGTTTCCTTGTCAAGGGCCGAGTGTTGACACAAATTCTTGCAGTATACGAAATAAGCTGCGGCCTCCTCCCAGAATGTCTTGGGTAAGTGTGCGTCCGCAAGAAGCGCCAGCACACCTTCAACAATGGAACGATTGACCCGCTCTGCACGACCATTCTGTTGAGGTGTTCGAGGGATAGAGTATTGTCGGCGTGTGCCGCGTGCCTTGCAGAAATCCGTGAACGCTTTCGAACGGTATTCGCCACCGTTGTCGGTTCGGAGGACCTTCAGTGTTGCACCCGGCTCGAGTTCGACTTCGGCAAGCCAAGTCTTGAACACGCCGAACACTTCGCTTTTGTGTCCGATTGCGTAGGCCCAGAGTTTGTGGGAGTAATCGTCGAGGAACGTGACAAGGTACTGTTTGCCAGTCAAGGACCGCTCGGGGAGGGAAAGCACATCACTGTGCACAAGGCCGAGTCTCTCGGAGGAGTGCAAATCCGAATCGGGAAAAGGAAGACGATGGCCCTTGGCACTGAGGCAAGCATTGCAGACAAACTTCTCTACCTCTTTGTCACTATATCCGGCCCCAAGACCCTCCAGCAAACCAGTGGCAACCATCTTCTGTATGGACGACGGTGCGAGATGGCCGAGGCAGCGGTGGAGAGTCAGCAGGGGCACGGAAGACTGTGAGCAAGAGAGGAGAGCAAGCTGCTGACATTTGGAATGATCAGCGTCCAGCAAGTAGAGCCCTTTGTCGAGCCTTGCGCCTTCAGCAATGTTGTTGCCGTCTTTGTCAATGTGTATGCCGTATTTTGTGAAGGCGACGCGGACGTTGTCGGTGTCGCAGAGATGTGAGACCGAGAGAAGGTTGACAGGCAGTCCTGGAGTGTGCAGCACACCAGTGAGCGTGATCGGATGACCCGAGGCGGCAACGAAGGCGATGTTTCCCGTCCCGATGGCGTTAATACCCCCTGCAATACCACCAATCTTCGTAGGAGCGACGTGTCGATAGTTCGTGAACAGTGACTTGTCCGAGACCATGTGCGAAGTGGCGCCTGAGTCAATGACAAAGGAGTTGGCGCGAAGCTGGCGACAATGAGCGAGAAGGCCGGTAGCGAGACATCCGACATGGTGTTGCGAGTCGGCCGTCGAGTCGGCCGTGTCGGGCCTGTTGCTGTTCTCGAGAGGTTTCTTGCAATCGAATGACCAGTGATTCTTCTTGCAGGAGCGACAAGGGCCTGGCGGCGGGTGTTTCGCTCTCACAGTGCACTGTGCCACACGGTGCGAAGGGCTGCGACAGGCAAGACACGTGGGACGGGTAGGACGTGACGACGAGGCAAGGAGGGCCGATTGAGCGCTGGGGACGTTGGTGGACCGAAGTTGGACACGCCAAGCGAATCGATGGCAGGGAGAGATCTTTGGGTGCGCTGTTCATCGGTGAACGACGCCTTGAAGCTCTTGAGGGACGGGTGTGCAATGGCGAGGAGGAGTGTGGCGAGAACATCGTTGATAGTCGTCTTTGTATTGATGATTTCTCGCGCAATGGCTTTGAACTCCATGATCCAACCGTCAAATTTGCCCACGGTGCCGGGCATGGGCCGGAAACTCCATAGTCGTGAGAAGAGCTCGAGCGTGCAAGTGGTGTCATCCGGAGCATACCGCAATTTCAGCGTCGAGTAAATGTTGGGCGCTGTGAGGTTGGCGGTAGGGATTTGGTCGAGGACTGCGAAGACGTCGGCTGAGTTGATCGAGTTCGCTAGAAGCTCGCGGGCCACGACATTGCGGGCGGAGCGGTGCGAAGGTGTCCAGTTGGCGGGCATGATCCCGTCGAGGACGTATGAGCGGATGTCGTCCGCGAGGCAGAGGCGAAGCTGGCGTGTCCAGCTCGCAAACATCTTGGGCCCATCCAAGCGTGCGTGCTTGGGGAAGGCAGTGCAAGAGGTGCCGGACAACGTGGCGGATGTGGCAGTGGAGAGACCCGACAGCAGCGACGTAAGTGCGGCGAGCTGTTCGGCGGGGATTGTTGGGTGGGCACCCGTCGTTAGGGGCAACGACGTGTCCATGCCAGCGGTAGGGCAATGGGTGAATAACCTATAAGACGATCACCACGACTGTCAGGAGAGGTTGGGAGTCAAACAGAAGTGATGAGAAGGAAGCTAAGAAACAAAAAAGGGGGGCCCGCGCTGGGATAGGCCCAGCCGCGGGTGAAATCGCTGGCGCGCTGAGGCAGTCGCGCGCGTCTAAGTCCTTACCGCAGGGGGGCGGGCTAGCGGGCTTGCGCAACGACCGAGGCGCCCCTGTCGAGCTGAGAGTGGACTCTTCACACCTTTGCCTCAGCGCCTTCGCCTTCACTGCCAAGCCGCCCCCTTGTTCGCCGCCTCCGCGCCAGCCTGTTCAACTCACGCTCGCACGCCGCCGCCTCCCACACCGGGACTTAGTCAATCTATCTCTCCTGTCTTGCCGAGTCAATGCCTCCGCCTAGTCACACCCAGTGTGCCACCGCTGTCCTCATGTCTCATTGGCCATCCAGAGCATTGCCCATCCATGACGCCCACCGTTTGCAACCTGGACTTGTTGCTACGGACCCCCTTGCTCACCAACACTTGACTATGGTAGATAAGTTTCCCCTTGTGTCTGCTGTCCAACACAGCCCCTCTTAGAGCCTCGATGCCCCGCTTGGAGTTTAGTCTTTTAGCTTTGCAATGTGCCCGCCCAGTTTGACTTAGACCCGCTGTGCGCTCCCTTGCTAGAACCTTGCCCGACTCATGTGCTCTCGCCCCTCTCTCCCTCTTCTCTATCGTTTCATCTCACCAATCAGACTGCTGAGATTCCGTAGAGAACAGAGAACAGATTGCTTGGCTGCGCTGTGGCCGCCCGCCAGAGTGCGTCCGCTTGCCTCGCAACTTCTCCACCTGGGAGTCCACTGCAACGCCGTCCTGCCTTGCAACCTCCTCGAAACGATCCGGCTCGTGCCGCCTCACGAACCACCAGCGACCCCTGGTCACAACTTAACACACTCAACATAGCGCTCGGCCTCCCCTCCCGCGCGCCCTTCCTCCTCGTTGGCCTTGATTGTTGACGCTCTCGTAGAAAGATTGTGAGGACTTCCTACTATTGAGTGGGAAGTCAGAGAGGTTTCGGACTTGGGTGTGGCAACCGCTAGGGCTACTGTTGGAGCATCGACGTGGCTGGGTTGCTACGAATGATCCGGGGAGAGGACGTGGAGCAGCACAGGCGCGGTCTGATGAGAGGGGCGCGGTGCAGCTAGATGAACTGTTCTCTACCAAAGATTAGTGGTCTGGCTAATGTTGGGAAGCGGTGGATGGGATTGCAACTAACCTGTTCTCTACCAAAGATTAGCGGTCTGGCTAATGTTGGGAAGCGGTAGAGAAGAGGAAGAAAGGCACAGGGGAGTGCAAGTTGGACACAGTTCTAGGCAAGCAGGCGCGCGAGTGAATCATGACAAATTAGACAGGCACAGTGCGAAGCGCATAAGGCCGAACTCCAAGTGGGCCATCTAGGCGGAGAGGTGTCATGTTTTACAACGTACACGGAGGGAGGACTTATTCACCAGGTCCAGTGTTGCGGACAAGCTATTGTAATGGTGAGTTCCAGGTTGCAGACGACGTACATTGTGAAGGGGCGATGTTCTGAATGGCCGGATGTTCACGAGGTCGGAAGCGGCAAACTGTGTAGGCTTGTACTCCTCGAGGGAGACTGGATTGGCAACCAGTAAGTACACAAGACAGAGTACGGTTGTAAGGGAGTAGTTTGGAGCGTTAGGGGGAAGACTAAAGAGGCGCGCAGTGTGAGTGTGCAAAATATCTCTAAGTCCAAGGAGAGGTCCAAGCGGCGCGGCCGGCTAGGCCCGGCGCGGATTGGAGATCGATCTAAGCAAGAGTGTATGGAATTCAACACCCCCCCTCGCTCGAAGCTTACTTGGCCTTGGAGACCCAGGTTCTCACAATGAACCTTGAACACTAAAGGCCCAAGTGCCTTGGTGAAGATGTCAGCGACCATGGTTTTTGTGTCCACATAGTTGACTCGAATGGTGCCCAGCCTGACTTGGTCGCATACAAAATGCTCGCGGATGCGGATGTGGCGGGACCGGTGGTGGAGGGTGGGGTTCTTGGCGAGAGCCAGTGCTCCTTGGTTGTCGCCATAAAGTTGGATGGGAGCTTGGGTGTCGATTGTGAGGAATCTGAAAGGCACGAGATTGCTCGAGCCTCACTGGTTCCGAGTCCAAACTGAAAGGATCAAACGGTGTAATTCGCAGGCGAAGAAAGACTACTAAAAGGACTAAGGTCAAGAGATGCGGCGGCGCCGCGCGCGAGGGCAAGTGTGAGGCAGCAGAGGTCGGCTCGAGGTCGTCGTGAGGCATAAGCGGAGCGGCGCCTTACAGAGCTGTCCATGCTGCGATGGTGCGATGGGCTGGGGCGGCTCGAGTGGCTGGGCTCGAGGGAAAATGCAAGCGGCGGGGCTGGTAGCTCGTGGGCTTATAACCTATTCGATCAACTCTACTACGTCAGCGATGTAGTTATAGCCAAGAGTGATGAATTCATTTCAACATACCTATTCGATCAACTCTACTACGTCAGCGATGTAGTTATAGCCAAGAGTGATGAATAGGAAGCTAACAGTAAGGGAGTCCCGCGCCCCAAGTCCTCAGCCAGGGAGCCTCGGGGCTGAGCCAATGTGCCAGGCTCGCTGCGTGCGCCTAAGTCCCAGGCTCGCTCCGCGCGCCCAAGTCCTGGGCCGATGTGCCCGGCTCGCTCCGCGCGCCTAAGTCCTGAGCCGATGCGCCCGGCTCGCTCCGCGCGCCTAAGTCCTGACCTGAGCGGAGAGTGGATTCCTCACAGTAGTTAAATAGTGTAAGGCAACCAAGCCTTACAGAAGTCTCCTCGAGGCTTCAAGTGGTGGCCAGCAAGGATGTCTTTCAGCTTTGCCGCATCGAACTTTGAGTCCGTGATGTAGTATGCTTTCATTGCATCCCGGTATTTGGAATGCAAGTGGGTCCATGGTGAAGGATTGTCTAGAAATCCTTTCCAATCAAGTACTGTGGCATGCTCAGGCTTGCTTGGGTCTGTTTGCGCAACAAGTGGCGTTGCAGCCTTCTTGCGCAATTGTTCGGTGCGTCGGGCATGGACGCCCATGATCTGCAGGGCCGGTTCTGACTGGCTTGCTGCTGAATCAGTGTCTGAATCAATCATCATCATTCCCAGTTTATGGTTCTCGTGGTGCCTTGAGCGTTGAGATGCTCCCTGATTCGTTTTTTCCGCATTAAAATGCTTTTTCGGGTCAGAATGCTTGCCGCCTGAAGCAGCAGAAGCACTTGCTTTCCCACCCCGGGTGTCTGATTTCCTGGTCGCTTTTCGCAATCGTCGGTTCATGGCTAGACCGCTCGTTGCTGCTTCGTAATTGGGTATACGTTCATGCGGCGGTAGCTTGGCTGTCATGACACTGTTCTGTTGGATGTTGAAAAGTACTTTGGCTTCTCGCACAATTGCGCTCATTCTGGTCCACGTCACTCTATGATCTCCCCTGAAGTGCTGAACATGCACAATCAGACAAGGATCCAGAGTGTCGCAGAGTTTGCGGGTCGTGTCTCGTTCGCTCGTAGACGAACGCTCTTGCGAGACTTGCGTGATTTCACGGATGACCTCAGCCGTCAGTTGAAGACTGCCGTCTGGCCGTTCTTGATGAATGTTTCGCCACCTGGTTTCCGCTTCTCTGTGCGCAGTTGGTGACACGAAAGTCTTTTCAAACTTCCGTGTCACCCTGCTGAGTGGGTATGGGCAGGTTTTGCGACCTTCACCACGACTTGGCCAATCTTTGTTCATCCGTTCTCGCCATTCGGCGTAGGTTTGCTTTGCTAGCCCTTCCAAGCACATTTGAATGTATGGAATGGCAGCGTACGTCTCAGGATCAATCCGCATCGTGTGCAAAAATGATTTGACGTTGCGTGTCCAGTTTCTCAAGGTAATTGGGCGATTGTCTGATCCGCTGTACTTCGTCGGAGTCTCGATTTTCGGGCGCGGGGCACGTTCTTCTCGCTCATAGCGATCAGATGACTCGTGATGACGGTCACGAGCATGCCTTCGCGGTCTCGATGCTCCTTCCCGACGGGATCTTCGGGGTTCGTCATCTGACAACGACTCGCTGTCTGATGAATCAGGGTCGCTTGGTTTGCGCGCCTTTCGTTTGCTCCTTTGCGACCGGCGATCATGACGGTCGTAGTCCGACTCGCTTTCTTCCGAGGACGACGATGATGAGTCGTCATCCGAGGGGGGGTCAATGAACGCGCCTCTGCGTGGTGTGTAAGCAGCTTGAGAAGCGGCTTTTCGCCTGGCTTTGCGATCATTGCTCGGGGTCTTGGGGTCTTGGTGAGCCGGCTGCTTGCCGCGGCTCGGCTTCGATTCGTTTCGGAGGGGCGCCTCCTGACTTGCGTGTTGGGCAAGGTTCTGAGTCGGGGCTGCTTCTGACGCGGCCTCTCGTCGTTCTCCCTGGTATCGATCTTCACTTGAAAGTGAGACCGATCTGGGTTCGTTCGTTTTCACGGATTTTTTCTCCAATTCTGTGCGAAATGCCGTGGTATGATCCGGTTCGTCATACGAATTGAAGTTCATTTTGTATGATCCCCCATAATAGGACCAACCTGACTTTTCTCTCTCTAAGATTGTGCAGGTTGATATCACCCAACGAGTAGCGTCTCGGCCGGTTGGGTGTCAGGTATCTCTTCAGCAAGGTGTCTGTTTGCTTGCGAAGTCGGGTTCGTATCTCTGGAGAAGGTCTGTGATGTCTCCTGAGATGTTTCTCTGGCTAGGCCAGTGGGTTCGTGCGCGATAATCGTGGAATCACTTCCATCGATCGAGCGGTCATTGGAGCCTGAGTCACCAGGCTCGGTCTGTGAGGCTGAGTTTTTTCAACTCTGGAATCAGCAGCATCCTTGATGTCAAGGACTTTCGTGCTGCTACTGGCTTCCATCCTGAGATGGGGGTACCCACCAGTTCGTTCTCGGTTCGGCATCGGTGCCGAAACATGTCGGTTTTCTCGGGCGAGGTCATCGGCCCGTGTTGACATTGGAAGCCTTGGCATCGCTGCTCGGGCACCAATTAGTGATGGTGAATCATCACTTCGTGCCACACCCTTGTCTTTTTTGGGTGCAGCTAGGGTCTCCTCTTTTGAGGTAGTTGAGTGAGAGGTAGCTAACCTCATACTCGGGTTTTGTAGCGAAGTGGTAAACACATGTTTGCTTCTGTTGTGGCCATGTTATCTTCAAGTATACGAGGGTTAATTACGTCCTCTACTCAAATCATTTACTTTGTCCAGCGAAGCAACGTGGTCAATCTCCAAAAGAGAGGTCTGTGCCTTTCCACTCAGGAGTGAAAATTGGCACATCGTGCTACTCGCGACGACACGAGGTCGAGGCTTTTGCAACGAGGTTCTGTTGCTAAGCAACGTTTTTCTGTATGTTACCAGATCAGATACACCATTCTTCAAGGCAGACAACTTCTTCAGAAGTCAGCCCAAGAGGTACTATGCGAAGTATCTTGAGACTGCTGGCGGTAAGGGTTGTCGATCGGCTTGTCCGCCAGCGACGGTTCGGTGTCGAGTTCGGGGTTGCTGAAGTCCAATAATAAAAAAATGTGAGGCCGGTGGCCTTACAGAAGGATCGCGAGTACTGGGCCGATCAATTCGTCGTATTCGTTGTCCTTGAAGAGGTATTGTAGACTGTATTTTGGTTTCAGGGTCGCTTCGAATGAATGTGTTCCTCTAAGAGGGAGGGAGAGGACCGAAACTGAACTACACAAAAGGGGGAAACCGGCCAATAATGGTCCAATATTCGGTTAGCCGGGTTTTGGCCAGATTCAGTCGTTGGTCATGCGCGTGCAAGGCCGCTCAGGCCTCACAGAGTCTATTTCCCGACAAGGCTTAAGGCTAGATGCCCGTCAGGCCTTGAGTAACTACGGAGTATTACACTGGCTTCTTGGTGTTGTGCACCCTCACCTATTGGAAGGTTTTACTTCCGCACTCACATGGTTTCTGTGATATGCTGCTGCAGCGCTCTTTGCTCAATTTGAATCTTGCCGTGCCCGCAGCATTGCCACAAGCCGCGTCCTCCGTGATTGTTGTACCAAGCTTGTCCACCCAGGGCTCTTCATATCCGCGGATGGGCCCAGCAAACGGCATACCACAAAAGTTGAAGTATTAAAATGCTTGTCAGAATAACCTTCAACATACAAGTCCCTAGTTTAAGATTTGCTTGCACACAAGCACTGTTCAGCATTGTCAGCTGCATAGCTGCAAAGCTGGTCCAATGAGACACCCCCTTCAACCAGACACCCTTGAAGCCATCCAAAGCGCTGTGTGAATTTGAGCCTGTGATAGAGGCTGTTGTGGATTGTACTAAGGCTCTCACACTGTGGGAGGAAAGCAGTGTAGCCTCCTTCTATAATGTGTCTACTTCCTGACCCCTGGCCCATCCAAGACAATCACGCCTCAGTGGGTGCACACACATGTGGACACTAACACCAGACTCACCAGGAGCATGTCCTTACCCATCCTCTGAGCTTTGCGGGCATTGAGCAGCCACAAAAGCCCCAAGCCTCCCTGGGACGTGTGCACATTGGTGTGCTGTAATCCACCAAGCTGGTTGACCAGCAAAGTTGCGACCTCCAATACAACCCAGCCGGTTTGCTGGCACTCCACTGAAGTAAGAAGGGCAAGACTTTGACCTTGGAGCAACACCTGGAGAGCTTGTTCCAACGCAACCACACTCAGGGCTGTTGGTGCAAGGGCAAGATAAGCAGGTGGTGGAAGAACCATTGCTAGAAGGTTAATCATGGACAAAGTCTAGGGTCAAGATACAGTGGGGATCAATTTAAGCTGTCCATGGAAGCAAACCTCCACTGTCATTGTCCCTACCTTTGCAATGAGGATTGGCCAAGCTTGAAATTCTTTGACAAGTAACCTCCGTTGTCGCGATGGGTTTTGTGCAGCAATTTGAAGTGTACGGATGAGTTGGAGCCCCAACTGATGCGCCCATCCCAGAATTTTGCGAGCAGGAGCATCCCATGTTTCCTCCATTGTGCGTAGGTCCAGAAGTTGCTGCCAGATTGTGGGGTCAAGGCCAGTCATTTCGAATAAAAATGATGAGACCAGTGAGATTGGTGTCAACGAGCCCATGCATGCCCCATCAGACCAAATAATGCTCTAATGAAGAAAAAGAAGAAAAAAGGACGGAATTTCAATCAGCTGTGTTGTGAACAGGTGCATACCAAATAGATTCCACCCACCTGCCAAATTGAGCGTGCATAGGGCTGCACAAGCATTTGTTGAGTGCAACCCTGGGAGTTCCACTCCACAAGATCATGCCAAGACGCTGTTCTCAAAAACTGCTGCCATGTTTGCACCGAGCCAAGGAGGTTGGCAACAAGAAGGCGCAATTGATCCCATGCTTTGCTGCTGCAGAATTGAGCAGTGCAGCCTGGTGGATGAGGACTAGGTGGTGGGGACTGAGAGGAGAAAATTGCGAGCAGCTGTGCTTGTGGTTGGAAGCAAGTTGCATGATGGGAGTTCTTGTTCCAGTGTTGCGCTAGCGGGATAAAGTGGGCCACGCACCCCAAGCGATGCTGGCCTACGTATGGACCTATTTGGGATGGGGTGGCTAGTATGGCATACGCGGACATCAGGTGCTATGAATGCAAAACAGAAGCCAGTCAGCACATATGATCCATCTGTAGAACAGCCGGCTAAACCCACAATTCGAAGTTGAAGGCGGGCCGCAATAGCATTGCAGAGGGTGGGGTCGCAAAAGTCCACTCGCAGCAAGTTGGCCAAGGTGACGTCAAGACGGTGCTCGATATCCTTGGTTGTGACATCGGCTTTTCCATCCTTGGTTGTTGCGAGGACATGATTACTGCCGGCTTGCAGAAGGGATTCGAAGTCCAGCCCTCCGAGACCAAGATGAACATCCTCGTGCTGCGGTCATGAGCGGATGGGCCATCAGAAGTGACAGTCATACAAACAGAAGGATCAAAATAATCGACTAACCTCATAAACTTGCGCCTTACACAGCTCTTGCCAGATCATGTGAATGCAGTGGGTGATAGACAACAGCATCTCGAGCAAGATGGATGTCCATATCGACGGGGAAGCTGCGGCGGTCGAAGCTAGATCTGCAAGTGCGGTGGGCCGTAGGTATTGACACTCGAAGACCGTAGAAGCCAGCGGGGAGCCGTCAAGAAACTTCATCTGTGAAGAATCAGGGTCAATTTTGAGATCTCCGGCCCAGGCCTTGGCCCGAGCAGTATCGAAAGACCCTGAGGCGGCACTTACCTCAAGGCACAGCAGCTTGTCCAAGACCCAGATCAGTTCTCGAGGCGTCATTTCGTGCGTTGGATCAAAAGGAGGTAGGTTCGAGAACACTGAGGACTGCTGGTGGAGCAAATAGGAGTCGGTTCGCGGATCCATAATCTGAGGAACAAGTGTAAAGCGGATGGGAAGTGGTCAGCAATCGCGGGACGGGCTAGATGCACGACAAGAGATGGAGTCAGAGCAGAATGTACCTCAATGGCACCCATCAGGTCGAGCAAGCTACTTTGCTTGGCTTTGATCATCTGTCCCGCCTTCAAGTCGCATCGTGCGGCGTCGAGCACGCACATGACGCTCGCCCAGCCTGGTGGTGCCGTCATGCTTGCGAAATCGGAGAGGCCGATTCGAGATTACTGCATCTATCGAGAGGTAAAAATAGCGAACAAAACGATGTGAACCATCAGTGACCCGGACAGTGCGAGACCTTTGGGGCGAAGGTAGGCCTCATGCCCCGCCGCGAGGCTGCCTTGCAATCGCACGGGCCGGTGGACAGCTGACGCAGGACCCCCGAAAGCCCAGCCATATGCGGGAGGGACACGACACCTCGGGCAGACAAAAAAAAACGCCTCAACAGGCGCGCGCGCAGCGCGTCAGGCGGAGCTCTGCTGTAGAAGCAACATGAGACAATGCTTCCACTCATATTGCATTTAATGAACCGCTTTTTTTTTTTGTAGAAAACGTTCATCATATTGCCCCCAGTTCCTGTTCCCCCTGTTTTGGCCTACGGAAAAACTAGATGGAAGACTACGATGATAACACAAACCGCCCGCAAAAGTGCGAGAAACGAGCCAAGTCCACCAATCCGAGATTCGGATTCAAATGCCCTAGCCAAGCGGTTGCTCCCCCCAGGAGACTAATGAGAGAGAGAAAGAGAGATGAAGAGAAAAAGAAAGAAAAGAAATGTACTAACGACAGAAGGCCCACCCCACAGCCACTTCCCACTCGGTCGAGACGAAGACAAGAGCACGACTGCGCAACCACCACGACCCTCGACGCTCCAAGTCTCTGCTCAGTCACAACAAGACGCGGTGAAGGTCCCTCAAAACCTCCCCATCGGCAGTCCCTGGCCCCTCAAAGCCGACTTTCTGCCTGTGTCCGCTGATCCCTCCCTTGACTCAGAACCCCGAAGCCGAAGAGCGCGAGCCACACCGAGTCGACGCCAAATCGCGAGATGGTCCATGATCCGCAACGATGAACCTGTAACAAATGAAAGATGAAAGCGATCTATTTAGTGTACAGTAGGAGAAAATGATGTCACGAGAATTTGGTGTGTGTGTGTGTGTAGTGGTGGTGGGGGGAAAGTCGAACCCAGCCTCTACTGCCCTCTCCTCCCCAAGCTCCTCCCGCCCTCAGCTTCAACCTCTCCTCCAAGATGATCCTCCTCCTCCCAACACCCTCCATCCTCGTCCCCCACTTTTGCATCCCCCACCTCCCACTGCTGATCATCTCCAAGACCAGCCCGGTGAATATTTCGATCGTCCTCCCCGCTCCTTCTTGATCGCGTAGACTGGCCTTGAGCTTCGGAAGTCCGAACGTGCGTTGAACAGCCGTGTAATGCGTGTTGTCGATCGTGTCGAGCCCCAGTGCGTCGCAGAGCACGCTCCTTGCCGCGATCCAAACGTTCCCAGAGTCAACGCAGTCGAAAAAGTAGTGGTCGGTGTCGTCCACCGGCGCTTTGCAGACGAGGCACGCGGGAGAAGTGTCGTGATTCTGTTGGTGTTGCAGCTTGCGCGTCGGGGTGAAGCGGAGAATCAGCTTGAACCAAACTTCCCTCTCCCTCGCCGTCAGTGCCTTCGAGTTGACCGCCTTCCAAAAGCTCCTGAGGTCGTCCGGCTGCGGTGGTCCCTTGAGCCCGAGCGTGTTGGTAAAGGCCTTCGCGTTCAGGACCCGGCGGATGCGACGGATGGTGTACGGTCGAGCCATGTTCAGCAGCTTGTACTGGCTCGCCTGCTGTGGAAGCACCGGGTCCGGAAGGCGCTGCTCCATTGCGAAGCGGGCCACGGGCTTGGGGAGAATCGCCTCGAGCGGTGCGCTGGTGCCGATCCGGGGAGGCACGTTGAGCCGTCCTGCCGCCACCGCCACCGCCAAGGGCGTGTTCTTGTGTCGATCGACAGTAAACCGGTACCAGGCCGCGATTGCCAGTCGCTGCGGGAGCCCGCGTCGATCGTACTCGCTGTTGTCGCCGAGCACATCCGCCGGCGGCGTCCAAAGGTGAAACCCCCCACCCGCATACAACTCGCGCCGGTAGAGATCCGCCACCTTCGGGTAGCCCTGGAGACGAAGGTAGTCAGGTATATGAACCGCGTCGATGGTCTGTCTCCCTCTGATGGGGGTGTGGAGGCTGCCGAGCAAGGTGGGAAGCGCGAGCAGGTTCGCGGTGGTCAAGGTCCTCGGGTTGACCTGCGCGTCTTGCTGTTTCGGAACCCCCAATGCTGCTCGCCATCGGGGATGGAGGTCGCTGGGGATGGGAGTGGATGGATGTGGCCAGAGATCGGTGGCCAGGTCGAGGTCGGACTGAGCTCGCTGGAGTGCCACGCGCGCAAGTCCTTGCCAGATCGCGCCCGAACCGCCGAGAAGAACGTCCCAGATCCGTGCCGCAACCGCGTCCACGACGTCCTGCATCCTGATCACCCCGAGTCCCCCCTTGAGCTTGGCTGTGAACACGATATCTCTGCCGTAGCTGGTCCTGCCCTTGCCCCCACGGACGAAATCGACGAGCATGTCATCGAGCTTCTTGACGACTTCGGGCGGCGGGATGTCGGCTGCAAGGAAGTGCAGGATCTTGGGGATGGCGTGCCGATTGACGTAAAAGGCACGGGTGTGGTGTGTGAGCCAGCGATGCTGAACCCCTTCCAGCGTCGCCTCGAGGCGTTCGATGAGATTCGCGTAGGCGAGTTCGGTGTCGCCGCTCGGGTCGAAGGGGAGGCCGATCCACTCGAGCGACTCGCCTGCGGCCTTGACGACGAGCGGGCGTTGCCCCGGGTCCCAGCGGCGTCCGATCGGTAGGACGACCGTCTTGTCCGTGTTGAGCCGGCCATTCGTTGCATGCCTCCAGTCGAGCGCCAGGTCATCGAGCAAGTTGAGTGACGCCAAGCCCGCGACGGCGACGACAACGTCATCGGCAAAAGGAGAGGCACCTCTACTTCAGGGAGCGCATATTGTCCTAGAAGTGAGATGGAGGGAGGTTCAACACCACAAGCGCGTGGCTTTCCTTGTCTCATGTCAGCGACAAAAAGAAGGAAAATACTGGGAGCGCTGTAGCTTCGTTGGAACGGCGCGGAAATACAAAAGTCACCACAGCGCTAGTACATGACTTCTGATCGGAACATGGACACCACAGGCAGGTGCGGCAGACACAACAGTATGCTGGTACATCCACCACAGGCGGCCCGGAGGCCGCAACCGACTCAAGAATAGTGATTTTAGGTACATTCCTTAACTCACCTATGTTTTTATATAGAGGTAGTAACTAGGACCCGACGGACGCCGCAGACAGTTGCATACAAAGATCTACTTTGACTATTAGTGTCTGCATTTGCTGTCAGGTATGCGCCTCTGATGGGCATAAAATACAATGGTCTTTTCAGCTTTTGCAGCAAGAATTTGACGCGCCGATTCAGGCTCGCACGCACGGACCCTTTCTCCCCCGTGGATGCTATAGCTCTCCAGCTGTGTGTTGTTCGACGTCCGGCCAGCTTGCTTTGTCACGAAGTTCAGCTCAGCCAAAGACTACAAATGAAGTGTAATGCGGTGCTAAGCATTCAAGCTTTTTCTTTGGAAGCGGACCTGAGATCTGATTTTCACCGGAACTGTTTCAACACGCTGGTTCTCGGCAATGGACGTGGGGGGTGCGGGCGGCCGGCGGCCGGGTGGCCGGAAGCGACATTCTAGGGTGCTGTCAGAGTCAAGACCCAAACAAGGGAAGTAACAATGATAGGATAGAACGAAAAGGGGATGGAAGATCTACCCAATGTTGTACCGCACAGGATTCAACGTCGATAGCACTTTGGCCGGGGTGCGCGTGCATGGAAGATGAAGATTGGGAAGCGAAGTTCGAAGATAGAATGCTGAAGGATAATTTGGGTCAAGGTGTGGGAACACTACGGATTGAATATTACAACTGAGAAGAAAGGAAAGAGAGAGAGAGAAAAGCTACGAAGAGAGACTAAATACTCCGGCCACCGGATATTCTAATTGCCGAGCTGGCACGGACGTTCAGGGGTTGGTTCGCACATTGTTCGCATCCGAAGAGGGAACCGCAATGTGCTGTGCAAATGGTTCGCATCCGGAGAGGGAACCGGAGAGGGTACCGTGGTGTCTTTGGTTACGAGGTAGCGTCCGAAGAGGGTACCGTGATGTCTCGAGGGGGGAGTTTGGGTGAGAAGGGGTCGCTTGGAGATTCTGACTATGACAGGTGCCAGAGGAGCGTCCAGTAATAACAAGGCACTGAGTCTTAGCTCCTCGTCCACAAAATTGGCGACACCAATCGCATTGCCTCCAGTAAGTCAGATGAGCCACTAGATCCTGTAGAGTGGGCTTCTATGGTAGGATGCGGGAGGTTGCATGGCCGTGCTTCAGACTGCGGCTTGCATTATGGGCTAGCATCTTGGCACAGAATGTAGAGACCTCCAGAATATATGTGTGGAGGTTGGCATGGGCACACGGAGCAGCAACAGGTCCAAACCTCAAGATCAGGAGATATTCTGCATTTGCAAAGCTACTGTTACCTGCACTCAGCCCACCGCGCGTCTTCAGCTAGAAACCGATACCACAAGCTCACAACAGGGATAGTGCTCGCATGCCACAGAGCATGCGCATCCACAAGTCGCAGCCCAAACACTCCTATCGGCGCAAAGTCCAAAAGCTCGAGCGATGTTAAGAGAGGCAGCAATAACAAGGGTAGCACAGGCATACATGCGTGTGGAGCTCGCATTGTTTGCGATCGCGCTGCTGGTTGATGCCCAGGCGCCAGGAACATTGTATGCTCTCCTGCTGACGGGGAGTCAATCAGGATACAATGGTAGAATGACCAGGCAGACCAGAGCAGGATTGTGGCGATTGCTGTGGCGATATTGAACCTCATGTTGTAGCCATAGTCGAAGCGCTCTTTGCGTGTCAGGTACCAGCAGTGCGCGATTACGAGGAGGGCGCAAGCTACGGTCCAAGCCAATGCCACCCTCCTGGTTGTCGCCGCAAGCGTAAATGATAGACCACTTGTGCGCATGACTGCTGCCCACAAGCCGCATACCATCAGCGCCGCGGCGCCGAAGTAGTCGGCTTTTTCGGTCCATGACAAGTCGCGGGTGTGGAAAACGCAGGACCAGATCCAGGCATTGATACCGAAGAGGGCATAAACCCGGTAGACGAGGCGGGGGCTTTGAGATCCGTCGTGGTGAAATTTTGTGTGCCTTGACAGCTTCATCAGGCCTCTGTGATGAGCGACGAGATTCCCGAATGAGAAAACCACCGACAGAGGCTCTTGAATCTTCACAGGCCCTCCAAGTCGATGGAAGGCCCATTTTCCATGATATTGCACTTGTTCCCCGAGTGGAAGGCCCTCCGTGTCGACAACATATTCCCGAGTCTCGACCGACTTGAGGGATCGGAGCGAGAGGTCGGTCAAGTGTTGCATGCAGCGATATTGGCAGTCGTCTCTGCACGACCAGAGCAATGGGGTCGGACGCGGGCAATCGTGGGAGCAAGCATTCACACAGCGCTGGTACGAAGGGGACAAATCTCCGATGGAGCCCACGGTCGTCCGAGGCGCCAGTAGCATGGCTAGGCAAGCGAGGGTCTTGGCATTGCCCAACATAGCTAGAGATGGACGCTACAAGATTGTCCCGATGTATCGCATGAGCATGCGTGCGCACGAACGTCACTCGCGGCGAGGCGGCTGACCCATCACTCACACTCGTCTCGTCGGCCGAATCCAGGTGGCCAGTATGATCGCCCGCTATGTCCTTGACGACTTATTCGGTGCATGTCACCCGGATGTCAGCTACTGAGATTCATGTCCGCACGACGTGGCGAAAAGTACGCACCACGCGATAGAAGGCGTTCTTCGGCTTCTGGGACGCCGGTGGTGAGATCGAACCGCGACCGACAATGTGGTCTGACGAGCCGTCAACTGGAAAGCAGGCCAATCCACTAGGAGCTTGGTTGAGGACTTTGTGCGCTGGACGGCCCTCACAAGTTGACATTCAGTGGTTCTGCCAGCGTCACGCCAGGTCACGCCACGCCGCGAGAGAGGCGTCACTAAGAGTGGTTCAGGCCTAGCGAGCGTTGCAGGCGATGCCTCGAATTGGCTTGGCTGCGCTAGTCATGCGCTACTATTTGGGCCGCCGTTTGGGCAAAAAATGGATCTGCGCACGCGTGTCATCTACATTGCAGGGGCGCTCTCAACTCCAGTATGCGGAGATTGGGGGATGGGAACTCGGGCGCGCTCGGACCTCTTTAGATTCTGACTTAGATTACCCGAGGCCGCGACTAGCGCGGCTCTCTCTCTCTCTTCCCTTAACGTTCCCTATCCTCTTCTACTCGGCATCTTCGTTTGCTCACTGCGCTGCTCCTCATAGGTTATGAGCCCCAACTGACCTACCAGCTTAGAGCACGCAAGCTTCGACGAACTTCCACCGCCTTCCACCGCGAGCGTTCACCCACCCGGCCCACCCCCGCTGGCCCGCACCTGTTAAATTCAATACACTCTTGCTTAGATCGATCTCCAACCAGTGTGAACCCGTTAAATTAACGGGAGGGTGAGATTCAAATAGCAGGAGGATTGAACAGTCTACATGATTTCAACAGAGGTTGAATAAACACACTACGAAGTACAGCAAGGAAACAGTTCTCCATTCACAAACAGCCTGCCCGTTGCTTGTTGCCAAAAACGTTGTCGTCGCAGAGTCGGTTCAACTTGGATTCAGACGCTCGTGCAATGAGTTCCGGTCGATTGCTTGCTTGGTCGTTCGGCCCCAGTGTAGCCTTGATTTCAGGCCATTCGGGGTTGCACGTCACCGTGATGAACAGCGAAGGCTTTCCATGTTTTACGACGCACGCCATCGCATCTTGGTAACGCTGCGTGTTCTCGCGCGGTCTATTCTTGAACGTTGAGCCCAAAATCACCGAACATCCAGCTTGATCCGGGGTCAACCTGATGATGCCTTGGCCCGTGGTGAGACGGAGGTTTTCTTGATCCAACTGGAGGTAAGTTGAGTCGATCCGTCTCGACCTGGGAGTATCCGTCATTACGAACGCCAGGAAGCCACGTTGGGTGCAATGTGGGATTGAGAAGTACTCGTCGCGTTTGTGCAAGTCGTACGCTAATAATTGTGAACGCGAGACTCGTCACCTCGCTCCCCTTTATTTGAGCTTCGTCCTAGGTGTTCAAACGTTCAATGTCAGTCTGTGCGTGCGCCTTAACAGAATGGAACATCCGAGAAAGAGCCGAAAGGGCTTACGTTCACCATCACCATTCTCTGCGTCCCCTTCCTCCTCGTCGCGGTCTTTTGGCAAAGAGTGGCCCAATTTGGTTGAACGCGCAAAGAGGAATGTTGAGGTGGAAGCTATCTTCCTCTGCGGGGAAGAGTAGTGGGTAACGGAGAGGCATCGCAGACGGATGGAGCGGGCTAACGATTTGGTACTTGGGCCGACCATCGGGGCATCGATCACCGTGCGCCTGGAGAATAAGGTCTTGCGGTCCACGATCTCCCGTGTTGATGTCGGAATCGCAGATAATCATCGCCATTTCGGTGCTCGACGTAGGAAGGTTGTGGGTGCGTCGGTCTCGGCCAGCTGGTAGAGGCGCGGGACCCACTCTTTGGCCGTATCCCAACCCGCGCGGGCTTTGGCCGATGCGAACTCCCTCACAAAGCGTTTGCCGGTGCGCAACATGAACTCGAGCTTGGTCAGCGTTGATCTTTGAATGCGAGTCTCTGCGCTGTCGGGTCCTTGAAGTCGTGTGTCGGTGGCCTCGGCCGGGTCGATCAGCCATGTCTGGGCAAAGGCTGGGCGTTGATTCACGGCAGGGATCAGGGCGCCGAGTCGATGATAGAGGCGGCCGATCACGCGAAACACGGGAGGTCCTAGAGTGCCCACTTGGGTTTGGTCCCAGCAGTAGGCAGCGAGCGAAGTAAAGGACAACGCGTTATTGTAAGACCGGGCATTCTCGCGGAATGCTTTAGCGTCTGTGTAGGTGCATCGCACAATTCAGCATGTGGGTCTACTGCAGACGAATGTTGTTGGACGGAGCAACTGACCGCTATCCGAGCCTTCAAGAAGCTGCCGATACTCGAGATTGGGCTGGGGAGGGGGAGGTAGCCGCACCTTGCCCTGCGAGCAGCACGCGCCGAAGTGTCTGGTCGACTTGGACCTTTCGCACTCCCAGTGCCGAGCCTTGCAGTGGGTGCACACGGCCGTCTGCGGGCCGAGGTCGTCGCGGATCGAAACGTGGGCTTGAGGGGTTTGAGCGCGATTCGAGCCCGGCGCACTCGCCTTTGCGGAGGAGGTGGTGGTGGGGCGAGCCCAGCGTCGAGTTGGCCATCGCGCTGACCACGCTGTCCGTTCTGCACAGCTGCACGGCGGGCTCGTATACGTGTCGCAATACCAAGATCGGTTGCATTGCTGTCATGACGCGCAGGGGGCTGATTCTGTTGATCGGCGCGGGACGAAGAGGAGGGTCGAGCCGCGGGGCGCCCAGCAGCGAGCGCTCGAGCAGGCCCATGGTAGCCCATGGTACGGCGCTACCCTCGCGCCCAAGACTTGGCGAGGTTGCGATGGCCCTCCCTGGCGACCTTGGGACCGGGGCATTACACAGTAGCGAAGGCTTGTTCTTGAATGAGTGTCACTAAAATTGGATGAGAGTGGGAGGGAGAAAGGAAAGGTTCGAGGGAGTGGCGCAGGATTATTTACGTGGTTTGACTTGTTGTTCAGCCCCTAATGCCGCTGGTCGAATGCCATACAGGCAAATTGGTTGTTCAGTCCCTAATGCCGCTGGTCGACTGCCGGAATGACACTCCACCGCCGGCGCACCGCATCACGTGACAAACGCCAGCCCTCGCCTCGCACGTCAGGCAGAGCTCTGCTGTAGAAGCAATATCATGCAAAGCCACGCGCTTGCGGTTCATTAAATGCAATATGAGTGGAAGCATTGTTCTATGCCAGCGAAAAAAACAAGGAAAATACTGGGAGCGCTGTAGCTTCGTTGGAACGGCGCGGAAAATACAAAAGTCACCACAGCGCTTGTACATGACTTCTGATCGGAACATGGACACCACAGGCAGATGCGACAGACACAACAGTATGCTGGTACATGGGCCGCAACCTAGTTAAAAACAGCGATTTTAGGTACATTCCTTAACTCACACTTTTTTTTTACTAGTTAGGGTAACTAGTTACTAGTTAGGGTAACTAGTTACTAGTTAGGGTAACTAGTTACTAGTTAGGGTAACTAGTTACTAGTTAGGGTAACTAGTTACTAGTTAGGGTAACTAGTTACTAGTTAGGGTAACTAGTTACTAGTTAGGATAAAAACTAGGTTCGGCGGCGCGCGGAGCGCGCCACCTCACATTGAGAATCAGCAGTTGTTACTTTATCGCAGATGGCTACGGTTCTACACTGTTTTCATCTATGCGCAATCTTTGCTGACCTTGAGACCTTCGAGAGATCGCAGGGTTCACAGGCGGTGGATCCATTGGACGAAGTTGATCCTCCGGCAGTGGACGCAGTGCAATCGGTGACTGCGGCGACATCCATCGCGACGAAGGCGTCCAAATCCGCGCTGTAGAAGGTTTGAGCGTCACCCGGCAGCAGGTCGAGCACCATGTCGTTGATGTGATCCACCTGCAAATTTTTGGGCGTCAGTTTTGCTCGCTCTCGGAAGTATTCGACTTTTTCGCCTATCGATATATTGTCCAGTTCGAGCGCGGGGACGGGATAGACGTGTCTGATCAACCTTGACATCTTCGACGACTCTACGTGCAATGTTCCGAAACATCGACGGTGCTGCATCGGTGTCTCGTCCCAGAGCTCGGCGAGCTGTTCTTGTTTCGGAACATTGCACGTAGAGTCGTCGAAGATGTCGATCGGGATCTTGAACCGTGAATGTGCCGTGCTGCCTTTTGGCAGTAGCAGTGCAGCAATACCCGATGATGCAACGGCAAGAGCGTATGTTTCCTTTGACCGAATCTGAGCAAGGACCGTTTCTTCCAAGAACGTTTTGCCTGTCCATCAACGAAATCGACGATTTATGCAAGCGATTACTTGGGTATAACGGGAAGGCATTGCTTCGGGTCCCCTGTGATGTTACAGTCAACCGGTCAGTCAATCATGCTGCCCTGCGCTTTGCTTTTGAAGATTGGCACATACCTGCCAACACGACGGTCACTCCACCGAACCGAGCCGTGGAATAACGGGAAGGCATTGCTTCGGATTTCCTGTGATGTTACAGCCCAACCGGTCAGTCAGTCATGCTGCCCTGCGCTTTGCTTTTGAAAGATTGGCACATACCTGCCAACACGACGGTCACTCCACCGAACCGAGCCGTTGAGGGTGACGGGAAGGCATTGCTTCGGATCCCCTGTGATGTTACAGTCCAACCGGTCAGTTAAGCATGCTGCCCTGCGTTTTGCTTTTGAAAGATTGGCACACACCTGCCATCGCGACGGTCACTCCACCGAACCGAGCCGTCGAGGATTTGCCACGGGATCTATACTGCATGCTGCACAGTTTCTTGAGAAAACTTGTTCCGTATTGGTTGCAGAGCTTCCACGACGACCCCTTCGGGTGTCGCGAGCTCGAGGCCGATTTGTCTCGGGCATAGTTCGGGTCGGTTCGATGTTCGCATGTTTGCCTGCGTTTGCACCGTGCCGCTGTTAGTATAGGGTCTCAAAGTCAGGCAAGGACTGCTACTTACAGATAGATGCAGCACCCCAACTTCCCCCCAGAAGTCAGCATTCATGATGCAAGCATCGACGATTTGTGCAGGCGATGACATGGGAATAACGGGAAGGCATTGCTTCGGATCCCCTGTGATGTTATGCTTGAACCGGTCAGTTAGTCATGTTGCCCCGCGCTTTGCTTTTGAAAGATTGCCCCATACCTGCCAACACGACGGTCACTCCACCGAACCGAGCCGTGGAATAACGGGAAGGCATTGCTTCGGATTTCCTGTGATGTTACAGCCCAACCGGTCAGTTAGTCATGCTGCCCTGCGTTTTACTTTTGAAAGATTGGCACACACCTGCGAACGCGATGGACACCCCACCGAACCAAGACGTTGAGGATCTGCCACGGGATGGTGAGCCGCAATTCACGCGACCAGAGCCTGTTTTCTTGAGTGATTCGTTACAACTATTAGTATTCTTGCTGTTGTTCATCTGTAGCTATGGCAGTGAAGACTCACATTTCGTGTCCTAACTAACGACCCGGGTTCTCAACCGAACGAAGTCAATCCTTCCGCTGTGTCACTGACGTCCAATGTCTGCTTTTCGTATCAGTTTGTCCGTCATATCTAAGACTGCACAGCCATGTCAAGGGATAGCTCACGCATGCAATGTCACCAGCCGATGGTGAAGAAAAACGACTCGAGGTTGACATTCAGAGAAGACGTGTTGAAGGGAACTGCTGCTTGGTAGTTTTCCATAAGCTTCTGAACAATCCCACACCAAGAGCACAGTTCACGAAGTTACTTACTCGAATTCGTAGCTATGTTGCATGCGGCAGGCATTTCTGTATCCCGTATTCGTTGCAGTGCTTCCACGACGACCGCTTCGGATGTCGCAAGCTCGAGGTGGCGATGGGATGAGGTGCGATGGGTAAGGTGTGAAGAGCAGGAGGGAGAAAGATGGGGAAGCCTGCGCCTCAGTTTGAACCGGATAGAATGTCGTGGAAGGCCGCGGAACGTCGTGGAGTGAAGCCCGAAGCAGAGGGTCATGTGCCAGGCTGCTTTGATGGGAAATGGAACCTCGGCGAACGTGGACGGAACGGTCTGTCGCCACGTGGTTTGTCTTTCGTTCTCTGACGTTCTTTGACGTTCTTTAGCCACACAGATTCATAGAAGATGGCCGCATTCAAGTGAGTTGTTGCTGAATTTAGGAACGAAGGCAACTGGATCTAATGTTTTGCCGGTCCTAAACTTTTAGGAAAAGCTCCCTGAGAGAGACAAGCAGTATGGAGCGCTAGCACAACACTATCCTCATTTTGGATCGCTTGACGGAGCTGTAACCGCTGCCACACCATTGGAAATTGGATCTCTGATCTGCTTTGGCCCCAAGTGTGGTATGCATTCACTCAGCTGCGATCAAACTGTTTATGGAGAAGAAGCGCTGTCTATCGGAATTGGTACGTTGTTTTGAGTGGCAGTTAAGGAAGTTCTCGTTTGACACAAGTCTTGTGTCCTACAGTGCGATACATCTACAGCAAAGTGACAACAAACCACTGCAACCAAGACACGCTCGCCTCGTTGGTTCTACTCTCAAATGTCGTCGTACAGGAGCTTCGCCTCATCAAGAAAACATGCTATTCCACACACCTCATTGATGGCACTATGTCGTTCCGCATGATTGATGGTCGACCGGTCATCGAGTCATTAGGCCCGTCAACGACTACATATCGTTCAACCACGGACCTTACCTCATGTTACCCGGACGAGCGCCTAATCAGCACGAGCGCACATGCCGAGCAAAGATTTGCCGCCCTTCGGAGCGTGCCCTGCCTGCGAGATGCCGCCGGCAGAACCTCTACAAGCCGCACAAATGCCACCGCGTAAACAAGGAGCTCAACGTCAGCAAAAAGGAAGTCTGACAACGAAGCAGCGAGCCAGCCAGCAAAGCAAGGAAGGCTTGTTTGAAGCCTGGAGCCACGCGCAACACCAGCCGAAGCGACGCGCGCCGCAAGCCACTTCGGATAGGCCGCCGCGCGCCCGCAAACGCTCGGAACGCGTTTTCGAGGACTTTTGAGCAACTTTTGGAGCATGTAGAACACAGTTTGATAATTGCGAAATTTTGACATTTTGCATTTTGGGGCCAAACAGGGTATAAAACTCTGACAAAATGGCCAAAAAATGGTGTTTTTCCGCATGCGCCTCTGGCTGGGCTTTCGGGGGTCCTGCCTGGGCCTGCCTGGGCCTGCTCGAGCTTGCTCGAGCGCCCGCTGCTCTCCTCTCCTCTTCGTCCCGCTCCGATCAACAGAATCAGCTCCCCGCGCGTGATGACAACCACTCGACCGATCTTGGTATTAGGATAAGCGTCCGCCGTACAGCTTTGTAGAACGGACAGCGTGGTCAGCGCGAGGGCCCGATGGCCGATCCGACGCTGAGCTCGCCCCACCACCACCTCTTCCTGCGCAGAGCAAGTGCACAGGCCTCGAACCCCGCTCAAACCACTCAAGCCCCACGTTCCCATCCGCGACTACCTCGGCCCCAGATGGCCGTGTGTGCCCACTGCAAGGCTCGACACTGGGAGTGCAAAGGACGAACCGGACACTTGAGCACGTGCTGCTCGCAGGGTAAGGTGCAGCTACCTCCTCTGCGGCCCAATCCCGAGTATCGACAGCTACTTGAAGGGTCGGATACCGGTCAGTCTCTCCAGTCTGTCGTAGGCCCACATGCTGAACTGTTCGACTCACCTACACAGAAGCGGTTGCATACCGCGAGAATGCCCGGTCGTACAACAACTTGAATGCGCTGTCGTTCACTGCCCACTTTGACCAGACTCGACTAGGCACTCAAGGACCCCGCATGTTTCGGATACTTCGACGCCTTTACCATCGACTCGGCGCACTCTCGGCGCCCTGAATCCTGCCGTCAATCAGCGCCCAACCTTTGCCAAAACATGGCTCATCTGCCCGGCCGAGGCCACCGACACTCAACTTGTACCCGACGGCGCAGACAGTCGCATACGAAAATCTACTTTGACCAAGCTCGATTCTACGTTGCGTACCGGCAATCTCTTTGTGAGGGAATTTGCATCGGCCAAAGCTCGCGCAGGTTAGGCCAAAGAGTGGGTCCCGCGCCTCTACCAGCTGGCCGAGACCGACGCACCCACAACCTTCCTACGTCGAGCACCGAAATGGCGATGATTATCTGCGATTCCGACATCAACACGGGAGATCGTGGACCGCAAGACCTTATTCTCCAGGCGCACGGTGATCGATGCCCCGATGGTCGGCCCAAGTACCAAATCGTTAGCCCGCTCCATCCGTCTGCGATGCCTCTCCGTTACCCACTACTCTTCCCCGCAGAGGAAGATAGCTTCCACCTCAACATTCCTCTTTGCGCGTTCAACCAAATTGGGCCACTCTTTGCCAAAAGACCGCGACGAGGAGGAAGGGGACGCAGAGAATGGTGATGGTGAACGTAAGCCCTTTCGGCTCTTTCTCGGATGTTCCATTCTGTTAAGGCGCACGCACAGACTGACATTGAACGTTTGAACACCTAGGACGAAGCTCAAATAAAGGGGAGCGAGGTGACGAGTCTCGCGTTCACAATTATTAGCGTACGACTTGCACAAACGCGACGAGTACTTCTCAATCCCACATTGCACCCAACGTGGCTTCCTGGCGTTCGTAATGACGGATACTCCCAGGTCGAGACGGATCGACTCAACTTACCTCCAGTTGGATCAAGAAAACCTCCGTCTCACCACGGGCCAAGGCATCATCAGGTTGACCCCGGATCAAGCTGGATGTTCGGTGATTTTGGGCTCAACGTTCAAGAATAGACCGCGCGAGAACACGCAGCGTTACCAAGATGCGATGGCGTGCGTCGTAAAACATGGAAAGCCTTCGCTGTTCATCACGGTGACGTGCAACCCCGAATGGCCTGAAATCAAGGCTACACTGGGGCCGAACGACCAAGCAAGCAATCGACCGGAACTCATTGCACGAGCGTCTGAATCCAAGTTGAACCGACTCTGCGACGACAACGTTTTTGGCAACAAGCAACGGGCAGGCTGTTTGTGAATGGAGAACTGTTTCCTTGCTGTACTTCGTAGTGTGTTTATTCAACCTCTGTTGAAATCATGTAGACTGTTCAATCCTCCTGCTATTTGAATCTCACCCTCCCGTTAATTTAACGGGTTCCCACTGGTATTATATAGTTTTGAGGATAAGTTTTAAGGATAAGTTTTAAGGATAGTTTTAAGGATAAGTTTTAAGGATGGTTTTAAGGATAAGTTTTAAGGATTGCTCCCTTTGCATTTGTTACGTGGCCAGGCACTACTCGAAAGGCCCATATCAGCCTCCTTTGACTACTACTTGAAGAGGCGTTGGAGGCAGACGGAGCCGCCGAGCGAATGACTCCTGACGAGTCACCGCGCCTGAATCACTTCGCAGCGGCATAAACGCAGAGACTAAAGTCAAGATAGCTCACATGTACTATTTTGTAATCTGCATATCTTCAAAAGCGCGTGATCGATATACATACAACAAGCGTGTGGGTCGTTGTCAATCGATGTGGGGGTGGGGGGTCTCGCCGTGCGACGATGCGAGGCGTGACCGTGCCGAGCAAGCCGCACACACCAGAGAAGAACATCTGGGCGATGAGGCACCTATGGTGTGCACGCCAACACGTTTGACCGCTTAATTCGCGCTGTTCGTTGTGATAGCTATGCTTATGCAGATCGAACGCACGCGATTGAATCAGAGACGACCCAGACTCAGACAGATCGAAGCCATGACTACGATCCGTCTGAGTGCACGTGAATCGTGATACAAATATTGGAGAGGCGAAGGCGTGATGAAATGGTCGATGATTGGCTGATAGAGTTGTGACCAGCATGCGACAGGCCGTGACGAGTGCAACAAAGCTCCCTGCTCACAAGTCGGACATCTCGATCGGAACGGCTTTTCGGGGAACAGCTGGCGACCCAATTCGGATTGATAAGTCGAGTTAGCAACTAAGCTTCCAGAAGAAGTCGATGATGATAGGCAAAGTTCACTCCCTGACTCCGATAAAATTAACGACCCAGTTCACGTGTGCAGTGGTTTCGGCCGAGGTGCGAAGACTGACGTCGACTGACTCCGAACTTATCCAAACTGGTCAAGTCCGGCGCATTTTACAGGCTGGAGCCTGGGGCTCGCCTCAAATGTTTGAGCACCGAGTACTCAAACAATCTAATCATATAGGAAGAAGATAAGGTCTGGTACCCTCCAAATATAAAGTGGGTAGGTAGCTGACATCATTTCGCATCTGGCTCAACGCCCGTCACGCCGAGTCGCTTCCGATAATGCGTTACTGTAGCTGGGCGCCTCTGTGTCTGCTTCAAGTCCTCCCAGTCATTTGCAGTAATAGGAACCGCGCTTTCCAAGCAAAGCCGTTACATTTTCTGAGCTCCTCCCGCCCACCCAAAAAACAAAAACAAAAACAAGGACTTCCTTGTTGGTTTCCCTTTCTATATTCTTTTTTTTTTTGTTTTCTTTTATCTTCTTGGTTACATCTCTGGCTCGTCCTGGTAGCACCATGCCGTTTGTTACGGGATGCCGGGTTCAGCCCAAACCTGCAACTTGATTGGCTTCACCGGCTAACTTGGCTCCGCTCGCGCGCTCTACGAAGGAGTCGAAAGAGTCGGGCTGGAGATAAGGCGAATCGAACGCCTATAACAGTGATGCAAACACAGTGTAATGCCATTATACAGCCTGTTCCTCAAACCCCGTTCAGACGGTCCGCCCTGCCCCACTTACGCGTCATACTCATCATCCTCATCCTGGGCACCAGCCTCCTCCGCACTGCCGTCCTCCGTTGCATAATCCGCCAGTCTAGCCACCGGTTTCCCTCCCCTCGCACTCGATCTGGATCCCGTAGCCGTGGCTGAAGTAGCTGCGGTCGTTCGGGGTTTCTGGTCCCCCTCGACGATGGAAGCTTCGTCCTGGGCCTGGATCGGATCGGGGACGTGTTGGACCAAGTCCGAAAGGAAGTCAAATGTAGGAACGGTGTTGATCACCCGTTTACTGTGCGACCGAGAGGTGAGGAGGATTAGACTTGTGAAGGGAAGGCCAGGTCACGTGCGCCTAGAGCTTTGGCGTACAGCGTGTGGGCCGAGATTTTTTGCACGTTGCGCGCTTGGGAATCCTGGAGAAGCGCTTGGACGAGTTGTTGCAGGAACAACTCGAGCGCTTTGGCTGGGAAACCAGAACCCACGCGGGGTGAGCAAGACAAGACGATGGAAGGACGGAGCGGGGCGAAACGTACAAACAAGCACGGGGGTGGCTTGTGCGACTTTACCGACTTCTTCGTCGGCTTGGATCAGGCGCTTGATGCGAGCCTGTGGTCAAGGGGAAGAGGTCATTTCCTGCACGATCAAGGAGCAGGGGTGCAACTTGCGACGGGGAAGCGGGCGTCGTTGGAGCGTTTGGGGCGTTTGCTCGTCGGCTGATCCGCGTCGGCCATGGTGGGCGTGACTGCTGACCGCTGAGGTAAGGGGGTGTCAGGTGATCGTGTGAGAGCAGCAGTGCCAGGAGGGAAACCCCGGTCGCGCGGATCTCGGCCACGGAAGCCATCCATCCGTCTCGCCCGAGCGAGCCCGAGCGCGTGTGCGAGTGATCAAACGTCTCGTCTCCTTTCCTTCGAACGTCTCATCTCCTGTCCTCCTCAGTCCCAGCCCCAGCCCCAGCCCCAGCCTCCGTACGGCGTCGCACCAAACCTAGATCGAGTCGGCTCAACGACCCCTGTCTCTCCCTGCTCTCCTGCTCTATACCTTCCACGCGAGCCTGTTTGATCTCATGACGTCGACTCCTACGAGCTTGGTCGTGAGCCTCAAAAAGCAACTCTCCACCGCAGTCACCAAGGATCAACCACAGGTACTTCCAGTACCTCTCCTGCGCATCACTGGCCAGGATGCTGATCCTGTTATTCTGCCTCCACCCCTCGTTCATGCTCGTCTCGCTCCCACTACGCTCGTACGACGTTGTGGGGGAGCAATCTACGTGTGTAGGAGATCGCGTCGATCCTACAACAGCTCAAGAAACAAGTTATTGCAACCGAGGAACTCATCCGGGTACGTACCCAGCCTACGCATTGCACCTGGGCTCAGTAGACCCCGCTCGCTCATTCGTCTACCTCCGGCTCCGCGACGACCCACAACAGGAAACCAAGATCGGAGTGACCGTCAACAAGCTCAAGTCCAACCCTAATAAAGCAGTCGCCGATTTGGCCCGTGAGATCGTCAAGAAATGGAAGAACGACGTTGGAGTTGCTGCATCGTCGTCGTCAACGGGAGGGGCAGCCAAGAGTAAACCGCCGGTTTCGGGTGCAGGTGAGCGGATAGCTTCTGCCACGGGTTCAGGTGCTGAGCTGACATGTGTTGCGGATTTACGATCAGCTTCGAACGCGCCTTCTCCTTCCCCTGCACCCGCTTCACCCGCTGGACCGATTCACAAGACCTCCACGAGCACGACCAAGCGACCTCCTCCCAGAACCATAACAGCGCCCAAGGAAGAACTCACAGCAGCTCCCACCACCACCACCACCACCACCACTACCACTACTTCCACTTCCAAGACCTCTTCCACTCCCGTACCGAAACGAAAACAGTCCCTCAACAGTGCACCGAGAACCCATACGACCGATGGGTTGGACTTCGGTTCCGATGAATACAGCCTCAACGATAAGACGAGGGACAAGTGCGTCGAGATGATTTACGATGCCATGAGCTTCGATTCGGATGCACGTACGTCAGGTACCAAAACACTGGCTTAGGGAAAATCGAGAGGAACCTGACCTTCTTTCTCGACGATCCCCACAGCGACGGACCTGATTTGTAAACGTGCGCAAGCGTTGGAACAACACGTACACATCAACGAGCCTTTGGCGGGGTACAGGGCAAAGATCCGGTCATTGTACCTCAACCTCAAGGCGGCGAACAACCCTTCGTTGCGCGAGGACGTGGTTTCGGGCGAGATCTCTGTCACGAGGTTGTACGGCATGTCCCCTGCTGTAAGTATCGAGCTTAGAGCGCAATCGACGTTGATGAGTGGGTGCTCATGCGAGGTTAATCTTCGTTCTCAGGAAATGGCCTCGGAGGAACAACAAGCGCTGAACCGCAAGTTGGCAGAGGAGAACCTCTTTAAAGCCCAAGGCGCAGCCCCTCAACAGGCCGAAACGGACGCGTTCCAATGCGGCAAGTGCAAGCAGCGGAGGACGATGTACTACCAGGTTCGTTTTCGGGAGGTTGATGGAATGAGCTTTTGGGGATTGGAAGATCGGGTTGAGCGAGGCTTCTTTCAACTGATGCAGGTGCTTTCGCTTCATCTCTTCGCTTCGCGCAGATGCAAACGCGGAGTGCGGATGAACCGATGACTACATTCGTGACGTGAGTTTTGCCGTCCGGTCGGTACTATGCTATAGTGAAGCGAGATACTGTTCTAATTTAAGACTTCCATCGCAACCCACAGCTGCCTCAAGTAAGCTTTACACCCTGGACCCACCGCCCCACCCTCCGCGCGATCTGATCCTGATGTCATGTGACTGACCCCCTTTCCTGCTCTCCGTATCCTCGATCTTGTTATGAACAGCTGCAACAAGTGAGCCGCATCAAATTTGATTTATACCGATGCACAACATGCTGACTGACCCTATGATTCTATTCGTTCACAGCCGATGGAAGTTCTCCTAACCATCCGAGTCCACCTCCACCACTCATCTCCGCCAACCCTGGATCCCCCGTGGCCTTCCCCGCGTCCTCGCTATCGCTCTTTCCCCTGACCCCCAATTCCAGAGTTCTGAAAGCCTCCCATCCTTTGCTTTGTTGTACACGTTGGACCCTCCTTTTCGTCGCGAGAAGGCGTGCACAGAAACCATCCCCCCTTCTTGTTTAGTAAAATTTTGAAGCTCTCTCTGTCCTGTGGTCGAACTTTTGGACGAGAGAGCAGAAGATGTTACACAAGTTCATAAATGGGTACAGAACGTCTGCTTGACTGGCAGGTCACAGAAAGAAAGACAATACCACACCTCAAGTGTGGGTGGGGGGGTATGCACGTCCTTCCAATCCATGTACGAGCCTCCTCACCTCAACCCCAACCCCCTCCTCACAGCGGTGATCAAATTCGCCTTGGGATCATCCCCCTTCAAATCAAACATATTGACCCCCGCCAAACCTTGATTCTTGATCCAAGTCCCTTTCACTCTCGCCGTCGTCGGATCCTCCGTTTCGACCAACACTTTAGTCGAAGGATTATAAAATCACCCTCGTTTGACTCGCTCGATCGACGACGGAGAAATTGAAACCTAAACTTCCTAAAGGGGTGAGATGACCTTGGTCGCTTAATTTGCGATAGATGTATTGATTTGGTGTGGGAGTACCGATCCAATTCCCGCAGGTCGTGGTCGTGGATTTGGGTTGATAAGCGTAGGACGTGGATCCGTCGGGACATTTTTGGGGGAGTAGACCGTAGACCACGGTATAGGCGTACGAATAGGATGGGAACCCGATGAGGATTCGGTTCGCGGGGACTTTGAGACTCTTGTAGTGCTTCACGGCGGATTCGATCGAATAGGGGATATCACTGGGCGCGCACGATGAACTGAGCGGCGAATTTAGTCCGGTCGTTGAACTCCACGTGCCGAAAATATCGTACGTCATGATGGTCAGGTAATCGAACGAAGGGAGCCAACTCGTCAAATCGTTCAAAGGACCATTAGGCCCTTGTAGCCCCGTCGCAGGCACAGCGAGGGAAATGCGAGCCGAAGGCGCCAATTTGCGGATCGTTTGTAGCAGGCGGAGCAAATTGTCGGAATCACGTTTTTGGACCAGGTTGTCCCCGATCCCTTGGACGCCGGGGAATTCCCAGTCAAGGTCGATGCCGTCGAAGCCGTATTGATTCATCGTGTTGACGAGCGTTTGCGCGAATACGGCACGGCTATTGGAGGCGTGTTGGGAGAAGTATCTGCGCGGTGCCAAAGACAGGGCCCGCCGCCAAGCCGCCGGGTGAGAGAGAGGTGGGGAGGGAGTGTACCGCGAGCCAACCGCGTCGATCCAAGATTGAAGATTGGCCGGATGAGCGAAGGTCGTCGAACGGGTCAATCACGTGATCGAACACCCGAGATGCCCGTCCAGGCCCCTCGTGGAAGTCCCGAACACTTTAAAGCCCTTGAAATACCATCAAACAAATCACACAACTCACTTTGATCCCGTCCACCCACCGACCGTATACGAGACCTTGATCTTGGCCGCGTGGGCATGCGTCACAAAATCGGTCACGACCGACGAACTGATCCCGGCTCGACTGAGACTCGTTGGCGAGGCCGTGGTTTCAAAGTCGAAGTAGTTGAGGTGCGTGTAGCGTGAATAGGGGACTTCGGAGGGTAACATGTTTTAGCTGTTGGTTGGGGAAGGCAGGGTGTAATGCATCAGCTGATCGTTCAATGGCGACGTGAACTCGTCTCACGGCGCGGGCTCCTTGGGACTGGGACTCCCATCGTGACCCACGCAGCAAAGTAGGCCGACACTTCGGTCTTGCCAGAGAATCCTGGATCAGCCAGAACTGAGCCGATCAACACGCCATAGTACACCAAGAGGAGACCCAACATCGTGTTGGGGTTGAGGCGAAAAATGAGGGAACGTGAGGCAGATGGGGTGGAAGGAGCTGAGAGGGAACTGAGGTGCAAGTGATCTGACGAACTGCGGTCTACCGCGCCCCACGCCGAAATCGACAGTTCTCGAACTTCGATCCCGCCTTGCGCTGGCAATTACATTTATGTTTATCCTAAAAAATTTTGTTAACTTTCTTGAATTAGGGTTTATTCAAATAACCTTATCTAAAATGCTTGTAAATAACTATATTTACGAACCCACACGGTTATAAACCACAGTTTCCTAAGAACTGCTTTTTGATTGCATCAAAAAAGGCGTGTACTATCTAGAGAACCATCTGAACAAACCGTACACAAAAGAATGGTTGTTAATAATATCACCATTAAAGATGATAATTTAGTTAACTTCTTAGTTGAAAAATTATTTCTGCTTCGAGAAGACTCGAGCTCGCTCGCAGCTTTTCAATAGGCAGGCGTTTATAAAAGTGATCGGAGGACGGGCGAGGTCGCGCGCGCGCGGCGCATCGTTGGTAAATGAAACCGTTGGCAAATTTTGTTCTAGTCGATCGCCGCGCCTCGATGGCAATACACTTCCTGACAGACACGATATTGGTCCTGCCAGTCGGCACTTCGGTATGTCAATACATTCAGTGACTGAACAGCGAGTGGAGAATCGCATGGTCAAGCGTTTGGAATTGTACAGCGTAGGGAATTACAATCCCCCCATTATCGGAGGAGTCCACGACTTGGCACGCCCCCCCGTTGGGCGATGCCTTGGCATCGGGGTGAGTCGCCGCCAGTGACCGGTGACCGGTGACCACCAAAAGGAAGTGCTGCGCACGCCTTCCACGCTCATCCCGCATCTGACAAGTGACAAGACCACAGCTGTACGACAGGTAAGATAGATGTCTTTAAAACTGGAACGAAATGCGTCAGCAGAATTGGTACAAATCCCATCTTTTACCTGACCACTGGCCCAGTTCAACGAAACCCCTTTCTGATCCAAGAAGAGAAGACGCACGTCGTTCACTTGTCCAGGGGGACCCGCTCTCTCTCTCTCGATCTTGTCTTTGGACTTACTCCGCGACGGGTCTTCTCTTCAAGTACTGCTTTGCGGGCGCCGTCGCATACGTTGCTCGTTCCTTCGCCACATCATCATGCTTAAGATCATTCACACCATCACCGTCCTCGCCATCATGGGAAGGACCATTCTCGGCGATCCAGGTCTTCCTGGCGATTGGTCATTGTAGCGAGCGCCTCGAAAAGGAGTGCCGGACATCAGCTCACTGTCTCTGCTAGAATCGCGTGAACTACAGAAACGAAAGATTTTTCCTGCTATTTGTTCGACGTTCGACGTTCGACAACCCCCAGGCCGAACCTGTCCCACCCCTGAGCTCCTGAGTTCAACCCGAAGTTCAGCGAGAACGCGAAGCCGAGCGGAAGGACGCCGGTCTCCGACAGGTTTTTGAGGGTGCCCATGTTGTATTGCTAACCTCACCACCGTCATAAGTGCCGCCTAAGGAGGACGTCTCGTGCGCCATCAACTTATACCGCGATGGAAAGCTCCCGACATCCGGCTACGAGATCTTTCAGTCGGTCACGTGCGGGACGAGCGTGGGCGGGTCATGCAAGTTCAATTCATTTGGAACATAGGACGGCACTGCACCTAAGTTTTTGTTTATATCGGACTCACTCAGGTCATTTCCGATATTCGGCTTTTCATAGGATCTGGCGGGCGAACTCGGCCGGCCACCAGTCTCCATTCTCTCCTCGCAGAACCAGTAGAGTACTTGGATTTCAGAGCGTCCCGAGTCGGATCAAATATACTCCCTGGTCGCTCTACAAAACTGGTGGACACAAGGCCGAAGTCGGCGCTACAAGTTGCCCGACGGCCCCGGCTCAGCCGGCGGCGTATCGGCGCTGCCAACGAACACCAGCCCTTTCGCGAGGTTTCAGACTGTCTCGGATCGCTGCAGCTTGGTGACGCTCAGACTCGTCGCATCACGCGAAGTCATGTGGAACATAATACAGGTGTTACGTTTGGCATCATGCCTCTATTTTTTATTCCCCACGTTGGGAACCAGTCAGATATCGCCCCCACGTTTCAAGGCTCCGAGCCGTGAGCCCGCGCTGATTAGTAAGGATCGACGGCGTGTTCGGTCTGTTCGATTCAGGAGGTGTGTCTCGCTCACCTCAGCGCAACGTGGTGCAGCCTTCGCAACTGCCGCGACATCTTGTCTTGGCGTTTGCTCGTAGGGACACCTCGTATCACGCCTTAAGCAGCCACCAGCAAGTCACCGAACCCGACGACGAGGCCATGTCAGCTTCATCCAGTGAAAAGAGGCGAAGCCAGTTCATTCATGTGTCCACCCCAAGCTATGGCGGTTCAAATGGCGCGGTGCCACCTCTACCATTCCTTCCCCTCCCACCCGAAGAGCCTCCTAAGTCGACGACGGCCATCTACGCTGCGACTCCCTTACAGCCGCAGCGACAACCGTCGCAAGGGTATGTTCCTGGATCCTTGCCCGCTCGATTGGGGAGGTCCTTCAGTCCTCCGACGTCCCCGACGCCTACGTTTCCTTACACGCCGACGGTGACCCCGCCGGTGAGCTCATACGGTGGTCATCCTGGACCGCGAACCTTCGAGCCACCGGAACCTACGCCTTCGTTAAGAAGAGTCAATTCTTCCGATCATGTCGATTTGCAAGAGCTTTCGCAACTACATCACCAACCTTCGGCAGGGACGCTCTCCTCTCGTCCCGGACAATCATTTAGCACGAGCGCGACGAATCGACGCCCTTCCCCCGCGATGACCACGTCTTCCACTCGGCAATATCGCGATCAACCTAGTATGACATCCCTTTCCTCGAGGGATACGCATCGGACGTGGTCCTCGGCTTATTCGACCTTGCAGCAGTATCAAGATCGAACGGATGATTCAGAGACCATCATGATGAACCACTTGTCGAGGTTTTCGGGGACGACTTCGATCGCGATTGATAATGGACCGGTTCCGGCGATGCCTTCGAATCCGACGAGATTCGGATCCCGAGCGCGGAATCAGAGTGGGAGTGAATCGGCTTCGGCGCAGACGTTGGAGAGGGATGAGAGACACGATGGAGTCGCGTCGACTTCTCGGGAACTTTTGAGCGCGGCACCGTTGAGTTTCCACCCCCCTTTCCTACCTTGGGTGATACAGTCTTGTGTTTTCGGTACTGATCTTGACGATATTTTGATGATTGTAGAACGAGCGCACAGTCGGTTGTAGGGTCAAAAGCTGAAAGGCGAGGAGGTCCACCTAGGTGTTGTTGGGTCTGCGTGGTCCTGTTCGTTGTGTTGGCCCTCGCCGCGTAAGTAGAAGAGTCATTCCTTTAGAACTATCGGCCTGAAAGCGTGAACGGGACTGACAATAGCATCTGGTATTTCAGTACTGCGACGGCGCTAGGATGGTATTACGCCATCTACAAAAAGCATTCATCTCCGTCCCTTATTTCAACCGATTCGGGTTCGAAGAACGTCTCGGGAAACTCAGGCAAGTCCGACGATCCGCTTAAAATCTCACGAAAGAGTCCACCCCGGATTCTAGTTCTTTTGCCCTTCCGAGCTTTCGCTCAACATGATCCTAGGACCCTGGAGCAGCTTCACCCCCTTTCGCACCGGTTTCCCCTCCCCCTCGACCTGGTGGGAACTCGCCGACGAAAATTCCCGGTCCCTTGAACACGCCTGCACCACCACCCGGCAATGGCGTGAAACAAGCTCCACAAACGACGAAGAACTCGACCAAGCTTGCTCGATCCCATATTGATGGAGGAGGGATGTCCGATTTGGTGGAGAGTCAAGAGGTGCGTATTTTGAAGATGGATGAAGGTCGTGGGTAGATTAGGAAAGCCGACTTGATGGGTTCTTCAGTCGAACACGAAGATCGACAAGGCGCTGAACGACGAACGAGTGAAGACGAAGAAGGGTGAGCAAGAGAAGACCGTCGTAGCCGCTGTGCTCAAGGGGCATCAAGGAGCGCATCAGCATCATCGGAAGTCGAAAGGCCGCGGATGATCAGGGACAGTCAAGGAAATGCAGTCTTTCGTTTCATTGTTTATCATTTTGAGTTGAGTGTCGGGGGCAGAGATAAGTATTGAAAACTCTGGATCGAACCATCTATATTGATCCGCAATGGACCCAGCAGGTTCGCCGCCGAGGACACGCCCCGGAAGAGCCGGCTGCTGTGAGACCCCTTTCTTGGCCCAGATTGGCTCAGGGTTCGAGAAAAAATGCACGTGCTCTTTTCGGACTTGCAAGTTTCTCCTGCTATCTGATAATGCAAAAATAACAAAGTTTCATCAAGCTTGAAGCATCGCCTGTAGCAGATGTTGGTTGAATTAGTGGAGTGCCCCGGCCGAGCCGCTAACCGACGGAATTATATCGACGGTCCGGTCAGGCCGGTCAGGGTTGTGAAGCTCGGCCGGCGTATACGCGCGACCCTCCCTCGTACGGATAACATGAGTCCGTACCCAGTACGCGTTTCTTATGAAACCCTTCTGCAAACCTCAGATTTTGGTACTCTGGAATCCATATGGTATGTAAAAACATTACAGCATCAGCTCACTAGCGGTTGCTAAGAATGGAGTAGATGTTAAGCATCCCCAAACAGTTGATTAACTGTCTGCAGTAGGTTTCATGATGACAATCTCAACTTCTTCTCGTGTCCACCGTGGAATCCGTATGATCCAGCACCGCGAGGCTAGCGGCAGTCGGCCCAATTTTGGCCTACCCTGAGCAACCTTCGGCATGACTTTGGGCCCCTGCGGAAATCAAGAGCGGATCCGTGCGAAATCCCCATCCAAAAGGGCTGGCCGTGTACGTTGGCTTCGCTTTTGTTCGCTCGCCGTCATTCACATTATTACGCGAGGACAATACGATTCGACTCGGCGTGATAAGGCAACCGTCCAGAACATAAGATTGTAAAGCAGCTCTTAAAAGCTTCAAGCTCCGTTCTCCGCTTACTCGATCCATCTCATCGACTTCAACTTGGACCCCGACTCGGCAAGGATGCTCTACCTGATCGGGCTTGGTCTTTCGGACGAGAAGGACGTCACTGTTCGAGGCTTGGAAGCCATCAAAAAGTCCGAACGGGTGTACCTTGAAGCTTATACCTCAATCCTCGGCGTGGGGAAAGAACGATTGGTCAGTTCCTCGGGAGTAATAGGTGGCCTGAGCCAGGGAGCGACGTGTATTGATGTCTGAGTTTTTGATTTTTGTTCATAGGAAGCTTTCTATGAGAAGGATATTATTGTTGCCGATAGGGATATGGTCGAGACCGAGTCGGATGCGATTCTTGAGCGGGCGAACGAGGTGGACGTTTCGTTCCTCGTCGTCGGTGATCCGTTTGGGTGAGTGCGAGAAGTATCTGAATTACATCGAGAGTATGGGGTCTCATTTGGACTTACCCCCTCTGCAGAGCGACAACACATTCCGACTTGCTCCTGCGAGCCGAAGCGCTGTCAATCCCATACGTCGTGATCCACAATGCTTCGGTGATGAACGCCGTTGGAGCCGTCGGATTAGCGTTGTACAACTACGGTCAAACGATCTCGATCCCGTATTTCAACGAGAGTTGGCGACCGGATTCATGGCTCGATCGAATTCGGGAGAATCTGAGTTTGGATCTGCACACGTTGTGCTTGTTGGATATCAAGGTCAAGGAACAGAGTATTGAGAATCTCGCGAGGTCGGTCGTCGTCTGAAAGATCCGAGTTTAGCGGTGTCTCGAGAGCTGATGATGTGGTTGTCTCCGATGGGGACACTTTGATCGACAGGGGCCGCAAGATTTACGAACCTCCTCGCTTCATGTCGGTCCCGACCGCGATCGAGCAACTACTTTCCCTACTACCCCCTTCTCTCAATGGCAAGGACACTGCAACTGCAACTGCCTCCGACCCGGACCCGTCCATGACCGACGACCGCTCCCCGTTGACCCCGACCCCGACGCTCTCCCCCTGCCTCGACCCCTCTCAAACGCTGTGCATCTCTCTATCCCGCATCGGTGACCCATCCCAAACGTTCGTTTCGGGAACATTGGAAGAACTGTCCCATCTCGACGAGGACGCTTTCGGTGGTCCGTTGCATAGTTTGGTCATTGTGGGGAAGAGGTTTCATGCGCTGGAGAGGGATTTCGCGAGACGTTGGGCGGTCAATAAGGAGAGTTGGGATCGGGTCGCCAGGGAGGTATATGGAGTCAGGGATTAGCATTAGTATTTTTTCGCAAAACTTGGAATTTACGAAAACTTTTCTCTCTCTGAGCGAGTTTTTGGATATGACGTCGAGATGATGGTCCGTGCGCGCCGTGCAAAAGACTTGCGAAGGTGAAGAAGCCCGTGCGAGTTGCCGATCAGTTTGCGGAGCGTTGCGCTCTGTTCATTCTGATTCCACATCCGCGTTCCACGATGGCCAAAGCCAACAAGACACCCAAGGTTCCTGCTACCCCCGTGGCGGCTTCTTCGAATTGGAAGAATCTGCAGCAGGTCAGTGTACCTTTCATGTCGGCAGTCGGTCGTCAGCCGGCCCTTCGCAGCCGAGACCGGATCGGGCCCCCACTTGTGAAAATGAGCGTACTCATCACCCGTATCCCCTCACCAGATGCTGCACCCAACCTCCTCAGCCGATCGATCGTCCAAGAAACGAGCCCGCGCCTGTTCCCCAAGTCAGATCAGCTCCAAAACGATCGTCGCCTCGCCTACGATCCCTCTCAATCGAGACAGCAAGGGCAAGGGCAGAGCAACAACACATGACCTCGAGGATGAGCATAATTTGGAGAGGAAGAGGTACGATAAAAAGACCAAGGGGATGGTACCCGTGGAGGATCTGTTGCAGGGGAATGTCGCGGGGTGGCAAATGGAGTGAGTGGGGCGAGCAAACGCATTTACACGAGCTACAGGGTGGCCACACGAGCTACATGGCGGCTGATGAACCTTCTCTCCGTCTTGGAAAAAAAAAAAAAAAAAGCGTGGGACAATACCTAGGTAGGTCCAAATACTCCTTCTCCTGCTCTGGCGACACCCACGACACCCAAGCTAACCTCATCATCAACTCAACCACCGCGCAGCAATCGATTGTGAAATGGTCGGCGTCGGACCCGAAGGCGTTGAATCGACCTTGGCCCGCGTCTCGATCGTCAATTACCATGGTCACGTCACTTACGACTCGTTCGTCAAACCAAGGGAAAAGGTCACCGATTATAGGACTTGGGTCTCTGGTGTGAGGGAGCACGATCTTTTGAATGGTCAGTTCTCGGAGAACAAAGAGGCAAAGGTCCGGTGGCGGCTGATCATGGGTATCTCTGGGGTGTTTTTGACAGCTCCTACGTTCGCTGAGGTGATCAAGAACGTGTCGGAATTGATCAAAGGGAGGATTTTGATCGGGCATGCCATCTCGAACGATACCCAAGTCAGTCCCTATGCCGCTCCTCAACCTCAGATCACCTTGATCCCTGACCATTGCATTACCCCCACTCCTCCACTTTTCTAGGTCCTCCTCCTCTCCCACCCTCACCACCTCACACGCGACACCTCCAAATACGCCCCTCTCCAAGCTCTAGCACGAACGAAACGACCCTCTCTCAAAACGCTCTCCAAGCTCGTCCTCGGCGTCGACATTCAATCCGGTGAACATTCTTCCATCGACGATGCCCGAGCCACGATGGCCATCTATCGTTCCCAGAAATCAGCCTGGGAGGACGCGCTGAAGACCAAGGCCAAACCTGTATTGGTGTATAGTACGACCGAACCTTTAAAGACGATCGAGAGGCAAGGTGGGATCGAGAGTGTACCCAAGAATGGGGCCAAAAAGGATCCGACGATGGTGAGGAAAGGGATGGGCCTCGCGCAGACGTTGAGGTTGGTTAGGGCGCAACAGCAGTTTGGTACGAGCCGTGGTGCGGGGGAGGATGGGGAGGGGTTCGGAGAGGTCGATCGGGATGTTTTGGAGGCGAGGCAGAGGAAGAAGGCCAAGATTGAGGAGGAGGATGGATTCGTACTGGGCTTCGATTATACGCCTGCGCCTGTATCGGTACAAGTGACGAAAGCGACGACGGTCTCTTCGTCGAGGGATGAGGGTGCACCGTTCAAGAAGAAGATGAGAAAGGTTTCGAGTGGTGCGGGTGCCAAGAACGCGGGAGTGGACAGCGAGAAACGACCCAAGAGTAAGGATGGCTGGTGGGAGGATTAGTCTCGGTTGGCTGTAAGTCTGCAACTTGCTCAGGTGAAATTAAAGAGTCAGACGATCATGTATCATCTTGAAAGTCGCCCGGCAATCGAGAGAGAGAGAAAACGTTGCGCTGACACTTTCAATTATGTCCATCGACCACTCGGACCCATGCTTCCAAGGTACACATAAAGGGAAGGACAAACCCAACACAAACAAACATACGGACAAGAAGGTGAACCAAACAGAACGAACGAATTTGAAGGAAGCGAGAAGAAAACGTCAATGATATCAAAATAATAGTAGATCCCCTCAGGGGCTTCGTGTGTGCGAGGAAAGTCTACTCGGCGTGTCGACCGGCTTGGGCTGCCGTAGCGGCGGAAACGGGACCATGCGGGCTTGGAGGGACGACCGTATGTTCGAATTTGAATTCGAGCTTCAAGGTGTCACCGAGGTAGGAGCTTGAAGAAGCGGGGATGATGGCGTATTGAGCTTCGCCTTCGCCTTGCGAGGTCTCGGTCTCGTTCGTCTTGCCTCGTTCTCGCGCCGAAATGTCGTTAATGGACCGTCCTTCTCCCGCGAGATTCTGCTCAGCCATACTGTGACCAGACAGGAAATGCCTCGAACTAGACGTGAGCATGCCATCCTCTGCAACGCCAAAGACGTCTCCAGCCTTGGGGCTGGACGAGTCGTACAAGCCTAGGCCCGTCGGTTGTTGAGGCGAGTCATCGGCTGAAACACCGCTTCCGAAAGCAGGGGGTGTTGCCACCTCGTTGCCGAGCTCGCGAGAAGCCTGCATAGACGGCGTATGCTCTTGCTCTTCCTCGACGACTTCCTCTCCGAAGCTGTACAAAAATCGCAGAAATCGCAGAAAAAGCGAGGTCAGTCGGGTGGATTACGGTGCGGATGGACGCCGATGGTGACTCACATCCAATTCTGTTGCAAGATGATGCTCTTGATGATATTGGCCGCCTTGCCCAGATTCGTCATCGACAACCCGAACGCAGTCGGGCTAGGTGTGGGCTTGAGTAAGGTCGGCGCAAAGATGATGGATAGATTCGCGGCATGCATCGAGTTGACCTCTTCGTGATCGGTCACCTTGTCGAGATGTTCCGACAGGCGGCGCAAGAGGTGGAAGTTGGGCTGAGGGAGGCGCCAAACGAGGTCACGGATCGCGTAGAGACGCTCGTCGTAGTCTTCGATCGCGTTCGCGATGATGAAGGGGTCGTAGAGGTCGCAAGGGATCAAAGGCTCGGGCATCTCGCGCAAAAATAGCTTGAGTAAACCAGAGACGTTGTGGACGTCCGTCTTGGAGAGCAAGGACGCCGGGTCGCCTCCGCGGTCGAGACTTTGACGAATTTGCTGGATCACGCGATTCTCTCCCGAAATTCGGTAGATGCCTACTTCGAGAAGACCTAGAGTAGATTTCACGAATCATGCAGTCAGCGGGAGGGCTTCTATCAACGCGAGGCTCCAGTCCTAGCTCACCCCGCTCGGTGATGGTAGCGAGCGCCGAGTCCATGAAGCGAGGAATCGTCGAGTCCTCGCGTTGGAGGACTTCCCACAGTGGCGTGCCAAAGACTGCACGGGCATTCGCAAATGTCAACACCAGAAATAATAAGGCTCTACTTGTCAGGATTATAGAAACTCACGGGCAGAGGCGGGGAGCTTGACTGCAGCGGTCGAGGTCGCAGACTTGGCAGCAGCTGGTTCTTCCGGTTCTTCAGCGAGAGCAGTTTGAGCCAGGAAAGTCGCTCGGCGGAACGCGATCTCCGTTCCACAACGCCTGAAATGGTCGAGCCAGGAACGCAATTCGTGCGCCGTGCTCGCTTGGAACAACGAGCGCTGCCCATCCTCGGTGACGAGCTCAAAGACGAACGAGCGCTGACCATTCTCGTAAGGCTGCACTTCGACTCCGGATAGGGGGAGCACGAGATAAGGCTTGGACGAAGGCATCCAATCCTTGAGCATACGTAAGGCCTGAGGAGATGGCGACGGTGGAATGGAAGGCGTCGAAGCAGGCGATGCAGCAGTGTTGACGGAGCTGGGTCGACTGCCACCACCTCGGAAGAGGGCCGTCATGCGCCTCGTGCGCATGCTGACCGACTTGTCCATGGCCTTGGCGACTTCCTTCTCCCGGGCTGCGCGTTGCTGCTGTTCGGTCTTTTGGGTCTTCAAAACGAGTTCCTTGGTCGTCCGTTCGCGGCGCACCTTGTCCTGCTGCGCTGCGACTAGACGTGAGAATGGCTTCAGCGACCGAGTCGACTTGCTCCCCTCTCCCGATGCCGCGTCGCGCAAGGTTCGCATCGACCAAGCACCCCATCCAGCGACCTTGCGTTCGATCGAAATCAGAGGATCATCGCTGCCGTAGGCGGGCTGTGAAGGGCGAATCACGAGCGCATTGCGGATGATGTTGAAGATCCACCTGCGTTTGGAAAAGTTGATCGAGACGCCATCCGAGAGGCTGTCGACTTGGGACACGATCTCGACGAGGCGTTCGTTGAGCCAAGCGGGGTCGAGAGTGGCTGTAGAGTCGGTTACGACGAGGTCGTGGCGCACCAAAGCCAACAACGAATCTGCCGACACGACGTTTCGAGTGGACGCGACGGCTTGCCAGGCCGACGCGAACAAACGAGATTCGGGGGCGACGACGGCAGAGATGACGACTCGCTCGACGAAGCCGGCCAAGCTGGGGTCGACGACGCTGACCTGGTCCTCGACGCTACCCCCAAAGACGACATTGGCCATGCGCGATCGGCTGGTCTCGATCATCTCGAGTGCCTTGACCATCCGAAGGGTGCGCAGTCGCAAGCTGATCTCGGGCTCAACAAGGTGGGCCAGAACCCATTTACGAATGACGCCATGGGCTCGAATGACCTCTTGAAGGCTCAATGGCATGTGGCGAAGTGGCGCAACGTCGTTCTGGGCCGCCTGCAGCAGCGAGTACGAGTCAGCAATGACGAGCTCTTCCTCGTCCGTCTTGATCGAGCAACTCGGGTACCATAAAGCAGGGTCGGCCTGGACCTTGATCTCAAGTTGCTCGATGTACCTCAGCAAATCCGTTTCTGTGGGGCGTGGGTGAACGTCAGTGCCGGAGCACACTTTCTAGACCGCAGTCGTCTCACTGTCAACTCACCACTCAGATTCTGCGTCAACCGACAAGCAATCTGGTCCAACCGATCGACGAGTTGGCTCGCGTTCAGCTCGTCGTAAGATAGCGGGGTCGCGCTCGCCATAACGACAGGAGCCCTACTTTTAACAGCTGGCCTCAGCAAGTCGATCCCAATACGATTCAACAGCTTCTGCAGCTCGGCCAAGACCTGCGCGTTCTCGGGTTGTGCGTTCGCTCGCTCGCTTGACTCGATGAAGTGCAAGAACGTCGTCGCCGAGATAAAAAGCTCGTCGTCGTCGAGGAAATCGCCAATGTGGTGATCCATCCAATACGATATGTTGCGCAAGACGCTGACCCGGATCGAAGCGATGTGGGCCCAATCGACTTCGATGCCTGGGCTGATCGGCGCCATCGACCACGCAGGGAACGGTCGCTCAGAAGTGAGATTAACGTGGTCAAGCGAAGCGTTCGGGGCAGCGAGGTAGCGTTTCCGCAACATGTCGAGCAGGACAAGCGGCGTGGTGAAGCTGCGGAAAGTCGAAAAGAAGGCGGAGCGGAAGTCTGCCGCATCTAGTTGAAGCGGGCGTCGACCCGTCAGCGAGCTTTGACCATCAGCATCGGTCGAAGGCGTGCGCAAGTTGCTGATACCGAGCACAAGCAGATCGACGAACGCTTCGACCGTTCCGGCTCTGACGACGACGTGAACGGGCTCTTCCTCACTCGCGGCTTGCAACTTGGGCCCGGTTGGACTATGCTCGTTTAACGGGGGGGAGACCGCGATCGGCGAACCAACCCTCGAAGGAACGCGACTGAGCGGAGCAAGCGTCGGCGTAAGACTCTGACGAGTGCTATTGCGATTGGGGCTTCCCGCGCCTCGCGAGCTCCGAGACTCGATCCAACTTGAGGTCCGCGACAGCGTTCCTCGTTCGTTCTGGACCAAGGTCGGCGTCGAAGGCACGGTGCGTACGGCGTTGGACACAATTGTGAAGACGATGTCGCCATCGGCAAAGGGCAGCAACGTGTTGGCGGGATCGGTCATGTCTTTGCGCAGTCGAGCGAACGCGCCCAAGCCGAGACTAGCGGAGGCAGCGTGCGGCGGATACGAGGCACGTCGAGCGAGCTGAGTGCCACCCGGGTGAACCGAATCCGATGCGTTGGAGCTCATGTTGCTGTAAGACCCCTTGTGGCGTAAAGCTGGGTTGCGAGACGACGCCAGGATCTGCCCGCGGTCGACCAGACTGATGTGAGGCAACGGCTCGACCATGACCAGGGGCACTAGCGGGCTCGGCTCCTGAGCGGATCGAGATTTGACGAGTAAGTTGATGCCTTGGGCAACGAGACGCGGTTCCGCTTTGAGCGATGGAGCCAGATATGTGCTGAGTTGCGGTTTCTCAGGGTGGGTTAGACGAGAGTTCCTTTGCAGGAAGTGCTGGAGTCGCGGGTCGAGCGCAACCTGCATGACCGACAGCGGTTCGCGTGACCAGACACTGTCAACCTTGCGCAATTCCTCGCGCAAGTCGTAAAGTGGCAACAGCAGAGTGGCGTCCGGTTGTTCGGGCATCTGTGTTGCAGACGCTTTGAGCTCAGCAGCGGCCTTTTCCAGGATCGATCCAAGGTAAGGAATCGCAGTCCCCTTTTCGGACGGCTCGAACGCAAGGGGAGAAATCTTGGACTCGTCGTCGTCAGAAAAATTGATCGACCTCAGGATCGGCGCCCAGGTATGGCGCACGATCTCGATCCGCTCGGCGCCTACGCTCCTCGACGCCTCGTCCAATCGAGCCACCGCACGACAACACACACCCATCGCAACGGCGGCCCAACCCGTGGCATCGCCTCGCCGACGCAGTTCTTCGCCGATCGCGACCCATTGAGAGATGACGGCGGCGCGCATGTAGATAACCGAAGACGGGCCCGCCGCTGTCGGCGTGAGCGGCGCAAGAATCGAATTGACGACAACCCGCGTCAAGAAATGAGGCGTCGATGCCGAAAAGGAGAATATGTCTAGGAGCGACGGCCGCTTCGGCGCCTCACCAGACGCTGCTTGCCTTAAGATCAGCCTCGAGGTCGACAGCGGATCACTGTTGATAGCGGTCAGACGATCGAGGTGGAAGGCGTGGATCTGCGCCGCAAAAGCGACGGGGTCGAGCTGAACGAGCGAGTGCGGTGTGAGCTGCATGACCGCATCGGGTGTCGGCGAAGGGGGCGTCGGCGACTCGGGCGTCCGTTTCCGGGCTTTGGTCGGTGAGTTTGGCAGGGAAGCGGGGCCCGATCTCGGTGCCGAAGAGGCCGCCGATGGGGACGCCCACTCTGTCGAAGCCGTTAGCGGCGGTGGCGAGCTGCTCGCCTTTTCGATCGTTTGGTCCCACAGCTTCTGAAGCTCATCCACTTTCGGATTGGACTCCTCAGACGACAAGGTGCGGACCTGCTTCAAAATCTCGTCCATCGCCGCGCGCCATTCTGCGGAGCCTTCGATCGTAGCCGACAAATCTTGCGGGTACTTTATGCACGCATCCCCGATGAGCTTGGCAAGTCGAGCTTCGAGAGCAGCCTTGGAACTGGGTGTCGCAGTCTCTGACTCCTGACTGGTTCGGGTCGCCAAAGCCGCAAACCTCTGCAGCTCCGTCGCGAATAGGCCGGATGGACCGAACAAGTACGGCCGGAATAGCAGCAAAGTGTCAAGGAAAGCATCGTAGGCAGACTCTGACGCTTCCACCCCTGCAGGCGACCCTTCATCGACAGGGAATGTAGTGGCAAAGATGACCTCGTGCGTGATCGCTTCCACCGTACCGCCGGTCAGCTTGTGCTTGCTCGACGATGTCGCCGACTTATCTGCAACCATCAGCCGAGGGTGTGCTGACCCCCCGGCACCCCAATATGCCCTCTGCCTTCGTTTCGACGCGTCCCCCTCGAATCCGGCCGGTGTTCTCGGGCTGGGCTCTTGAGACGGTGGATCAAGTACGGTCGTCGGGAACATGGACTTGGCCGTGGAGGACAAATCCGCGGGTGGTTTATGGAGATAGAGCTTGGAGCCTTTGAGGATGGCGCGATACGGCTTCCATCCCTTTTGAAGATCAACTTCGGCACCAAGTCGGGTAGGTCGCAAACGAGGTGATGGGGCCCGAGGCGAAAAGTACGACTGGGATGAGCCTGACCCCGTAGCTACAGGTGACGAGATCGTCGGTGCTGTGCCACTCGGAGAGAGTCGGCTCGGTGACGGCATCGGCACATAGTCGGCCTTGCGTTGCAAGAAGCCTTGGCAGTGGATCGTCTGCGAATCACGGCGACGGTCGCCGAGCTCGGGCGAGCGTGAAACATGGGTACTGGTCGCGGCTGTCGTGTTTGACGCCAGCGTATTGGTTGAGGAGTACGATTCGGCGGCTTGCCGCGAAAGATTCAGAGCCGAGCTCGACGAGGGGAGCGGGACTGGACTATCGCTGGGCCCGAGACGGGGTGAAAGGGAAGGACTCCGCGAGCCACGTGACGAAGGCGCCGAAGTCGAAAGATTCGACGAGGAAGGGTACGAATTGAGTGCGGCATTAGGTGCGAGGGAGGTGGTGCGCACACGCCAAGTCGGTTCGACGCCGAGCGTGTCCCTCGACGACGAGAAGTCTTCCGTCGACTTGCGAGCCAGCATCGGTACCGGGGGAGCGTCTTCAGCGGTCCACATGCGAGACTGTCTCCGACTCGAGATATCCTCGTTGGACCGAGCGAATGTCGACCGAGACGACGTGAGTAGCTAGGAAGGCGGGAGATGTGGGAGTTCAGTTTTCGGCATGGAAGAGCACTTCCCGAGACCCATAGACTAACCGGACTGCCGCCGTCTGCGGATGTGCCTGTTGATGACGATGTGCCTTGCCTTCGCCTACCGGCAGGGAGCTGCTCCTGACTGAGCGCGAGAATGGGGGTCGACAGATTCGGCGAGCTCGGGGACGTTGAAAGTTTGTATGATGCCCCGCCTCTGCTGTCGCTTGCCGAAGTCGGTGCCAGCCAGGCTGGGGCATGTGGGTTCGATGCCGTTGACGTGCGTCGTGAGAAGAAAGACGCCGAGTTGAATGTTGCCGAAGCGCCAACGGACGAGCTCGTCGTCGCCATGGTCAACGTCGCGCCGTAAGATGCGGCGCCGCGTGACTGGTGGGGCGCGATCTCGTGCATGGACACCGAGTACGGGATCGACATGGGTGCCGCACCGAGCGGAACCGAGTTAATATCGAGACTGCTGCTACTTTTGGGGTTGTTGCTGGCGCTCGAAGTCGAGGAGGGCGCCTTGGCTGTGGGGTTGAACCCGGACGAGATCGTGGGCGACGAGACCGAGCCCAGCTCCAAAGTTGAGATTGAGGCGAAGGTCGAGGTGTCGTCGCTCGAACTAGACTTGGTGCGTTCCCTCGATCCGAATCCTACAGCCCCCCTAGCGCGTTCGACGAAGTAGTTAAAGGCCCTTGAGCCCCCACCTCCCGATGTTGAGGACGAGGATGCTGGTGCTGCTGTTGGAGTCATACCGGCGCTGTGGTCGTTCGCGCGCACAGACCAGGAGGCGGGAGGTCCTGGCGCGGTGGTCGCGTTCGACGACGACGACGAAGCCGTCGGCACATGTCCGAAGCCGGCATGGCCCGCGGTGATTCCTGAGGCAGAGAAAGCCTCGATCGACGAGATGCTTCCTTGGCGCTTCTTCTTCCTGCCCAGCATCTTGAGGTCGAGCGATCTGCAAAAGGGGTTCGTGTTCTGAACGTCAGCTCTCGAGCTCGCGGTCTCTCGGGTTCGATCACGTCGAGACGAGCCGCCGGCCTGTCACGACGACGTGTGGGTGACACGCGTCGAGGAACGAACGCCCGCAGTCAGGCCGCGACAAAGGGACTCACCACGGCGAGCAACACCCCTGTGCGTAGTCTTGCCTTCTGCTAGGTCCGTTGGAGAAGCACTATGACCCGGAAGTGATGAAAAGGGAAGAGGGGTAGGTGGAGTAAAGGGACTCGGATCAGACGGCGGATCCACACCGTGGCGCTAGTGCACGTACCCAGAGGCAAGCCCAGGCATGCACGCACGAGACACTCTCAAGTCTCGCGAACTTCAAGTCCGTCTTGAGCTGCCCGTGAGCCGCCCGAGCACTTTGCCTACAAATACTCAGGAAGGATTAAACTCGCATTTTGGTCTCAAGTTTTAGGTCTTACATGCCAGCTCAGCGTCGTACGGGTGCACGTTCTTCAATTTCCTACTTTCCCCGAGCGTCAATTTGAAACGAAGCGCTGCAGCAAGGGCCAGGCACGGATTAAAGCGGCGCGACCCCCCGGTGCCTTCCAAGTTCCAAGGACGAACAAAGAGCTGGCGCTGGCTAGCGGGCTGGCTGGCCCCGGCCGAATCCTATTCCGTGTACGGTCAATGTGCGGCAGCAACTCTCGGGTATAGGAGAGGATTCCTCTCTGCTGTGGACTGCCTTCGCGCCATTTTCTATCACCTAGGGACCGACTTTGGTGTCCGACCACGGGAGTCGTGTGACAAGTCATCAGTTCTCGCTGCATCATTTTCGACGAGCTTGCGGTTTTCGAAGAGTGTCGATTTTGACAAGCAAGCCCGACTTTGGTAAAGTCCATCTGGGCATTCTGCTGAATCGGAGATCCGAAGTGATTTAAGAAGGCCTCCTTTCTTCCTACGAATTACCAATCGACGGGGGCCCGAAAGAGCGAAAGAACAGCAAATCCAAGGAGCGGTCCGAGCGCGGCCCGACTCCCCCCCCCCCCCAGCCCCCCCTGTGTTGCCTCCAGACGGCCTGCTCGCGACGCGGCGCTCATCTACCTCCCTCTCTTCCCCTCAACCTCAGCATCACCACTACCGGGCCACCCAACATGTCGTCACTATCACGGACATGCCTGAACGCTGCTCGACCTTTGATGCGTCACTCGCGAATGGCCCACAACGTCGTCACCAGGAAGCCCGCGTTAGTCCTCCTGCTCTGTTCCTGTCCGCTTAGCTCGAAGCCAACCGTGCCTCGGTAGCCCTAGGCTGACCCACCTTTCTTTCTCACTCACGTCCCCATTTGTTGTCTCGAACGCTTCAACATTTTTGCGCTGCTTCGCCCATCCGTCTCCGCATGCCTTCGATCACTCGTCCCCGTGACCTCCACGACGCATCGCATCTGCAATCATCCTCAATCCATACCACCCAACTGCACCCCATGTAGTGAACCTCACACACCACCCTCGATCACGCCTGCCCAAGCCCCGAACCGAGCAACGGTCTGGTCCAAAACTCAAGCCGCTCGGTGCGCACTCCTTCACCCCTCTTCCATCTCCCTACCAAAAACACCACCCATCTCTATCGTAAACTGATCTCGGCTTTTCTCATCTCCTCCGATAGAACCGAAGCTATGCAAGGTCCTCGTTTCGAGCAGACGGACGAACGATTCCAACCTCGCCCCTTGGCCGCGGTCGAGTTGATCGCCGAGGAACCGATCCGTTTGATTCAAGGGCGTGTGGCGAGTTGTGATGGAGGTCATTCACAGCTTTGGATTGTGTTTACGTTTTTTTGGAAAGGATGTGCTCAACCGTTGGGGTTTTTTTCTTTTGTTCTCTGGCTCTGGGCTGGATCTTAGGTGGAGGTTCGTTAGGGCACCCGAAGATCTTTATCAACCTCGACAAGCCTGGACCCAAGGCGTGCAACTACTGGTAAGTCCCCGCGAACTTCGTTCAACCACTTCAAAACAACTCTGATATACCCATCCTCTCACTCTTCGCCGTGGATTGGTGCAGTGGTATCCGATTCGAGAAGGACGTTCACGCCCACGGCCACCACTAGACGCTGAGAGGGAAGGGAAGGGTGATTTTTAGATGAGCGCAGTCGACCTGTCAGACGGGTAATGGGAACCTTGATATTGTTTTTGTGCATTTCTTCTCTTGTAAGGCATCGATTTGAAGGTGCAATGTCGAGACCGAGAGCGCAGTTTTGGAGATCGAACGCTTGCACCTGGCTTGCTACAACTCATGCCCGAGATGACCTCATTCAGGTGAGTAAAATCTAGCTTGGTTGCCATGCATGCTTTCTCAAATCTGTCTAGTCTGCTGATCCCACTCTCTGAGCCGTCCATCTTTATCATTCTTAACGATCCCCAAAAAGAGAAAGAAAAGGACACCTCCGTCCTCCCCATCTTCTTCTTGGCATTATCCAACGTTGCAACACACACACACACATCACGAAGGTTTTTGTGTAGAAGAGAGAGAGAGAGAGAGACGACCTTGGTTCTAAGAAGGCCACCCGAGATGACTACGTGATGGGGGCGCGCGAACGGGACGTCACGGAAGAGGTGAGAGTCGAGACGAAAAGGAGCGATCCATTTCCCCGAATGAAAGACATTTATGATTCTGCCAAGTCCCTCAATCGACGAACGGTCCTATGTTTCCGAGGTTAAGAGTGAAAGGGTTGGTGAGCATTCCGGGGATTGTCTTCTCGTTCCAACAGGGACGACGAAACTCACGATCGAACGGTAGCAGCGGCAGTGGTGGAGACGGTCCAGGCACCACCGGCGGTGGTCTTCTTGCAGGCCTTGCAGTGCCAGATGCCGACGGCTTGTCGCTTGACGGCGTCCTTGCCGCAGAAGGTGCAGCTAGGGAGAGGCAAAACGAATGGAATGCAACCGGGTTAGGACTTGTGATCTTTTGGTCTTAAAAAGAGTTCCACCAAGGACGAAAGCCGAATAACACCGACTTACGTGTAGGTAGCGTGTTGGGTGATTTCCATCTTCTTGATCGACTTCCTCAACGTAGCACCGTAACGCTGGTGTGCAGGAAATGGGCAATGGAGTGAGCGTCGTAACTTGGGTGCGAGCTCGATTGGCCGTGAGACCTCTGGCGGTGTGGACTTACGACACCGTACTTTCCAGTAACTCCGACCTTCTTGGTTCGCTTCGTCATCTGCAGAGAATGATTGAGGGGCGTCCGAGTGTCAGTGAAGCTATTCCGACTAGTCACTGCTTCTGTGATGCTCCGCGCTGTCGTTGCTGCTACAAGTTTGTCCTCGACTAGACGCTTCTCGTCCCAATCAACCCGAATTCTCATGTTCCGAGTCCTTCATGTTCCAGTCCCGCAGCCATTTGCACGTCCGTGCTCGCTCTGCGACCGCATCCGCCTCCGCGTCGCCAACTCCCTGCGCTCCCTTGTCCGGGGGTGCCTCGTCCCGCCGCAACCGACGATTTGCATAGTCTCAAAGAACGCACCTGTGTATATATGAGGTCGAAGTGGCGTAGAGTGAGGAGAGCACGACGATGAAGGAATGTAGGAGCGAGGATTGGGTGGGGCGATGCAGTGGTAGTTGCGAAGGAAACGAGTCGAATGCGTCGTTTCCAATGCGGGTGAGGTAGGGCGATTGGGCGTAGGCAAATAAATAAACGGGCGGGCAGGCCAGCAGAGGCAGCGAACAAGCGACAGGCAGCGACAGGCAGGCAGCGCGAAAATCCAAGTTTGCGAAACACGGCGCGGGCAGCGGGCGAGCAAGCGAGCCAGGGCGCGGCGCGGCGCGGCAGAACGCACGGCGTACGCAGGCGGTGCAGTCGATACAGGTCCGTATGATCGGTGCAGAAAGTGCAAAGCCGGTGGTTGTGTCGGATGGGCGGGTGTGGGGTACACGTCGGGGTCGTGCAGTAGGACAGGCAGCGTCAGGGCAAAACGGACCGTGTGGGTCAATTGGGCGTGAGTCGCACGGCGGGTGGTATCGGTCGAGCGGAAGAGGTGGTTGAGAAAGGCAGACGGCAAGATCAGTACATCGTCAATACACACATCACGTCAAGCCCACCTTGCGTGCTTCGGGCAGCGACACCTACCTTGTGTAAATGATCTAGTGGACGGCGTAACGGACGGGTGCGAGGAGGCCATCAGCCACGCCTCGTTCGAGCTGGCTCAAGCTGGGCGGTAGCTCTAAGCCGCCCCCCTTTCTTGTCAACTGGGGCCTCGGGGCCTTTGGGCTTTCGGGCTCAACTTGAAGTGCTGGTTTGGAAGGGCAGGCTGGCTTCGGGCTATTCGGTGGGCCGCTCCGGTCATTTTTTCTGGCAAGTCATCTTTGCGACAAGATGTCCCAAAGTTCATTTCGAAAGTGCTCCTCAGGAAGTTGATCTCATGACTAGGACGTGAAAAATGCTCACGCGGATCCCAAATTCCGAAAATCCTCCGTGAGATGAGAGCCTTCATCCCGATGTTCAATATTTAGCCGAGAATCATGGGAACAGGCTCCTACATTCCCTTACCGCTTCCAGCGATTCGATCGAGTCTGGGCGCGAGTGAGCTCGAAATTGACTTTGCCCACCATTCTTAGATTTAAAGTAGAAAATTGGGTACAGCATACAAGATCGTCTCAAGCGTATAACACGAAGGATCCGAGCTTTACAACGTGAGAATCCGGGACTTCTTCCGAATGTCGTTTAGGCGATGATTGGACGTGAATTTCACTGCATTAACCCAGGACCTGTCAAGTGATCAGAGACGGAAAGTGATTGCGTTAGCCTGCAAGCTGACCTGGATGAACTAGAGTAGCGTGGGGAGAATTCGCTCAAACGCCTCACCAGGTGGATGCCAGCTGGCCGAATGAGCTCAACCTGTTGTACAAACCACCAACAAATTGTAAAAGGATGCGAGAAGCTCGTTCTAAAGGTCAGTGCAATTCCTCTATGTTCGATATAGCCAAACCGACCTGCGACAATATCTCTGGCGGAACTCACGAGCTAGGGGCCGCACAGTCGACAAAAGTGGTCTTGTCGTGATGGCCTACCGGCGGCAGAGCGATCGTTGTAGCTTCTACCCCCTTGGTGAAAACGGGTGGGGGTCAAATTGGACTCGGGTGAACGTTCTACCCCAGACCGAATCTACCGACGATGGCTGCTCTTTGTCCCCCCCGCCCCCATGAAAGTTGGTTAGGGGCGGGGCAGACGCATCAAGTTTCCCAAACCCGCTGCGCTCGGTGATGGTTTGAAAATCGGTCTCTGCGGGCTTTGAATGGAGGGAAAAAATACCGCTCAGTCATCTATACGCGATAGGTGTACTCCGAAACGTGTTTCCACGTACTCCCGACGAGGATGCTTTCCACCCGGGCATCGGCCGTGCCGTCCGCCACCGTCACCAATACAGCCGGATCGTTCTCCGGATCGTTCTGATCGTAACGGACCTCGGTATGAGCTTGGTTCAGCCCAGTGACGACGAGGCGACCAGGGAGCTCGTTCAAGGCGGCTTTTTGCGAGTCCGTGAGGTAATATACGATATTTTGATCGTGGTGCGCGTACCGGGCCGCTCAGCCACCTTGTTGGCGCAGTCACAGAAGCTTTGGTGACGTTCGAACGTATTTGAGCTAATCGGTTCTGCAGACCCAAACATCGTCGAAATCAATGGTTCGTTTCAGCTTCGTTATCATTAGAGCAGTCTAAGACCGTACGGCTGCCATAGCCGAGTGAAGTACTCCAGCGGGCAAAGCGTTAAAAACGTCCACGGTCAAGAGGTACTCCAAGTCCGACATGGGGGCAAATTGGCTCGGGGTTCTGTAGGTTGATAGGCTCACCCTGAAGCACGAAAAGTCCAGGGTGAATTGAGCGATTCCTTAACCTCTCGATCTTGATCACTACAAGACAAGAAGCAACTACCGTCTACTCGTTGCTCTTTTACTAGTCGATGTGGACATGAAAGGTTGGGCCCAGTGGATTTCGACGGCATCGTGAAATGATTCGAAGGGAAGGTCGTCCCAGGTGATGAGCGCGGCTCGGTCGGTGAGAACGGCGTAGAGCAAAGTGGTGTACACGCCTAGTAACCTGTACACTTAGAAGGGATAGTGAACAAAGAAATGGCGCATCAGTCTGACTGCTCTTCATATGACGGCCAAAGTGGGCTGAATAAAATGGCGTACCGGTCCGAAGTGCCACCACAATGTGTTGGAAAGGGATGCGCGAGCAGTGATGGCCAGGAGCGTCTGTGGAGTTTTGGGCAGTTTTAGGCCAGGGAAGCGCGACTGCGTCGACGGCGGTGCGGAGTCCGACTGATTGGTTCCTCACCAACCATTGGCTTTGCTACTGACCGCTGACTGAACATAGTGTTCTCGCTCCCTGGACCAAATACCGCCTCGCACCGAAGTTTAACTCAATGAACACCTTTCGGACAGATGCCTTCGAGAATCTTGGGGGGGCCGAACCCCGGTCAGAATCTCGTGGTGTAGCTTCGCATAGTCCACCCTCTACGAAGTGTTTCGACATTGCGATTGTGGGCGACCGGTCCGCCATTCGTGTTGCAGCGTCGCCCATCTGAGTGGGAGGGGCGCAAGGGGATAGAACCACGAGGTCAATGTGAGCCATGCGTTCGGCAGTACTAGTCTGCGCGACACGTGCTTCAAGCTCACTTTGACCTGGACCCATTTTTAGAAATATAGTTCCCCGTCCCAGAACCCTCTCGCACCATCGCAGGGCCTTCATGAATCCGTGCTAGAAATGGCGAGCTCTGCGAGATTCCGACAGGCGTGCCTATCTGCGAAAGGGTCCTCGTCGACAGGAGCCGGTCTCTGATGGGAGCCTCCTCCTGCACACGGTGAAAGGATGAGGCGGGTGTGAGAGAGAGGAATAAGGTCAGATCCATAATCTCCGGCATTTGGGACCTGTACACGGCCCAATGATGTGACCACTAGTAGCCTGTGACCTTCGGGTCTTTGAAACTCATCCATTGCTCAACACTCTTCGAGAGCGCTTCTATGATCTTGGTGAGACTCTCCTGAGGTTGCACCAACTTCCATTCAATTGCTCCAAAGTTCAGACTCTCCGAACCAATCGAGTCCATGAGCTTGCTCAATACCTGCTCCAGCCTGGCCAGACAGAGCCCACTGATCAAAATGCGACAGACCGCAGGCGATGGCTCCGCGGATTCCCGCGACGCGGTACTATCCGATTTGATACGCGCCGGCCACAGCAAGTACGATTGATGCCACGGCGACGAAGACAATGGCCACGAAAGATTCGTGTCCTTTTGTTCGATTCTTGACATACCGCCCATTGCGGATTCCAGTGTACAACGCTGTTGCTGCCAGGTGACTCCGAGAGTCGTTAAACGTTGTGAAAATGCCGCGCGTCCTCGTCCCGTTTTTCGGTGCCTGGGTCGATGTTGAAGACGGTGTGTGGTTTTGCCACCATCGATCTTTCGCACTCAGAATATCAACGATGTCAGAATCGCTAGGATAATTCATGTCGGTGAGTAGTCGTTGAAGGAGTGATGGTCGGAAAGCAATCATTGGGAGCCACGTCGGCAGTGCGAGTGACACTTTAGGTCGGACGCCGGTTGACGGGCACCTACCGCCGCACTGCCCATTGACCCGATTACAGGGGCGAGTCTCACTCACCAAGCCATTACCATGCCATGACCTATCAACTACCCAAGTAGCTACCCTTTTCACTTAGCAACTTGAATCTCCATTCCACCGGAAACATCGCGAGAAACAGAGGTCAGTACCTAGCTACAGAGCTACAGAGTGCAGCAACTTCTGGCCGAGGACATCCGCACGAAGTCCTGAGCGGCCAGAAATCGAGGGATCGGCAGGCACCGAGGGTACCGAGCGGTTGCCAGGTGTGAAGCTTACGATGATGATGGAGAACGCTTGCGAAGAAGATTGTGTACTCAAAACTGAAGGCTAAAGGCGGGAGTTGGAACGGAGTTTGGACGCTGCAATGCGTCGAGGTGAAAGCGGACTACGATTTCATCAAGGGTGGAAGGGGGAAATCGATTTCTTCGCGGACAGTCGAGGGTCACTACGGTCATTTACTAGGCGCATTCCGCGACAGGGAGGCCAGACGGGGAAGTGTTCGAGGCCCTCTTTCTCGCGTTCGTCCAGCTCGAGTGCACCGATCCACCTACCCAACCGACTCATCCGACGACCCAGCGCGTACATCCTCCAGCATGAGCTCCAGCTATGGTACACGTCGTAGTTTGGCGTTGCAGGTCAGTCCTCTTGTCAGATTACAGTGGTCGCTGTTGTGCTCTCTTCTCTTGTCGGTTCGTGAATGGGAGCTCGGCCATGGCTTTTTGACCCCGTGCCCCACTTGTTCCGATCCCGATCCCGGACCGCGGCTCCCCATCAGCCGCACCGAATGGGGGCTGTGGTGCATCCTGCATCGCAGGCACATAGTCATACCAGTCGCTGATTCGTAATCACACGTTCTCTCACAGCAACCACTTCACAACAACAATGCAGCGGCCGCGGCGGCATTGGCAGCAACAAACCCATCACCGAGGACAATTCCCTCGGGTCGTCGTAGATCCTCGAACGTCGCGACCGCGCACGAGCTGGCCACCTCTTATGGCAGGAACGGACCCCTCGCTTCATCGCCTTTGCTCTCGTCCTCGGCAGGGAAACAGAAGCGCCCTTCGACGTTCAAAGCCGCACGCAGGACCTCGACCTCGCAGTCGCTGAGACCTCAAGCAGCCGACCTCGGCGTCGCTCGTTCGTTACCGACCCAACTCTCGGGGGCGCAGGCCAAGGGTGCGGGGAGTAAAGCACCGGCTATGTTGAGCAAGAGGGCTAGTCAATTCTCGGTCAGCGTGTTCGACGAGGACGAGGACGACGGGGAGATCAAACCGGGGGCCAAGAGGGAGAAAGGGACCACCGTTTACCAGTGCGAGATCTGCTCCAGTCAGTTCGGGGTGGGGTGTGGTCTGAGGCCTAGGGGTCCTGCTAGTTCACTAATTATAATGTTTTCAATTCTATGGCGTCAAGCAGAAATGTACAAGCATGCCGCCTGCCTTCAGAAACACGTAAGCAGGAGCAGCTGTCCCGCGCTCGGGCCCGGTCATCCTCTGACAGCTGATCCCACCTCCTTTTCTTCTTCGATCGATGATGATCGCTTGAACAATAAATGTCACTTCTACAGAGGTGGGAACACACTGAACAATGGCAAGAGGCGTCCAAGCTGTTGCTGTCCAAACATCAGCAGGTGCAGCTCTTCGAGGCCGCGGCCATTCTGCAGGTCGCTTCGGCCGGTGCCTCTTTACCTCAGGACAAGGCTTACTGGTGCGTGATCGATCTGTCGATACCTCAGAAGTGCCTCAAAGCTGATGGCCCCGCGCTGTGCAATCTCACAGGCCTGCCGCGATGTCACCCCCCTCTGCCGGACTGCTCGGCTCGCAAGCTTTTTCGCTGCAATCCCCGCGCATGCTGCAGTCGCTATCACTTCACTCGGACGATACACCGTACGGTTCTTCCTCGCAACCGGTCGCGCCGTCTTTTTCCGTGGCATCCTCTTCGGACGTCGAAGACGACGACGAGGATGACGATCTCGATCTTGACGAAAAAGTCAAGCTCGATGAGGGTGATGACGAGGATGACGACGGGGACGATGTCAGTGACATTATGGATGAGGTCGATGGTGGGATGTTTGATTTGGATCTAGGCGGTGGGATGGATGGGATTGAAGCGGAAGCTAGTCCGGCACCTCTGGCATTGAGGAAAGAGCGAGGTCCCATTTTGGAGGGTGAGGGCGAACTGAGCTCGACGAGGATAGGCGCGACGACGATGATGACCTTGTCTTCGGGAAGGTATTGATCACATAGATGGATGAAGGCGTGGTCAGTGAGGTGGAATCTTGGGAGCTTCGAATACAAGAGTCGGGGCTCTGGGTGGGAAAGATCGTGTCGGAAATGAAGGTAGGAGATGGTGTATTTCATATTGGAGTCGCATGTGTATGTCATCAAACCTCATCAATGAAATATCCTTACCATGTCAGCCTCTTTCATTGCTCGAAGCTAGTGTACAACATCGAGAATCGCTGGTCGAAATGCTGATTCGATTCGAGGCGCCGCGATCGTGTTTTCGGAAAGGGGGGCCGCCACCTATTCAAACCCTATACTGCTCCCCTTTCCCTCTCGCTCATCATCCAAACCCCGACTCGGGTGCATCGGAAAACCCACGGCATCGTGCAAGCCTCCCCCCCCCCCCTCTCACTTGCCAACCCCGACCACCTGGGTATCACCAGAGGTCCTACACCAGTTTGGTGGATCAGCACACTTCAACTTGTCCACGTCGCACCGAGGCGGTTCAATCGGATTGGGGCCTGCCTGCGCGCGCACACACACGCGTCATCGACACCCGCAGCCGGGAGCAGCCGGGCGCCCCACTCCATTCCAGCCTCCTTGCTTGCTGTTCGATCGAGCGATCGACTCCTGACCGGGTACGGGCTCACGTACGAAACTGGACTGGGCACTTTGAGAGACCATCATGTTGGAATCCGTCTTGGCGGGTGTGTTGAATAGGTTTTTGTCTGCCTATGTGAGTACGCTGCTTTGGTGAGGCCGATCAATGTCAGCGGGCGATCGTCATCGAGGGAGGGATTCGAGGTCCGGAGCCGGATCTGCAGCCGAGGTCAATTCAGCGACTCGTCCGCCAGTACCATAACTCACCACCCTCCCCACGTCTTTCCCCAAACCAGGTCGACAACTTGAACACGGGCCAATTGAACGTCGGGATTTGGTCCGGGGACGTCAAGTTGCGCAACCTGCGCCTCAAGAAGGCAGCGCTCGACAAGTTCCGTCTCCCCGTCGACGTTGTCGAGGGGTATTTGGGTGACTTGACTTTGTCGATACCTTGGTAGGCTGCTCGTGATCTTGGTTTGAATTGGGTGGACGGACGCTGTGAGGTGGTTTCATGCTGACCGTGTTCGATCCGATCCGGTCGCTTTCCAATAGGTCCAACTTATCAGGCAAGCCGGTCCGAGTCCTCGTCGAGAACGTCTACCTCCTCGCCGTCCCAACCGATTCAGCCAAAGCAACCCCAGAAGAAGATGCGGCCCGCGCCCAAGCAGCCAAGTTGGAAAAGTTGGAGAATGCCGAGTTGATGACGGCGCAGCCGACGACGGGGCTCAGCGCGGAGGAGGAGCAAAAGAACTCGTCCTTCACAACTAGTTTGGTCAACAAGATCGTCGACAATCTGCAGTTGGAGGTGAGTGTTCTACGTGCTCATCAGCTTAGCGGACTTCAGGCTCAAATTCAGGCTCAAATTCGTCGACACGTGTAGATCCGGAATATTCACATCCGTTACGAGGACAAGCTGTCCGTTCCCGGGCATCCGTTCTCGGTCGGCTTGACCTTGTCCCACTTTTCCGCCATCTCGACCGACGAACACTGGAACCCGGCTTTCATCACCAACTCCAAAAACGGCGTACACAAGCTCGCCAAACTCGACTCACTCGCCGTGTATTTCGACACCGATTCCGAATCGCTCGCCGGGTACCCGATCAACGAGGCCATCAAAAAGTTCACCGAGTTGATTGCAACCAAAGACAAGACGCCGCAGCATCAATTCATGCTCAAGCCTGTCTCGGGTCAAGGTCGCTTGATTATGAACCACCACAAGGTCGATGCGCAAACACCCAAGACCGACGCCGAGCTCTTCTTCCAAGAATTGGGCTTCGTGCTCGATGCGGACCAGTACCGCGATGCGCTATCGATGGTCGACTTGTTCCACTTCTACATTCGCCAACGCGAATATCGCGTCTTCCGACCACCCCAGAATGAGATCGACGAGAACACGAACCGAGCGCTGTGGAAGTTTGCGACGAAAGCGATCCTGACCGAGGTGCACGAGAAGAACCGGAAATGGTCATGGGCCTACTTTGCCGAACGCCGCGACGATCGCAAAGAATACGTCAATTTGTTCAAGGCCAAGAGTAGACATGACGCTTCGCCCGACGAGTTGGCGCGTTTGGTCGAGTTGGAGAACAAGTTGGATTATCGCGACATTCGGTTCTATCGCTCGATCGCGCGGTCCGATCTACGCAAAGAGAGGGCGACGTACGAGGCCGAGCATCCAAAACCGGCCAAGAAGCAGGCTGGGTGGATCTCGTGGGCTACGGGATGGGCTGCGAAGGCCGAAGATGACTCAGCCCAGGACGAGGGCGAGGGAGGCTTGAGCGAGGAGCAGAGGAAAGAACTGTACCGCGCTATCGACTGGGACGAGAAGGAGGCCGTGTCGAGTAAACTCGACTTGCCCAAGGAAGCGATGATATTGCGCGTCAAGGCCAAGCTCGAGACGGGATCGTTTGCGCTGCGACGAGGGCAACAAGACCTTGTCGCGCTCAACTTTGACGATTTCGCATTGGACCTCGTACAGCGGCCAGAGAATTTTGATGCGACGCTTGCGCTCGGAGGTTTGCGTGTGTTTGACAACACTTGCGAAGGGAGCATGCATCGACAGATCGTTAGGGTCAAGGCGGACAAGGTCAAGGAGAGGAACAAGAAGTGGTCGGTCGATTCGGTGTCGCGCAAGTTGCCGCCGCCGGAGGAACGAGAGGCTGATGATGACGTTGGCCAATACGACGAAGAGATTGGATCAGCGGCCACGCTGAGTGGCGAAGACACGCACGGCGAGGATGACGAAGATGACGAAGACGACGCGGACAGGTCCAAGTTCCCCAAGGCGATCAAGGTCAAGGACCCGTTCTTCTGGCTCAAATTTGAGCACAAACCTCTAGACGAACGCGCGGACAACGCGCTCGCTGTACGATTGCGTCATATGGAGATCATCTACCACAAGGGATACGTCGAGACCATCTTCAAGTTCTTCCAACCCCCCGAGTCGCAGCTCGAGTCGGTCGGGGCCTTGATCGATGTCGCGAGCGAGACGCTCGAAGGGATCCGCAAGGAGACACGGGCGGGTCTTGAGTACGCGCTTGCGCAGCACAAAACCGTCGATCTACAGCTCGACCTGAATGCGCCCATCATCATCGTACCCGAGGATGTTACGCGCAAGGAATGCCAGCACATCGTCTTGGACGCGGGGCACATCGCCGTCGAAAGTGATCTGGCGGACCAAGCAGCGGTCGATCAGGTCAAGGCCAAGGAACGCCAAGAGTACCATGATGAGGACTATCAGCGCCTCGAGAGTCTGATGTACGACAAGTTCCACATCAAGCTCGAATCAGCGCAGTTGTTGATCGGGCCGAGTCTGAAAGTGTGTCTCGAAGCACTTGACGATGGTGGGGACGGGCAATCGCACAAGCATGGCGAGCTGCACATCCTCGAGCGCACGAGCTTGACCTTCCTCGCGCAGAACTGCATCCTCAACCAAGCGCCTAACCTGACGAGGTTCAAGATATCGGGATCCTTGCCCCAGTTGCAGGTCAATCTTTCGGATCGCAAGTACAAGAGCTTGATGCGCATGATCGACGTCGCCTTGCCCAAATTCGGAGATGACAAGAGTGCCTCGGAGAATGCGGCGACTCGGCCGCCTCCGATCGTCACTCGGCATTCGTCGTTTGCCCGATCCCGACCCGTCGTCCACGAGGACGTGGAATACCACGTCGAGAAGGCCGAGTCAGAACCTGAGGAAGAAGAGGACGAGGACGACACGGGAGAGAAGGAAGAGTTTTTTGACACCGAGGACAGCCCAACCGGGAAGCAAAACATAAACCAAAAAACGTTCGAGTTCACGTTCCAAGTCGACAAGGTCCAGGCTTCGATCTTCCGCTCCAACCCGGACCCGAAGAAACCTGATCGTCTACTCGCGAACGCGGTGTTGCAGGGCTTCCAGTTCGAGTTTGGTTTACGCCCCTTCGATATGAGCGTCGATATCCTGTTGCGCAGTCTTTACATTGAGGACAAGATGGTTGAAGCGGGGCACGAGTTCCGACATCTCGTCACGTCCGAGGAGCTGAGTGGTGCGCACGGGAAGGACCTGGTGCGCATCCAGTACCGGGGCGTGCAGAAGGTTTCGCCCGAGTTCATGACCGTGCACGAAGGGATAGACAAGGTGCGTGTAGTGGGCTTGAAACTGGCACGCGACTCACAGCTGACGACCCCTGAAATGTTTGCAGATGGTCGACGTAGAGATGTCAACGATCAACGTCGTTGTCACTCGGGGCAGTATTCTTACCCTGTTCGATTGGGTGATGACGACCTTCACCGATGGCGGAGCAGGTGGTGGGGGTGGGAGTACACTTGCTCCTGGCACACCTGTGGGCGAAGAACCGCCCACGGTCGAGCAAGCCAACGACAAAATGCGCGTCAAGGTCAAGCTGACGTCCATCAACTTGATCCTGAACGAGGACGGCCTACGGATCGCCACCCTATCGCTATCAGCTGCGGACGTTTTAGTGTTCTTGCGCTCGCCGACAATGCGTGTCGCTGCCCGACTGGGCAACCTCGAATTAGTGGACGATTTTAGTGGCGACACACCCAGGCAGCTGCTGACGATTCAGGGAGATGAGCTGGCCGACTTCCAGTACGAGACGTACGACCCCACGGACAAGACGACCTACCCTGGCCACGATACGCTCGTGTACCTCCGCAGCGGATCGCTCAAGTTCGTCTTCTCAGAAGAGCCCGTGCATCGAATCCTCGTCTTCATGTCCAAGTTCGGGCGCATGAAGGCCGCCTATGACGCCGCTGCGCAAGCTGCTGCTCAACGTGCGACCGAGGTCACAACTTGGATCCCCAAAATGCATTACGACATCCTCATCCGCACGCCGATCGTTGTTTTCCCTCACGATAGTACGGCGGTGACCAAGCATGGGATCATTGCGCATTTGGGAGAGATCTCGCTCGCGAACAAATTTGAGGTCTCGGACGAAGAGGTCGTTACCAAGATCGTGTTTGAATTGCGTCAGGTTCGCCTCAGTTCCACATTGAATTGCGAGGGCGAGCAGGATGGTCAGGACGTGCAGGTCCTTGATGATGTCACCATCCATGTCGATGTCACCATGACGCAAACTATAGATCCGAGCAAGGAGCTCACGAAACCGGGCACACTCGTCGATGCTCGCATGTCGGATGTTAAGATGCACTTGCCCGAGGCGCAGTATGCGGCCTTGATCGCGCTGATGCAAACAGTACCTCGTACGTTTGCTCTGGCAGATGATGAGGTTGAGGACGAGTCTACCGGCATCGCACCTCCGCGCCCCCTTACCCCTCCGCCCAAGGATCGCAAGCTCGACTCGGTGCCAGAAGACGGCGAAACCGTCGACCTGCTCCCAGAGCTCGCTTCCGTTGCCAGGCACGCCGATGGTACAACTGTGCCCCTCAAATCGAGTCTGGAGCTTGCGTTCGCTGTCAAGACGGTCTATCTCGAGTTGTTCACCATTGCAGCCAAGACGGTCGACACCCTCAAGGATGCCAGTCTGGCTCGCTTCTCGCTCAACGAGACGGGGGTCAAGTACAAGATGCTTTCGAACGGGTCGATGGAGGCCGAGGTCGTCGTGCGCTCGTTCACGCTTCACGACACTCGACCTGCCCAGTCGACCAAGTTCAGGGAAATCTTCCCTGCGACCAAGCACGATGGTCATCAGTTCATGATCAGCTACTCTCAGAGTGGTGGTGTTGACAAGAGCGCGTACGCGAACATCGCCATTGATACGCCAAAGATGGTCTTCTCGCTCGATCCCCTCTTCGGCCTGCTCGACTATTTCACCAGCGCTTTCCCCAAATCGTCGAATGCTACGCCGTCGAAGGATATCGAAGATGACAGGGTTACCCTGAACGATGACACGTCGGCCGTGGGAGTCCAGCAGCCCCAGTCTGCTTCAACGTTTGCGTTCCGAGTCAATATCGTCTCGCCAACTATTCAGTTGCTCGCGCATCCCGATCAGAGCGATTCCGAAGCGGTCGTTCTGTCGATCGATCAGATCTTGATCTCGCAACAAGGGACGTTGGTGCTCAATGTGGCGCGTATCGGTATGTTCCTATGTCGGGTGAGTGCTGGGCTCTCATGCATGATCTCGTGCCCCTGATCACTGACTTGGTGTGCCTCAATCCTTCAGATGGACCGGCCTAAGGAGAAGATCCGCGTGGTCGACGATTTCGATGTAACCCTAATGATGGACAGTCGAGGCGACGCTGGACAGCAAGTCACGAACATTGAAGTCGCTGTCCAGCCCCTCATCCTGCGAGTGTCGTATCGAGACATTATCCTCATCCAGTCCATCATCAGTCGAGCTAGTGAACTCTCGAATCGAGGAACACCACCTCTGCTGGAGGAAGAGCCCGCTCGACCCGACCTTGCCTCAGTGTCTGCTCGGCAGCGCTCTGGTACCGACCCGGCGCGTCAATCCATTGCAGGGACCAAGCGAAGGGCTTCGGGGCCGGCGTCGGCAATGGCGTCGACGAACGCACCTCTTCAAGCCCAAATCTTCATCACCAAGGAAACGCTCAAAGTCACGCTCGATGGCTTCCAGCTCGTGCTCATTGGTGATCTTCACGACTTGCCTGTCTTTGACATTAGAGCCGAGGAGTTCACGGCCGAGGTACGCAACTGGTCGTCGGATCTCGATGCGCAGGTCACGATCGAGCCTCGCGTGCAGTGCTTCAACTTGCGCGTGTCGACTTGGGAACCTCTGGTCGACCCGTGGAGGTTCTCGGTCAACGTCTCGAGGCCTGTTGCGACTGGCCTCCTATCAATCACTCTATCGTCGCAGGAGCGACTTGAACTCAACATCACGTCAACGTTCATCGAGCTCGGTCTGACGACGCAAGCCATTGTTGGCCGAGAAGGCGAGAAGCTTTTGACACGCGCTCGGGGATCTCAGGCGCCGTTCTTGATCAAAAATCGAACCGGTTACCCCCTGTCGCTATGGAGTGAGGGCAACAACGGAGGCGACGCCCACCGCCTCGCTGATGGGGACGATGCGCCTTGGCGCTTCAATGATTGGAGGGCTATGCGGGAGCATCTGCACGTCGGAAGTCGCAACTCGTTGACGCTGCAGTTCGAAGGCACATCGTGGACGGCTTTGCAGAACGTCTCGGTCGATCGCGAGGGCGAGCACATCTACGTTCTCAAGCCCAAGCTCGACAAGGTCTCGCATCGCTTGTTGTGCGAGGTCAAACTCGTCGAGAACGTCAAAGTTGTCACCTTCCGTTCGACGTTCCTCGTGCAGAATCGATCGCTCGTCAATGCCGAAATGGTCATCGTCGACGAGTTCGGCAAGAAGGCATCGCAGATCTACAAGATCTTGCCCGGCGAAGACTGCCCCGTCCCTATTGTTGCTGCCTACACGAGTCGGATCCGCTTCCGACCTGATGCTGGCTTTGGCTACGCTTGGTCCGGCGAACCTCTGCACTGGCAGGCACTGGTCAAGAACCCGACTCGAGCGATTGTGTGCAAGTCGGCCAAGGAGGCGGCATTCCGCTTCCAGGCTCATGCGATCCTCGACAAGTCGGACCCGCTCGTGCGCGTCTACCCTAAGCTTACACTGCGCTTGCGAGCGCCCGTCGAAGTACAGAATTTGCTTCCGCACGACATCCAATACCGAGTGTTTGACAAGAACATTGAGCACAATTGGACGTCGTACCTGCGCGAAGGTGGCATTTCTCCGATCCACATCGCCGAGCTGTCGCATCTGTTGCTGCTAAGCATTGACGTCCAGGACACGGTCTTCAACCGTTCCGAGTTCGCCATTATCAACACCGACAACCCGGAGGACCTGCCGGTCGAACACGATCTCGTGCTCTCGGACAAGGAGAAGTTGAATCTCAACTTACGCATCCACTTCCAAAAGCATCTCGACTCGGGCGGCGCATTCCGCGTGCAGATTTACTCGCCTTACATCCTCATCAACAAGTCGGGATGCGATTTCGCGCTCAAGACCAAAACGTTCATGTCCTCAGCCAAGACCGTGGCAGGGCAGAGTATCTTCTCTGGTGCGCTCGGGTGTGTATTTTCTGGTAACTGCGGCACTTTTGCTAACTCATTTGTGGGCTGTTCCAAAGGTGGTCAAAAGCGAAACGGTGCAGAACCGTTCATGTTCTCCTTCCCGACCGACGATCGACGCAACCGTGTCCTCTTGCGAATCAAAGACTCGAACTGGTCCGCGCCGCTCAGTTTCGAGACGATCGGCATGGAGACCGAAGTCGTGCTGCCTTCTGCTTCGGGCATCGAGGAGATCCACATTGGTCTCAAAGTCACCGAAGGCTTGGGCGATTACAAGTTGACCAAGGTGGTGACGCTCTACCCCCGTTTCATCGTCAAGAGTAGCCTGGACCATAACATCCGTGTTCGTGAGCTTGGTTCCATGAACGAGAAAGTGCTGGCACCCGGCGACCGGCACCCGCTGGGTTTCATGCGGGCTGGCAACAAGCCGCAGCTAGTCCTTTCTCAATCTGGCTCCCCAGCTGTGTGGTAAGTGGTTGCGGAGTCACCAACGGGGGGTCCCCTGCTCATTTTCGTCCGTGAATATACGCTCGCAGGTCCGCGCCATTCATGATTTCCGATATTGGCCAGAATCACGTCAGAGTGCAACGCCAAGACGAGGAAGAATTGCTGGTTCGCGTCGATGCGATGCTCGAAGGCCCTTGCATCTTCATCAAGCTTGAGCCCGAGACGAAGGGCTGGCCGTTCCTATTCCGCAACGATAGTGACTACCCGGTCACCCTCTGCCAAGCTGTGAGTGCTTCCGACTCGACATTGCTCTCATTCTTCCTGACTGAATCCCGATCTGACGCCCTCTCGCAGCTCCCGGAGGACGCCGCAGCAAAAAATCGACCGCGCCGCAAGAAATACAAGCTTTCCCCGAGAAGCAAGTTGCCCTACGCGTGGGACCTACCGGCCGAAACGCACAAACAACTGCAGATCAGCGTCAACGGCACGAACCGTATCATCAACGTACTCGAGATTGGATCGCAACTGCCATTCAAATTCCCGTACGAGCAAAAGACGGGCGTGCTTTCGATCGACGTACGCGCCGAGGGCCAGACACAATCCGTCACCTTCTCCAACTACGACGAGGAGGACAGCGTGTTCAAACTGCAGCGGCGAGAGACCTCGCTCTCTCGCGCCGAATCGACGACGAGCAGCAATCGTGAAACGACGTTTGAGGCCGTTGATGTCGACGTGGTCACGACCTTCTCTTTCGGTATCAGCTTCGAAGGTATCGGTATTTCTCTGGTCAACAAGAAGATGCAGGAGCTCGTCTACGCCTCATTCCGAGGCCTCACCTTCAAGTACTCGGACTCGACGACCAACGTCGCCTATGACTTGTCAATCAAGTGGATTCAGGTCGACAACCAGCTATTTGGTGGTCTGTACCCCATTCTGCTCTACCCGTCGGTCATCCCTAAGGATGGCAAGGAGCTCGAAGTACATCCGAGTTTGCAGGCTTCCGTTATCATTCTCAAAGACGAGTCACACGGTGTGACGTACTTCAAGTACGCCTCAGTATTGCTACAGGAGATGACCGTCGAAGTCGACGAAGACTTTTTGTTCGCCTTACTCGACTTCGCCAAATTCTCCGGTGCGACAGGCCAGGACGAGATCCCTTCCAAATTGACCGAGGAGCCGGCAGATATTCCCGAGCCCAAGGGTTCGTCGGGAGGTGGCGACGTCTACTTTGAAGTGCTTCATCTCCAGCCGATCCAACTCGATCTATCGTTCATGCGAACAGATCGAGTGAACGTCGACCAAAAGTGAGTAGCATCTGTTGAGACGGCCGCTCGTTGGTATGAAGCTCAATTGTCTTCTCTAACTCTACAGACTCAACACTCGCAACCCATTCTTCTTCTTCGTCAACGCATTGACTATGGCGCTCGGCAATGTCAACGATGCCCCCGTTCGACTGCACGCTCTGGTCATTGAGAATGTACGCCTGTCGCTGCCGGTTCTCCAGGAGCGCTTGACGCTCCACTACAGCAACGAGTTCTTCGGTCAACTGTATCGCGTACTTGGCAGCGCCGATTTCCTTGGGTGAGTAGCCTCTACTTTCGGCGCGGAGTTGAGTTTTCATTTTGGCTGATGCTGGTGTCTCGTTTTCACAGTAACCCCGTTGGCTTGTTCACGAACGTGTCGAGTGGTGTGGCAGACTTCTTCATCCAGCCCTACGATTCGGTCATGATGAACGGTAACCGTGATCTGGGCATTGGAATCGCTCGTGGTGCTGGATCGCTGGCCAAGAAGACGGTGTTCGGTGTCTCAGACAGTATGGCCAAGGTGACAGGTAGTATCGGCAAAGGATTGTCCGCCGCGACGCTCGACAAGGAGTACCAGAACCAACGACGTATGCGCCAGTTCCGAAACAAACCAAAACATGCCTTATACGGTGTGACGGCTGGTGCGACATCGTTAATTACCAGTGTGGCCAGTGGATTCGAGGGCTTGGCGACGAAACCGCTGGAGGGTGCAGAAGCCGAAGGTGCTGCTGGGTTCCTCAAGGGAGTCGGCAAGGGATTTGTCGGGTGAGCCTAGAGCCAGTTCCTGACTGCATGCATAACCACGTCTGATTGTGATTAGCTTTGCCTGCTCCACAGTCTCGTCACCAAACCTGCCGTTGGGTTGTTCGATCTGGCGAACAACGTCACCGAGGGCATCCGAAACACGACGACAGTGTTTGATCAATCGAGCATCGATCGCGTGCGACTTCCTCGATTTACCGCCAGTGATGGTATCCTGAGGGTAAGCAGCGCTCATTTCCTTCGTCGGCGAGTCAGAGCTGACCAAATGTGACCTCGAATCTATAGCCTTACCAAGAACGAGAGGCACTTGGCCAGAGTTGGATCAAGAACGTCGAGACAGGCCGGTACTTCGACGAGACCTACGTCGCTCATCTGGACATTCCATCTTCGGACGACACGTTGGCCGTCGTGGTGACGACGACGCGCATCCTATTGGTCAAGGTCGCCAAGTTGAAGGTCGGCTGGGATGTGCCGTTCTCGGACCTGGTCACCATTTCCCTCGAAGCAACAGGAATCAGCAAGTCTTTTCAGCTCATGTACCTCTTCCGGTTCTCCGATGCTCCGATCTGATCGTTCTCCTGCCTGTGTTCTGCAGCCCTCAAGCTCAGGGGCAACGTGCCTGGACCGTTCCTCCCCATCGCCGACCAGCCCGCCCGGCTATGGCTCTTCAGACATCTCGAACGAGTCGTCACGGCACAGTAAGTCCACTACGGACGCTTCACCCATACTTCGAACGTTGACTCACCTTCCAACTTTATGATACAGCAATGCGCGTCGATTGGCGGAGTAGTGTGTCGATGAACAGTGATCTTATGCTTCTGTTTCCTGGACAGTTGGATATATTGTGGTGTGTGGCTGGGTTTAAGAGACATTCACTCCTCGGTGTAATTGAATTATGTTCTCCGCATTCTACGAGAGAGAACAGCCCAGAATTCTCGCCTCTCGAGGTTCTCAAACCGAACACCGAGAGCGGTCCCGTGAGTGCAGAAAGAAGCCAGAACTGTAATGCAGAACGACGAGAGCTAGCTCACGTCCGCCTCACAGAGGGGGATAAAAGAAGTAAAGGAGTGACCGCGGAAAAAGAAGGAAACAAAGAGGTCGGAACAACGAAATAAAGCGGGGTGGTGCGACGAACGCGGGAAAATAAGAAAGCTAAAGTTAGCATGAGGGCGAACGGAAGTAGCCCACGTAAAGCGTCCAGGCGTAAGAAGCGTGAGAGATCGTGATCATCGTTTCTACTAGTGATAGTTCTTTGCACCGTGTCTTGAGCCAAACTAGCGGGCTCGGAGGTTCATTTTACCCAGGATTCCGGCGCCGTGGGAAGCTTTTTTGGGCATGTCTTGGGGTTGCTTGCTCGAAGGAGGAGGTGTCGATGGTTTGGTGGTTTTACCGCCGGCTTGAGCTTGGGGAGTATCGGACTTGCCGGTGGCGCCGCCTGACTCGAGTTCCTTCTTCGGGCGGTTCAGGTCCGTTACGATGGCGTCGTAGACTGTCGACGAAAGGAGAGATGTATCAGTGGGCAGCACGCATCTTCGGATCGGCTGGGTGAAACCCACCAGTGTCGTCAAAGCCCTCTGAAGTGAAAACGGTGACTCCTTTGAGGCCGTTGTCACGAGCGAAGCCCTGTCAAAAAAAGGATCAAGCTGCAAAGTGTCAGAACACATGACCAATGAGATCCCATCCTCGACTTCGCAGGACATACGGCCTTGATTGAAGCACTCGCCGCATCCTCGTAAGCGATAAAGTGCTTGTTGGTAGGATTGAACAAGAATGGCGTCTGCGAGCATCCATCCATGTACCTCGCATAACCCTTCAAACCCTTCGAGCCATCATGCGCAAGCAGACCCTCCTTGATCAAACTCGTGTAATGCCATTGGCCTGTGTAGTTGGCAGTAACAACGCCGCAGCCGTCTGTGGTCGGTTCGTTGGAGTCGGCTGCCTCACCTTTGGGGATCGAGGAAAAGGATTGGTAAATGAGGGAAGAGTAGTTGAAGGTGCCGCCGTCGCCGTCGGTCATGTAGGTCTTTTCGAGTGTGGAAGACTTGAGTGTGAAGGAGATGGCGTAAGAGCTGTGGGAAAATGGGTAAATGAGATCAGATTTAGGGGTGCAGAGTTGCTGAACAAGTCCGATTGTCGAACTTACGGAATTGAGCTATTTCGGCATCCAGTTCGAGATGTGAAGAACGCGATTGAGTGTCGGGAACTCGAGGAGGGAGAGTTATTTGTAGGGCTTACATGAAGATCTTCTCGGCAGGGAAGCCCGACGAGGTCCAGTACTTGACAGCCGCAGTGACGCCTCCACCGGAAGCGCACGAGTGCATCGGCGAGAGCGGTCCCGTCTTGGACGACCAAGGACCCGTGTAGTCGTACGTCATGACATTGATGTGATCGAGCACTGTCGCCCATTCCGAGTAGTCCTTAACGTGTTCCGTCCCGTTACCAGTGAGAAACCCCCCAGGGGGAGCAGCGATGGAAATGAGGTACCCCATCCCGAGCCACCCCCTGAGCGTCTTAAGGAACTTAAGGAAGTTATCGGTATCCTTTGGACTAACGGTATTGCACCCGATACCTTGTTGAGCAGGGTAAAGCCAGGAGACATCGACGCCTTTGAATTCCTTGTAGTAGAGGTAGTTTTGCAGTTGCGAGGCGAGCTTGGTGCGGCCTTCGGGGGTCGAGAGTTGCTTGGAGAAGTAGAGCGAACCGTTCCAGCTGCCAAGCGTGACCATGGGCTTGGCGCCGTCTAGTTCGGTGAGGTGATGAGAATCGAGGCGGAGAGTTGGAGGAAAGCACGGGGAAGGTAAGATCTTTGGGTCAGCTCGAAGCCTTCGCTACAAAATGCACCCGCCGAATCGTTGATCGCCGCCGTCCGACCCAAGGCTCAGGAGGTAGGACTGACTGGCATAAGCTTGTGACGTGAACTTCTTGATCCCATCGAGGGGTTGATTCGGCCCAATCTCGAACCCATCCTTGGTCGTGATGTCGACAAAGTACATGGCCAGCTTGGTCTGGTTCCATGCGACGGTTGCTCCTTCGGTGTAACTGCTCGCCGATGAAGTTAAGACAAAAGCACCGCAAGCGCCGGCACGCTCAGCTTGCGAAAAACAAACGTCCAGGCTGTTACGAGCGTCACGGAAGAGAGTGTACGGTACTACACGCAACAAAGTCGTGGTACTCACGCTGGGAAGTATGACGAGAGCATAGGTGCCGTTGTTGCTGCTTGTGTTGCTGCGACCTGCAAGAGGCTCGACAGCGTCGCGGCGGCGACCACGAGCGTGGACAAGGGGGTCATCATCGTATCGAAGTGTCGCGCTTGTGGAGAGTGAGTGGCGTTTGAATGTGCAGGTCAAAGACTGTGGTGGCAACACAAAGGTATCAGATGAGATAGGACAAGAGTGAAGCAGTATTGGACGGACTGACCGAATCCAGCGTCTACCTAAATAGTCGTGATGGTGTTTCAGAGCGGTGCGTTCGTCAAAGGACAAGGCCAGAGGGGGTCCGCCTTGAACAGGAGATGGTTGCACAACTGCACAAGCGCGCGCGCGTCACTCGACTTTTGCTGCCGCCGGTCGGCAGTCGGCAGTCGGGTCTTGGGCACAGCGACGGCCGGTTCTTCGAAAACAGGGAGGTGCCAACAGGAGACCGCATGGGCCAAGAATTGAGCTATTCTGGTTGCGTCTCTGCGTCCGTCTCTCGTTTCGTTGATCGCCGGCGGGGCCTCAGCTCGTGTGTCACAGTTTGCACACGGTGGTGCTACGCGACGATCAGCATATCAGCAGGCGACGGGTGTCTCAGCGTACTCCTTGTCCTTGTCCGAGATTCGCGGCACAGGCTGGCGCACGAAAACTCTCGTGTGAAATTGTCTCAGCAACGTCACCAGGTTCTTACCTCGTACTACCGCGAGTTGAAATAGACCTGAATTTTGGCTTTGGAGATGACTATCAATGTAATGCCAAATCGGGCCGGTCTTCATTTGCGCGCTCGCGGCCGGCGCGAGATCATGGCTGGGAAAGTGGCAGAGAGCACCGAGCACCTGGCCGGAGGGGCTGGAGCAGTCGAGAAACGCCACGTATTAGGGTCCGTCGGAGTGGTCGGCTCGCTTTCGCGGTAGGCAGCAGGCAGTGAGTTACTAGTAGCTCGACCCCGAATCGGCTTCGTTCCACTACCACACTCGTCTCTGCTCCATCCTTCGCACTTGGTGCAGCATCCCACCTACCCACGCACAGCTCCAGTCATGTCGGAAAGCAAAGCCGACTACACGCTCGCGATGAACAACGATGGCGAGATCGGGACCGACACCAAGCCCCAGCACGACCTCGAGTCGTCGCTTCCGCTGCTCGATCGGGCCTCCAGACCCACCGCCGCGCCGCCGCCGCCTCCGAGCCGGCGGAGCTCAGAAATGCAGTACCGCTCGGCGACGGATCGGATCCTGAACCACTCGGCACTGCCCGTATTTTCTTGTGAGCTGGGGCAGAGGGGAGTCAGAGTAGGGGAAGGAGAAACGCTATCCGAGCTGATGTGCGCTCTACTTGTGGCACAGACTGCGTGGCGAGCATCCTCATGACGGTCAGTCACGGACCGGCCGACGCTGGGACAGGCAAACCAAACCATCCAGCCAGCCAGCCGCATCATCGGAGTTTCCTCTGACCTCGGATCGGCGTCCTCATCAGGCGGGCTGGCCTAGCTGCGAAAGATGCTGATGCGGTGAACTGACTCATGTCGCGGTACGCTCCTCATATCCCACCAGGTCGTCAACAGTAAGTGCTTCTTTCCGGACCCGCTACAGACCACGTACCCCCGGGACCAGCCATTGACTGCCTCGAACACGCTCATCAATCACAGAGTACGTCGTTTCGGGCAGCCACTTCAACATGAACTTTCTCCTGCTCGCCATACAGGTGAGTCCTCGACATTTCTCCCATCCGTATCCATTCAACTGACTGGAATATCTCCTTTCTAAAGAGTACGGTCTGTGTCGGTTGCGTAGCAGCGTGCAAGCATTTCGACGTAAGAAGCTCTCTCCGCTAGCCACTCGGAGCGACCACAGTCTGATCTCAACGAGGCCCCGTCCCGTACGCGCCACAGGTAATTTCATACCGTGACTGGGATACAAATGATGCACGGAAATGGTTTCCCATCTCGTTCCTCCTCGTCTGTGTCATCTACACCGGATCCAAAAGTCTCGTTAGTCGGCCCCCAAAATCTCGATTTCCATTCTTCACACTTCTCGAGGCTGATCTTGTTTCATGATGTCGTTTTTCCAACCAGCAATTCCTCACTATCCCAATCTACACTATCTTCAAAAACCTGACAATGTGAGCTGTTTCCCGCCCGATCGATAGCTCACGCCTGTCGTACGTGCTCACAGTCCGAAATTAAACTTGACAGAGTCATCATCGCATATGGAGAGGTTTTGTGGTTTGGAGGACACGTCACAGGGTTAACGCTCATTTCGTTCGCACTGATGGTACGTGTCTCCCAATGTTTTGCAATTATTTCTTCCGAAAGCTCACTCTCGCACCCGTCTCTCAAAAAAGGTCGTCTCGTCCCTCGTTGCGGCTTCATCCGACATCGCCAACTTCCTTTCCGGTACACCGATCGTCACAAAAGCGGGAGGAGCTTCGTCGGCAGGCTACTTGTGGATGTTTGCGAACTGCTTCGTGTCTGCTGGGTTCGTGCTCGCGATGAGGAAGCGGATCAAGATCACCAATTTCAGGTCCGTACTTGGTCGTCGCGGTCCGAGCGGAGAGTAATCTTTACTTTTCGGGTATGATCTTGTTCGTGCAGTGATTGGGACACGTTGCGGTACAATAACTTGTTGTCGATCCCCGTGCTCGCCTTCTTCTCTCTTCTCGTCGAGGATTGGTCCAGCGAATCGCTCGCAGCCAACTTGTGCGTCCCTTTGGCAGCCCATGGATTCTCATAACCAAACCATCTTCAGACTCACCCGAATGTGTTGCCGGGGTTTTTTTTTGCACAGCCCCGAAGAGAACCGCTTCGCCCTCCTCTCCCTCATGGCCTTCTCCGGAGCCGCGGCCGTAGGGATCTCCTTCTGCACGGCCTGGGTCATCCGGACGACAAGTTCGACGACGTTCTCCATGGTCGGCGCATTGAACAAGCTGCCCGTCGCGGCGAGTGGGATCTTGTTCTTTGGGGGTAGGTCCTATGGCGGTGGAGTGAAAGAGAGGGAGGGGAACTGACATCTGAGTTTTCGTGGATACTCGTAGATGCTGCGACGGTCGCGAATGTGGTAGGAATTTTATTGGGTTTCGTTGCTGGACTAGTCTGTGAGCTTGTCGTCATGGTCCACCCAAGAAGGGCACTTCAGGGGAGGAAACGGCATCTGACAAACCCTCTCATATTCTGGCTCCTCATAGACGCGGCGGCAAAGAGTGCGCAAAAGGCTGCTCGTGAGTTTCAATCTCCTACGCTATCGGGTCTACATAAGTAACTTGAAGCTGAAGGAGGCCCATGTTTTGTTTTATCGCACAGAATCGGGTGCTGGGCCATCACGGTGATCTATCGTTACGCGAGCCCACCTTCTGTCACCAGGTCCTCGGCCATTCATTCGCATTCGATTACCGAGAGGCATTGTCGAGCTCGTCCCAGATCTAGGCTCAAGCTCCCAAGCGACAGCCTAAGCTTACTACACATCGAAGGGGACAACAAGCAAACCAGAGCGGAATGCTCCTCCCTTTTTCGAACTGTACAGTATTATAGAAGTTGTAACGTTGGTTACCCCCTTTGAGGCTTCGTTTTTGAAATTCTGTAACATGAATGATGACGACAAATGTTGCTCGGATAGGAGGAAGGAAAGAGTTGAGGAACGATGCGGCGAAGTTCTCGGTCGGGGACGGGCAACGTCAAGTGCCCGAGCAGCCGTGCCCCAAAAACTTGCCCTCCACCCTAAGGACGAGTTGCGCCGTGATTCTGGCGGCTCTTATTGCTCTTCTTCTTTCTGATCTACCATCCCTATACATAACCTGAAAATCGGGTGCCGAGGCCGAGACTCGAGTCGACCCACTCGGGCTCTTCAAACTTCAAGATTTGCTCGAGCACCCGTCACGTTGGAGATCTCATCTTCAAGAACTTGGCAGAGGTTCATGATTCGGTTTATTATTATTTTGTTACAACAACATTTTCTTCATATGCCAGCCTATCTTGGAGAGCAATCTCTTCAATCCCCAGTAAGTAACAATTAGTTTACCCTCTCATCCACCCTCATCCACCCCACAGCCCTCCTCAATCTACTCACGACCTCCTCACTCTGATAGACCAATACGGGACCCAACACGTCGACGACTCCGATATCCGGCCAGTTCGGTTCGATGAAATGCAGTACGGTGTCCTCGTTCGATTGGTAGAGGAGGAAATCGGACAGACGGGAGACGGCCGAGGTGCGTAAGAGTATGTCGACCGGGGGTGAATGGGAGGTGTAGAGGTGCGAGGAGAGGGATTCGTCGGTGATTTCACTGGAGGTAACAGGTGGTCTGATGAGCATGCAATAACGGTTTTTTTGTTGGATCTAGAGTGCATGAGAAAGATGAACGTACGAGGGAGGAAGACGAGAGGCTCGCTTGATCGAGGTGAGCATCTCCTCTTGGGACGTGTAGGGACAGCAAAAGTTTAGGACGCCTCTGTGGGTCGACGAAATAGAGTTTTTAGTTGACCTACGCCGGCTACCTGACTTGGCAAAGCCGAACCAAGACGAACTTTGTGTTGTGCTGGGTCAATTCCTCGGCTTTGGAACAAGCGATTTGCACGTCTTCGGGTAAAAGATCGCGTCGCCCCAAAATCCTGATTTGTACGCCATGTCGGTCCAACAGTGCTCTAGTAAGGTCAAGGATCCATCAGTCCCGCGCTCCACACCAAAAAATGATTCGATCACTGACCCTTTTTGACAAATTTCGACCAATCGTTCCCTGGCCATATCCATCAGCGCATCGACCTCGTCGGGAGGCCGATTAAAGTTTTCGATCGAGAACGCATAAACGGTGACGTTGCAGATCCCCAACTTGAGCAAGAAGCTAAGGACCCTCTTCAACGCCTCAAAGCCTTCTTGATGTCCTACTTGGACGGGGAGCGAGCGCAGGCGGGCTGAACGTCGGTTACCGTCCATGATGAAGGCGATGTGAGGCGGGAGAGGGCCGAGTCGGAGCGAGTGGATCAAGAGCGTGCGCAAAGGTCCGTGCAATACTTCGGGGATCAGGGAGAGGAAGGAGCTCGTCGAGAAGCGGAAGGGGAGTGGTACATCTTGGGGTTCCGCCAGCGTGGGGTCGAGCGGGTGCGAGTCCATTGCTTGCTGGTGGACGGCTACGTTGCAGTCGTCGCGGTCGTCAGCGTCAGAGTCGACGTGGTCGTCGTTGCGTTTGTGCTTGGCCTGTGGTGGGTTCTTGGCGTTGCTACTCCGCGTAAATGGCCACATGGTTAACCAAAGACAAGCTTGCCCGTGAGACTGAGAGGGCCGGGAAATTCCTTCCGACCAGCTCCTATCGGTCGGCGGTCGGTGGCCCAGCGCTGTTTCTGGGCAGAGGGAGAGCACGCCGCGGTGACTCGCAGCAGCCGACGTCGCAGCCGAGTCTCGTTCGCAATCGTCGTCATTTCCTAAGCCCGAAGCTCGCGCGCGATCGTTTCTTGGCCCACGCCTTCCTCAGCCTCGCCCTCACCTTTTCTGCCCACTCTCACTCGACCACGCAACCCCTTGACGAACCATGTCCAACGCCATTGACAATCTCATCGACGGAGGCTCGATCGGCGCTCTCGGTGGCTCCGGCCGCATCCCCGCTTCCTTTGACGCCAACCAAGCCGACAATGACGAAAAGGTATGCAACGACTCGAAACGAGTCCGAACTCGACTCTTAAGAACGTGCTCCTCCCAACGACTAACACCTTCGTGTTCCCCAACAGATTGAACAGCAGTTCGCGGTCGCTTGCTTCGAACAGGCCGAGACTTATATGGGCTTGATCAGTACCATCAAGGGCAGCTCGCTCAAGAGGCTCACACAGTACGCTCCTTTCTACTACGCGGGACGATCCGCTGACCTGGCCAAGTTGGACCTCGAGAGTCAGTGATTGGAGTTGGGTCCTCTCAGAAACTAACGTTTCGTCCGTTTCACCAGACACGACGACGAGATCTACGACGAGTTCGTCAAGCACTTCCCCGAACTGCAATCCGACGCCCGGCTCTCCAAACTTTCTGAAAACGAACTCAAGTCGGCCGAGGGTAAACGCCGCTGGAGGGAGTTCATGATGCCCTTCGAGAAGAAGGTCGACGACTACAACTTTGGGACTTTGATTCGTGCCGACGTCAACGAGGACTATACCGAAAGCAACTCCATCTTTGGTGAGCTTCGTTCCCTTGTTCGTTCCGTTCGAACCGTGTGTGGCTGTACACACAGCCCACGCCCCCCTGCGAAAGTACTGATTGACGATCATCTTGAATTTTCCATCTCAGGCTATCGAACACAGTTCTACGCCATCGAAATCGCCAGGAACCGAAGGGGCCTCAACGACCCCATCTGGGAGAAGGCCCAAGCTGGCAAGGAGAGCCAAGCTTGAAAGGCCGAACCGATCGTTACATCGTCAACAACGCAGCTTACATAGGTTTCTAGAGCTTCCCCCTTCCGTATAAGTTTAACCTTTCCCAGTGTACATGATAAACAATAAACTCGTAGCACCGTTCCTCAGTCTACCCACTCAATTGATCTTCTTCTCGAGCCGTACAGTCCTCATCGCCGCATCCTGTATATTTCGTTTGAAGAGAAAGTATCCGTTTTTGTTCTACATTCAGGAATATTCAAGGAAACATATTGCTCGGGGGCAAAAGAGAAAAATGGGAAGAGTAGGAGACGGGGAAATCATTGGCCCACGCAAATATAGGGGCAGCGCACACAAGAGAGCAAAGACGCAATAGTGTCTACTCGGCGTTCAACATGGACGCGTCGAGGCCTAGCGAATGCAAGAGGAGGTTGACGTTGCGCTGTTGGAATGAAGGAACGCAAGAGAAGTGATCAGTGATCCGTCCGACCGAGCCCAGGCCTAGACTCCCAGCGGAAAACTTACAATCTTGAGTGCCGCGACCTCTGGCGCGATCCTCGCCTTCTTCGCACTCGTGACATTCTCCAATACCTTTTCTCTCACACTCGATACCAACGTCTCTTGTTCATTCGCTTCGGCACATACGGCGAGGGCAGCGAGCAACCTCCAAACCGGTTCGTCGTCGAAATCAATCTCGGGGCGGATCGTGTTGAGGTGACCTGGGCCGCTCGCTTGAGCGGTGTTGGACAAGTACGCGGCTGCTCCGAAGGGAAGGGTCGAGATGGCCCTTGTCGAAGGGAACAAACGGGGCAATTGTTGTACCAACGAATTGAACAAGTGATCAAAGGTCCTTTGCCAACCTTTCAAATCTTGTGCGTCCGGTGCAGGGGTCGCTTGCTTGATCGATTCGGCGCGCGAGAGGAAGATGGTCAAAAACGCCAGCCCGGGTTTGGATTGCACGACCTTGGAGAAGTCGTTACGTTCCATCAACAAACCCAACATACCCGTGACCATGCGAAGAGGGGCTTGGCCGATCACAGCCATGACGGGTGCGAGGAACGCGTTGAGGAACGCCTCGGTCTTGGTCTCTACAACTGCGCGACGTTGCTTCCCTTCGATCGAACCTGCGCCGCTCGTTTCGTCGAGCGAATCAAGGATTGGAGCGTCCTGGACCGTGTCGAGCGTATCAAAGGTCGCAACCATCAAGGTCAACAAAGTCAAGGTCTGTTCAGGCGAGAGATGCCTCAAGGCACGTGGTAGGATGCGTTTGCCCTTGAGTACCGAGATGAGCGCGATGAACGGGTGAGGCGTGCATCGGTCCAAGGGTTCCATCACCCTCAATTCGGTCCACAATTTGTTCGCAAGCTGATCGTACTTCTGCGTCCATTCATCGACGGCGTTTTGACCCTCGACTACGTGCTGCTCGAGGTTCGCCTGCACCTCTTCCGAGGCATTGGCGGCCACGGCTGAAGCGTGGTGGTCTTTGGCCGCGGCGGCGACGCCAAGCAATTGAGGTTGGATGCGACGGAGCTGCTCGAGGTCGAGCACGGCGTCGTAGACCTTTTCCAGGATCGCCAAGACCGAACGATGCGAAAGGGGCTTCCCATCATCGGCCGAAGTCGCGTTCGCGGTCTCGCTAGATTGTGTGACCAATCCTTCCAACAAGTGCGACCCAGTCGACGGCTTCGAGTCCTTATCCTCGGCCGAGCCTTTCTTGGACGAGCCATTTGCCCCCGCCGCATCAGGCTTGACTTGCAACATCTGGCGCGGCGCACTTCGAGTCCTCAACGCGATCTTGCCAAGCGCGCCATCGAGACTGAGCTGACCGGACTTGTTGCGTTGTTTGGCGCTGTCGACAAGACGCTGGACGTTTTGCGCCATACGGTTCATCGCGTTCTCGCGGCGGGTCGGTCGGCGGTTGTTGTTCGCGTTGGCCCCTGGGCCGTTACGACCTCCTGGTCCTCCGGGTCCCATACCCAAAGGAGGGAAGGGGACCGTACCATGTGCAGCACCGGCGGCGAGCGCGGCCTGGTGGCGCGACATCTTGATGGCGGCCATGATATGAAAGTAGAAATCATCGGCGTAGGGATCGTCGGTGACGAGTTGCGAGACCTGGATGCGCGTGATAAAGTCCTTGTCCGAGTTGGACATGAGATTGTTGTGCTTGGCCTGGATGAAAGGGTTCAATCAGTCAGCCGCTATCGAAACCGGAAACAGCGTCCACCCAAATCGTTGGGACTTACCATAGCAGCAATCTTCATTGCTTTCCGCTTCCTCTTTTGCTCCAACATCTCATGCTCCAAGATTCTCTGCTCGACGACCTTGATGAGGTCCTCCCCAGCCTTTTTCTTCAGCTCTTCGTCCCCTTCGACCGTGTCACCCTTCTCACCCACAGGGGCAGCAGCAGTCTCGGTGTTGGCCTGGCTATGAGCTTGTTGCAACAGCGACTGCAGTTGCGCGCTCGTCAAGGACGGGTGTTGGGCGTGCTGGTTCATGGTCAAGAACTGCAGCTGTTGCTCGACGAGGGCGAGGCCACCGGCTTGCGAGGGCAAAGGAGGGAAGAGAGTGTTCATCATCGGCGGTGCACCGGGAGGGCCTTGGAACGGTGTACCCGCGCCTCGTGGGGGCAACATTTGCGCTGGCAGGCTCGGCGATTGACCTGGACCGAGCATGTGTGGCGGTGGCATTGGCATCCCGGGACCGAAGGGAGGGGTCGGTCGTCCGAACTGCTGAGGCGGGAACAAACCCGGGGGGCCAGCGTGAGCGAAGCCGGGTTGTTGGCCAAAAGGAGGGAAAGTAAGGGCCGCTCCGGCACCAAAGAAGGGTTGTTGTTGGCCTTGTTGTTGCTGGGCAGGAAGCCCTGCTGGCGGAGCTGGAGTCGGTGCGGCGCCAAGTGGGGGAACCTCGGACTGGGGCGCTGCGGATGGTTGTTGGACCTGGGGAGCAGCACTTGCACCGGCACGAGCTTTGCGCAACATCTCGGCCTCGAGTTCCTCCAACGTCAACGGCTTGGATGAGGGTGGAGCGGGGGCCGGAGCAGGGGGGCCAGCCGAGCGAGCCTGGTTGCGCATCTCGGCTTCGATCTCGTCCAAGGTCCTCACGTTGGACGGGTGCTGCGTCGCGGAAGCTACTTGTTGGTAGCTCATGGGTGGTGCGGGAGGCCGGTAGGACGAGGCACCAGAAAGCAAAGGATCGGCGTCGAGCGAGTTCCAAGCCGACGACGGAGGCGCGGCGGCGAACGATTTTGACGCTTGGGCCGGTCCCGACACCCATGAGTTGTCGAGCTTTTGCAAAAGCTTGTCGTTCGCGAGCATGCGAGACGTGTTGCCTGCAAAGTCGAAGTCGCGACCTGCAGCATTCCGGGAAATGCGGGCGGGGTCAGCTCGATCGGATGGAAGGCGTGGGGCCGCACGGGAGCAGGACATGCGCCTTTGTGCTAGCCCGCTGAAGCCACACTGGGCGGTGGTTCCGTACTCACCGACCGACGCAAATGTATCATTGTCGGCGGTCTCGCCAGCTCCCAGACCAAAGGTCTCGTCGTTGAGGTCGTTCATGCCTTCGTCGAGCAGTCCACCGAGGTCATGGTCGTCGCCGAGCGAGTCGAACGAGTACACGGCGACATCCTCTGCCAGCCCATAGCTGTCAAGTGCGCCGCCGTAGCTCATTGTGGTTGTTCTTCAGTCGACTGTAGTCTGAATATACGAGTGCGACGTCGTTCAAGTGCGATGAGGACGAGCGTCGGTGGAGGGGGCAGAGCAAGAACCAGGCCAGGCGGCGTGTGTGTGTCATGTCAGAGACATTGAGAATCGGGACCGTGTCAGCATTCAAAATACATTGGGCTACCATGAGGTCGTCGCTTGCTCACACTTTGGAAAGCTGTTGCCTGTTGTCGTCGATGCGCACTGTGAGGACCGGCTTGGTCGCGGGGAAGGAGGAGCGCGCGCGGACCAGCTGTATGGCCAGCTGACCGGCGAGTTGTTCTTACGCTGGTAATGAGTACCGCTGGTTCTAATGACCAATTGTGGCACACGCGCTCCGACGCACGGACGCAGCTCGCGCGCGCGTACCCTATTCATTCATTTCCACAACGACGCCGCCGCCGACTCCGACTCGTACCCTCGGCAGCGCCTCCGTGCGACCGGGCAGTGCGACCAACATCTATACATCGTCTCGGCCCGGCTCAGGTACCGCTCTCGGGCCTTCAGCGCCCTTAGCGCCTTGGACTTCTGCCTCATCCTTCGCTCTTGCAACACCCCACCCACCCACCACTGTCCCATCGACCATAGCCAGGACAGTTCCACTGCACACCATGCACGGCCTTGCTGCAGCCGTCCTAGTGGCTACGACGTTGTTGCAGCTCTGCTCGGCGCTCCCCTCGACCTCATCGTCGTTCCCGTCGTCGCGAGCCGAGGCCGACTCGCACCCGTCGCCGTACGATACCACCGCTTACATGGCCTTCCCCGCCAGGACCGCACCGGTAGGGCACGCGTTCATGTCGCCTCAGACACCGCTCGTTGACCCGGGTACGATCCCCGCCGCCTTGAGGTCCAAGCGACCCAAGCTGCTCGACCCGGATACCGCACAAAGCCCAGCATTTGCCTGGGATCGGCATCCGCTGGGCAAACGTCGCGCCGGCTTGGACCCGCTCGAGCAGTTCAACGTCGGCCGCCTGTCAAAACGAGCCGCCATCGCATCGTCGAATGCACCCTTCCCAGCCTCGACTTGTGAGTATCGACCTGGGCCATGGGCTCGGATGGCGCGGCTCCCATGGCGGCCGCAGGGCCTCACCTCATTCAACCGCGAAGGGGGGGCCAAGCACCGCATTCCTTCCTCGCTTCCTCGCTCTTGGCTCGTTGACTGACCCTCCCGATCTCGCAACGCGCATCTATCGTATCAGACATCAATGTCAACAACTTGACCTCGATCGCGCTCGTCGCACAGGCCGCCGTAGCTCGTATGCAGACATGGTACGAGGATGGTGTATTCGAGTCAGTCCCCCTCTTCTTCGCGCGGTGCCTGCCGTCATCGGCGAGACGTGGTCTCTAACCGTGACCTGTTCGTGCGACTAACTCATCCTTTCACAGCTGGACAGGATGGTGGCAGACACCCGTGTTAGGTCTTGCATACACGCAGCTCGATCTCGCCCTTGGTAACAATGGTGTGTTTCACGTCGGTCGCTGTCAGACCTCGCGGACTCCGAAGACGAGAAGAGACCCACGCGCTGTGTGAATCGCCGAGTTAACTCTCTCGGCTCGCTTACCCCCTGAACAGTCAACGAGTTGCTCATCAAGGATTTGCTCATCAAAAACGACGATAAAGGATGGATGATCGATGCCTACGTCGATGATCAGAGTGCGTTTCCTGTTCCTATTGGTGCGACGTTCTGTTCGCTGACGATATGCCCGGAGTGCAATAATCCTCCAGGTTGGTGGGCCATGTTTGCGCTGCGGGCGCACCAAGCCTACCCGAACCAGACTTGGTTCCAGATGGTTCAAACGATCAATAACAACAACACGCTCTACTGGACCGACACATGCGGCGGTGGTGTACTCTGGCTTACCTACAGGCCGATGATCAAAAATACCATCACCAATGGGTCAGTTCTGAGGCTCACTTCAATTTGGGATCGCTTGTCTCTCACTGACGTCGTCCGCCCCTCTGCACAGTCTCTACTTCTCGATCTTGACGCGGCTGTACCGATACACAGGCAACTCAACGTACTTTGACTACTCGATGAACACCCTCAACTGGTGGCTCGGATGGGGCTTCGACGCGGACAACGGCCGAGTATGGGATACCATCACCGGGCCGGACTGCGACAAAACGGGCGAAGCGTCATGGACGTACAATTCTGGCGCGTTCCTGTACGGCCTTGCAGATCTGTGGTACGCGACCGGCGACGAACGTATTCTCGACTTGGGCCGAACGATCGCCTACGCCGGTATTCGAGACTTTACCGAAGCCTCGACGGGTGTGCTCGTCGAAAGTTGCGAACACGACGCACCTCCGTCTGCGGGTAAACCGCCCGGATGTCAACAGGACGAAACCGTGTTCAAAGGAATCTTCATCCTCGCTCTGGCCGAATTATACCTCGCTCGACCAGACCCCAACATCTACAACTTTATCAACACGCAAATGCTGTCAAACGTGTTCAACAACGTCGATAATTCGTGGCTGTTTGGGATGTGGTGGAATGGGCCTTGGAACGAGACGACCGCGGGACCTAAGACGCAGATTACGGCGCTTTGTGCACTGGCCGCGGCGGCGACGGTCAACGCGGACTATTTGGCCCATGCGGGTGCCGATACGTGAGTCCAGGTCACGGACGCCGCCGCTTGCCAATCCTAACGGTGCTGATCATCATCCCACTCATTCGAAACAGAACTGTCGCTTCAATGTACCAAGTCGCCGTACCGGACAATACCTCCCGGTCAACGAACGCGGGCTCGACCGTCCACGAAACGGGTGTACACACCTCCGCTTCAGCGACAATAAAACACTTAGGTCCTTTCGCCGTTGCTGTTCTCGCCTTTGTCGTAGGCGTCGCTGTTCTGGTGTAGTCTCGTCGGAGTTTTGTGTTTCTAGATATCCTATCGTCAGGTTTGACTTCCGAGGTGTGAAGCTTTGTAAGAGGATTGGTCTGATACATGTAATCAAACGTTTTAAATTTAATCCTGTCGTTGTCTTCTGAAAGAGTGCTGAGCTCGCGGGCAAAGAGGGGTCGCTTGGGAGGTCATTCTCGAACGCTTCCGCGTGTGGACCCACTCCGAGCACGGATCGGAGATGTCATCCGCGGATCCCGAGTTCTGAGGCATGGCTGACAGACATCACACCAAACAACGGATTTTTTTTTTGTACCGTCGGTTAACTACTTCCTCTTTGCGCCCGGGACAACTGATGTCCCTGATTTAGACTACACTGCAGTTCGGCAAGTCGGCTCAACTCGAATTGTGCCGGTTCGGCCATGAGATGTTCGCACAAGCTGTCAGAGCACTTCGGTACATAGCGCACTGGTTCGGTCAAATATAATGCTTATCGATCAAACCTCTCGGTGTCCCGCTGGGTCCCTCATTGGCCTCGGCGTGACTAAGCGTAGCCCGAACAACGAAAGAGCTCCTCTCCCCTTGGGGCCGGCGACGCAGCGCACTCGAACTCGGAACCCGCAAGAGAAAAATATTCCTAGGGCCTTGTCAAATCGCGCAAGGTCTCCTCTATTTGATCTAGTCGTTGAAATGGCATCGTAGGACATCGATGCACCGCCGTGCACAGGCAGCCGACGGTGCCGCCTCCTCCTCGAGGGTGCGCGGGCCAAGCCGCGGGGTAAGATTCAGGGGCGTCTGTTGGACACGTACCCCCGCGATACCCTGCTCTGACCTCTCCGTCCGCCCCTCCCGTTCAGTCAGCACCATGGCGTCTCATCCACCCGACTTTGATGCGACTGGCACAGTCTGATTTGCGACTCTTCATCTGGGACGTCGAGTACAAGCTGACGCTGGTGCCAAAGGGGTACCCAGACTGGAAGCGGGTCACGGCGCCAACGCTCGAGACCCACACCCCTTTCGCGGACGAGACCAGTCCCGCTCTCGACCCGGCTCGTCTACCCGTCATAGCGATGACGGTATGTCTCCCATTCCCCCAATGGGTTCTCCAAGTCCCCCTCCCCTTGAATCTCCTTCGCCTGCTCTAAGGAGGAGGCTCGTTCAGCCGTACGAGGGCTCGGTCCACACCATGGCGACGCTGGTCTATCGCAAGACGTTGGACCCGGTCGTAGTCCACCACAAGATAGGAAAGAAGACCAACGTCTTGCTTCCCAATATCTTACAAGCTCAGACCCAGCTCGTGATCGGAGGTGCCGAGGAGCACTCCAGGTGGCTGCAGCTGGGCGACCTCCAACCTGGGGCGACGCTCGAGCAAGCCATCGCCGCTCTTGGCAAGGCCCAAGAAGAGGAAACGAGGAAGGGGTGGGGAGCCGCTGGAGCGAGGCGATCGCTGCGCAGTGGCAGCAAAGCGCAGAACGTGGATGTAGAAAGTAAATTCAATCTCCCTCTCTCTCGTTGAGGGTCGACGGTATGCGATCGCGCCAGCTGCTCCCACCCCCTTCCTCGGTTCATCTTCATCAAGAGCGGCGGCGGCTTGCTCCAGCGGCGCGCCAGGTTAGCTGCAGCCAGCGGTGGTGCAGTCCTCGGCCCCTCCGATCACGAGCTGGGTCTGGGCTTGTGAGCGGAAGGTAATATGATGATCTTCTTTCCTATCTTGTGGTGGACTACGACCGGGTCCAACGTCTTGCGATAGACCAGCGTCGCCATGGTGTGGACCGAGCCCTCGTACGGCTGAACGAGCCTCCTCCTTAGAGCAGGCGAAGGAGATTCAAGGGGAGGGGGACTTGGAGAACCCATTGGGGGAATGGGAGACATACCGTCATCGCTATGACGGGTAGACGAGCCGGGTCGAGAGCGGGACTGGTCTCGTCCGCGAAAGGGTTTCGATTGTTGGCGCCTCGTCTGGGTACACATTTGGCAGCGGACGGAATGCGCGGGCATGGCCTTCAGGTTGGCGCCGTAGTCGCAAGGAGACTCGACAAAACTGACTCGCTTGTAGACTGTGCTCCCTTTCTCACCGCGGTTCGTGACTGTAGACCCTACAAATCGCGCATCAGCCACTCGAGTCAAAGGTTGATTCACCGCGTCTGAGGACATAAGCAGTGTACTTGCCCGTCTGTCGATTCGCAATTCATTCAGGCGTCGGGTATCTTCTCCATAACAGAGCCTTGGCCGGGTCCAAATGCCGGTTCTCATCTGTCAAATAGTCACCCGTATACAGCATCCTCAGCAATCCAGGCCTCGCATCGCTCAAGAACATGAACGCGCTCACTGCAAGACGTGGCCGGCTGCGAATGAGGAACCTCCGAGTCACCCCCACGGCGACGTTCGAGCTGGATGAGGTTGAGGATCCGAGATGGTTGGTGGCTGAGAGCGGGCTTTCTTCTTACCTATCAAGAATCAAAGTCGATGGTGGTCGAACAGGAGTCGAGCATCTCTTCCTCTGTAAACAATTCGTCGCTCTGAGTCGGCAGTGCTACGGTGAACTGTAGCCATAAACGGGTGCCAAATCCGCAGACCCCTCAGACCCCCTCAGACCAATTTCAGACCAATCTCAGACCGAATCAGAGCGGTTCACAGGGGATTCAGACCATTCTGGTGGATCTCAGCGGCACTCTGCCTTTTGGAGAAGATTTTCGACAGCATGCTGTACGAGAACTTGATAAGAGCGTCTGTTATCATGCTCTACTAGCTCTGAGATGCTGGTTCAATGCAGGTGGTGTCAGAGCCCATCAATCTGAGCTCTTCTTCAACAGACTGAGGGCGTCTGAGGGGGTCTGACGATTTCGCACCCGTTTCGGGCTATACGGCGGGCCCCCGGAGCAAGGGTCCGCTTTAGATTAGATCAGATATTTCAGCCTGGCCTTAAGAGAAAGTGCATAGGTACTGAAGCCTCAACGGAAGGGAGGAGAGGAGAGGAGATGGGATTCAATGCAAGAGAAGGTCAAAGTCTAAGCTACGAAGACTAGAATGGGTTTCACAACGGGCGCGCCGCAGGCGCCGCGCACGGCGCAGGCGCTCTCAGTGGCCGGGGCTTCCCGACCCAGTACCTAATAGATGGTGTAGCTGCGATTTAAAATAGGTATCCACCAATTATGGCACACACGAGAGATAATGGATTGAGCCATCCACTGTCCCGGCCAGTACCAGGCATCTGCTCTTCAGGCTGATCCAAATCGTGTGACTGCTGGGAATGCTATTGAGATTGCGATTGATAATGATGATTCGATGAGGAAGAAAATGAGGCTTCCAAGAGGTTACCGCCCTGCGTCAACTTCGACATTTCCATGGCTAAATCAACGACCTGATCAGACCAGATCAAGATCAGATACTAGACAGAACAGATTTGATGGGATCTGAAGTGGCGCCGGTAATCTCAGCAGTGATCATCTCGTGCGGACGTGCGGACCCGTGCCGAGTGGGTGATGGGGTGGGAGTGAGATCTCGTTTCAAGCGCGCTCACGTGACCCCATTTACTCCGAGTCTAGAACGACTCTTGAGCGCTCACTTAGCGCGATCCGAACCGAGCTTGGCCAGGTAGGCGCCTGAGGATAGGAGGGGGTTGGACATTACTCAGTAAGCAAACCTGATCGACGTCGACGATATATATCCGAGTCGTCCTGCTCCCCTGCGCCTCCGCACGGAAAACCTCACGCACGCAGCAGAGGCTCGGGCCTGCTAGTGGCCTGCTCAGGCTGGCTCAGACCCGAGGCCCACGCAGGCGCGCGTGCGGTCGCGTCCTCCTTTTGATTAATGCAGTGTCAGCTCGTTCCTATTTGCGCGCCCCCCCCGTCTTCATACTCACTCTCACGACCCCGACGTCATCCGGGTCATTGGGATTGCCCCCCTCACGTTCGCTACGTTCAACTACCACACCGACCCCATTCACGACTTGTAAGGTGCTGCTACCTGGAGCGCAGGTGGGCGCCTTTGATTTCGCCCGCCTGAGGAACGCGCGTCACGAGGTCGTGGGGATCCACAAGTCAAGTCGACACCCAGGATCGCATAAGGTTGTGCCGAGTGCAGCACTGACAGCAAGTCGAGTAGATCGCGCGAAGAGGTCGGTGAGTCTACCACACGTGTGCTACAGGGCTCGCGGATCGTGCTGTTGCTGACTTGGCTTCCGCGCTTTGCCAGGGCCCATCACCGGCGTGGACTCTGTGACGTTCTCCGAGCTCGACCCACGACGCCGGGGATCCACACAGGACGAATTTCGCACCTTGTAACCGCCCCGTCCCCTTCAGACAGAGCTAGAATCGAAGCGAACCCGGACAGCATGTCAAATACAAGGTCGCACGACCAGTCCGAGCCCTTGCTGCTCTCGGACCTCCTGTCCTCATTCTCGACCGACAAGGAAGCGCTGACCTACATCCTCGCGCGCTACAACGACCTGGTCTCTCGGCATCGCACGTTGATCGAGGAGAAGCCGTTGCTCGAACACGTGGCATCTGATTCAGCTACAGCACCAAATGTTAAAGCGAATGACGCGTCGAGGAGGTCATTCGAGGTCGAAGCAGTCGGCGACGGCGCTAGTAACCGGACTAGTTCAAGGCCGAGCGGAGCGACGACGCGATCGATCGGCGACGACGAGCTACGCCGCCACGAAGCCTCGACGACGGATTCGACGGCGAGTTCCGTTGCGAGTAGCCTCCCCGATGGATCCCAAAGGCTGGTATTGGCGAACAACTCACTGAGGCGACAGCCTGATGCGACTAGGGGCACATCGGCGGAACCCGATGGCCCGAATTCGGCCCCGAACCCGTCTCACCAGCGAAGGAGAAGCGATTCCGAAAGGGGCGACTGGGACGACATCACCGCCTCCCCGAACCAAATCGATGACTTTGGAGACCGGGATTGGAGTGCACCTTACCATCACGTCAACCGCTCCACGCCATCGATTGCTTCTACGTTGCGCACCATAGTTGCTCCACCGCCGCCGAATTTTCCGTTACCGCAACGGCCGCGCGCCGAGCAAAGTGCTTTTGCCTCCGACTTGCGCAAGAGTCTCTCTTTGGACCTCAAAGACTTGAACCTTGATGACGACGTCGCGCGTGCCAGTCAACAGATGAAGGCAAATCGATCCGATGACGGTCGAGCGGCGGTGCGACCGCCCAAGACTCCGCCCCCACCGATCGTCACTCGACCGCACTCGTCCAACACGAACCATGACGACCGTCTTCAGCTTCTCGGCGACTCGCGAAGTGCTGGTCTATCCGTCACGATGAGCGTTCCCGTCAATCTTGCCAGTTTGTCCTTGCATGGAACGCCTGAGAGCAATCGCAGAGGGGGCCGCGGCATCGCATCGATGTTACCGCCGATCGCTCCAGGCAGTCCTCTGTCCCCAACCGCGTTCACGAGTCGAGATAGCGAACGCGATGGCGGTACATGGTCGACGGACAGGTCGGTGATCGATCGCAATGAACGGTACAAAATGAGGGTGCAGCCGGCAAATCTCTCATACGGGGACCTCCTCTCGCCCAAAGGGAAGGAAGATGGTCAAGATGGTGATCAGCTCATGCCCCCGAGCTCTGCGGAGCAGAAGCGTTCCAATCGAGAGCGTCTCATCTCCGAAACTCCCTTGCCAGCCGTGCCTTATCCTCATTCGTCGTACGGCAATAGTGACGAGCCCTTTTCCCCCCAAGGCTCACTGCTTTCTGCTCGATCGGACGGTTCAAACCACAAAATGTCGGCCGCTCAAGCCTACGCCTTGAGTAGCACGTCTCCTTCGTCGCCTTCGGAGGGTTTGCCGTCTACCAATTCGGGGTCGCACTTCGCTGAGCATCGGTGGAGTCAAGGCGATGACCATTCGGCGTCTACGATAGTGCGTTCGGCCTCGCCCCATCAGCCCCAGCCATCCCGACCGCACGACTCTTCGACCCACCCCTCTACGACGCTCGACACCTCGGCCCCATCCTCACCTCAATCCGCACCTCTCGTCCCCGCGCATCTACCCCATACTCGCGTACGGATCAACAGCTCGAGACTGAGGACGTCGGACAAGGGCAAAGAGGTCGTCGTGTTCAGCATCGACGTGCACGTGCTCCGACCGCCATTGGACGGCACCGAACCGCATCCGCCAATACCCCAAATGCCTCGATGGACGATCGAGAAAACCTTTGCCGATATCACGGCTCTCGACTCGACGATCCGATTGAAAGCGGGTCGGAAGGAGTACGCGGCAATGGCGCCTCTGCCCGACAAGTCCCTGTTCAAAGACCATGCCCCCGTCAAACAGGATCAACGCATGATCATGACTGAGCGCCACCTCCAGACGCTCGTTCAGATTCCGTTCAAGGATCGGTGGGCGATGTGCATCTTCTTGACGAGCGATGTGACTGCTGATCCTCAGACTCCGAACGTGCCCGTGTCGACCCAGTTGAATCGCTCGACGAAATCGTCCGTGATGTTGAACACGTCTTCCGCGCTCAATCAGCCCGGAAGGCCAATGGAAGGGTATCTGACGAAACGTGGTCGACATCTCGGCGGTTGGCAAACAAGGTACTACATCGTGAATCCCGGGGTCGCCTTGATGTACTACGAAAACCCAGGAGGGCTCAAAATCGGCGAGATCCCGCTCGCTAATGCGGCGGTCGGTCGACAGGCTCCTTCGTCTCGCAAGGTCGATAACGACTACGATACCTACATCCATGCATTCTTGATTCGAGCGATCTACGAGAAGGAAGGAGAGCAGGAGCACATTCTTTGCGCCGAGACCGATGAGATTCGGGATCAGTGGGTTCAAGCACTGACCACCCCGCCAAGCATACTGCGGATGGCCACTCCGGCCAATGCAACCCCGGCCAAGAGTCAACCCTCGATTCCGAATCATCGTTCGATGACGACCATCAGCGAGGGTGCCGATAGACCACCACTTCCCACGACGCCAAGTTTGGGCAAGCTGTCGGCATCCGTTTCCGAGTCGGTTTTGAGGTCGTCGGATCCAGATCACCAACTTGCTGCGCCTGCTCCAGGCTCGACACCAAACGACGCACGTAGCCGCGCAGGCCAGCTGACCTTTGAATCGGCCGCGCGACCAGAATCTGCGCAAGCGAGCAATCGACCGGCGTTGTTGACGAAGCGATCGGCGAAGGAACGAGCGGTGGGTGATGAAACGCACTCCACCTCGTTCGCTAGCGGCGGAGGTAGGCACTCGGTCAGTGACGTCTCGAGCCCGATGAATGCCACGCCCCTTCCGAATGGCTACGACTTCAAGGGTGGTGTGGCCAAAGCTGAACGACGCAAGACCAAATCGTTTTGGGGAGGCTTCAGTCGCATCGACAAGTCGAGCGCGGATGTCAAAGCTTCCGCTCCTCAACCAGTCTTTGGTATACCGCTCAAGGAAGCCGTCGCACAATCGCGCATCCGCCCGGGTTTCGAGCTACCTGCCGTCGTGTACCGATGCGTCGAGTACCTGGAAGCCAAGCACGCCGAAACTGAGGAAGGCATCTTCAGGTTGAGTGGCAGCGCCAATGTCATCCGTTTGCTGAAAGATCGCTTCAACACCGAAGGCGATATCAACCTTCTCGCGACGAAGGAATATATCGACCCTCATGCGATCGCGGGTCTACTCAAGCTCTATCTGAGGGAGTTGCCCGGCCATCTTCTCACGCGAGAACTCCATGCCGAGTTCTTGCAGGTTATCGGTACGTGGTGTGGCGTTGCCATTCGGCTCGCGAGCTTACCCGCTAACTCCGTAAATTGATTACTGGCATAGACCTGGGCAATCGCAACGATCGCGTCAACCTGCTCGGTTCGCTGATTGCTCGGCTCCCGATCGAGGAATACACCCTGTTCCGCTTCCTCTTCGCCCACCTCTGCGTCATCGCCCAGTCCGCGGACGTGAACAAGATGAACTTGCGTAATCTAAGCATCGTCTTTTCGCCCAGTCTCTCGATTCCTGCTCCTCTGTTCATCCTCATCTTGAGCGAGTTCGATGTCGTGTTTGCCATCGAACCCGAATCGGGCCCTGCTGATGCAACGATGATCGAAGATGGTGCAGACCCCGAGGTGAGTGATCAGATCTGAGCTCTTGTGATCCAGGCATCCCTCGCTGATCTTACTGATCTTGCGGAAAATAGCAGGCTAACACCGAGCGACGACGCAAGAACCGCAACTCGGAGCTCTACCTTGCTTTGGGTGCACCACTGCTGATGGAGCAGGACGCGTTATGCCAACCGCTGCGTGACCTCGACTTTGGCGAGATCTTACCCGTCGATTCGGAGTGGTTCGCCGAAAGTGGCCTCGGTTCCGACTCTGCGCAACTCGTTCCCTCCGGTCATGCCCACACGCCGTCCCAAGCAGCCGATGCGTTTCATTCGTTGTCGCCGACGTCTGATCAGTCTTCACATCAGTACCAGTACCAAGAGCAGTATCGAAATCGACCTCCTTCGACTCCTGGCGGTCAAGGGCAAAATGGGTCGCCAGGTAGGAACATGACTCCCAATGGGTTGCCGACCAGCCCCGGGCCGAGATACGGTCCGCCGTTCTGATCACCTTGTCTTGCAAAACGCCTTCTTACCCTTCGATCTCCCATAACATATGCCGTGCATCTGGCAGGAATCATCCGATATGTTTGTGTCGTGCAAAAGGTCCATCGTGGCCCCATACCCTCTTTCTTAATCATACATACACTGTGGTTTTCAGCATTGAGTACTGAGTAGCAACGAGACGCCTCCCCAGTGGATCCCGACATATCTAGCCCACGACTGTGCGCGACCGAGCGATCCTGAGAGCTAGATCCTGAGCGATCTCGGCGTGCTTGCGCCATCGCTCCTTGTGCTTCGCCTCGCATATTGCACGTCAGAGGTCCGCCGCGGAGATGGAGCCACTGCTGTCGTACGGTGCAACGCTGTCTCGAGGACTCAGGGGCGACCACGGCGTCGTGGGACTGTACGGCGCCGTGCAGCGACTGTTCATCACGTTTGGTCTCACTGCCGGACCAGCAAGTTTCATCATTGGTGAGTTGAAATGGTTTGTAGCAGTCAAGTTTGGCCGTGGACACGGTGCTCCACATCGTCGACACGTGACTGACCCGTCTCTCATCCATCCTGTGTGCGACAGATGCGCCTTTCGGAAGGTGGTCGGACCATTCATTCCTGAGCGTCAACGGTAACTTTGGATGGCTGCTCATGGAACTCGTATCGCCACTCTCGTTTATGGTCGCCATGACCATCTCCCCGTCATCGTCCATCTCCCAGATCCCCAAAAGCTTTACGTGGGACTTGCCCTTTAGCGTCCTCAACGCGTTCACCTCCCTTCCAAAAGCTCGAGCACTTCTTTCTTTCATGTTCTTGGTACACTATCTCAATCGAGCCGTCATCTCGACCGTTCGCAATCCAGGACGAGCGCGGATGAACATCGCCGTCCCTCTCTCGGCTATGCTCTTCAATCTCGCTAATGGAGGGGCAATGGGATTCTGGATCTCTGGAGGTGAAGCGACCAATGGGACGAACGCAACACATTCATGGGGTCTGCGAAACGACTCGTGGGCCTTGCTTGTATTCGCGATCGGCTTAAACCTGTGGTTGTTTGGCTTTGTGGGCAACGTCGTATGCGACGAGATGTTGTACGACCTCAAGAGGAAGAAGGTCAAGAGCAGTGGGAGGACACTGGAACAGAGGAAGAAGATGTCACCCCGCGAGCGTTATTCGATCCCGAAAGGGTTCTTGTACGATTACGTTTCGCACCCGAATTATTTTACCGAATGGATCGAATGGACCGGTAAGTAGCTACCGCGCCTCCTCCTTGGCCGCGAGGTCACAACGCGACATCTGGCTGATGTTGACCCTACCATCCACTAAAATCGGATTATACTGTGAACAATTTTAGGCTTCGCTCTCGCTTCATTGTGCTTTGCCCCTTCTCCGTTCCCGGGCCTCGCACTCGCCTCGATCGATTCACCGACGTTCAAGACCACGCTCTCATCCTTGCTCGGTCGTTCGGCTTCGCCATATGCACTTCTACGAGGTGTTCCTCCTGCATTGAGACCCTTCTCCCAGTGGTATTTTCAACCTCCGATGATCTTTGTCATGCAAGAAATCTTGGTCATGCTCCCCAGAGCGGTGAGTGCTTTCTGTCGGGATCGGGTGTACCAAAATTCACTCCAACTGATGGCAAAAGTCTCAGGTGTCTGGTCATAAATGGTACCAAGCAACTTTTGGAGAAGAGTGGCCCAAACGCAGGAAGATCGTGATCCCCGGAGTGTTCTGAAATATACAATCACCAGCCAAGCGGCACCCGATGTACCTACTATTGCAATGGCCGCACCTACCTACTACCATGTAGTACCGGTCACCTTTGGCATTTAATTGATCATCGCTGGGGCGCCTGCCCAGATGATCTCGAGCAGGAAATGATTGGGCAAAGATTCCGAATCCGTGTCTTGCCAAGCCGACGGTCGAGGGCTGTAGGCCGAGGATTTGGGACTGGAACATCAAGAACCTAATAAGCACCTTGTTCTGAGTGAAACATTTCGACTAGGTACCAATAATTTAATGGAACCTCATCCCCCAGCTTCGATTGCGGATTGGACAGCGCCGACACCCCACTTGCCAAGCCTAACTTTTGATTTCGAGAGCCAATTGATCGCCGCTGACTTGTCAAACCCTGGCCAGGGCTGACGGAGCATTTGTTCTGAAGGCTGGCTCTGGATGCCGGCTCGGGCAAATTGTGACTCACTGGCTTGAAACCATCAAGTCGGATTACAGCACAGGACTCCGATCTTTGAGAGGCCCACAGCAGGACTGCACTTTTTGTTTGTTTCATTCCTTGTTCTCTTCCTTCCATTATCAAGCTCAGCTGGACCACACTCATTATGATGTTGACTCGCACACTCTTTGCCATTTTGGCGATCGCGTCGACGACCGTCTCAGCCGCGGTGGTTCCTCCCAAGCTCGGCCCATACGAGAGCTGGGTTCCGACGAGCTCAGGCCGCGTTGGAGCTCAGTCCACGGGTTCGGAACCATTCATGAAACCGGCAGTCCCTCCCAAGAACGCCCATCAGCTCATCGACGATTTTACCGATCCCGTGCTCGGAAAAAATGTGTCATATGGTCCTGACCCTGTCAAGTCGAAAGGTAAGCGCTGTTGCGCGGGCAGGATACATCCTTCGAGCTCCTGCCCGTGGACTGACCTCGCGATTGGCAACCTCCCCAGCTTGCCCCAAGTACACAGATCAAACCATCACCGTAACCGTTTATGTTCGATTTTACTATTACGCTGCTACAGCTGCTGAATTGCAAGGCAAAACTCCGGGTAAGCCTCAAGAGTTTTGGAGGATGGGGTCCCCTTAGCAGACCTTCCCCGGAGCGCTGCGGCGATGAGCCAAACGATCAGAATTGAAGCCCGAAACTGATCCCTTCCTCACCACGGCATCAAGGTTTCTATGGCTACCACTCTCAAGCTGATGCTAAAGCCGCGGTAGGTGCTGTTCATACTTTCCCCACCTCTGTACTCCACTGACTCCTGTGTGCGTCTCATTTGCAGGTGGCCCGGATCACCTCGTACTACGCCCGGTGGAACCCGAGAATCAAATTCGTCTTGGCGACAGGCACCACCCAGACCACTGCTGGCGTATGGTACTGGCGTTTTCCCACTGCGGCATCGTACATGAACCAAGTCGTCGGCAAGACAGATGGACTGGCTGAAATCGCCATCGCCAACCAATGCCGTGGTTCGCTCGCGAACCGCCCGGCCACTCAAAACAAGCAGCTATGGATCTACAGCGTCAATTACATCAATGGAGGGACACCGGCTTTCTCTTACCGCCCGACTTCGACGACCCCTTTCACTCAAGATGGTATCTGGGTGAGTCTGACTGAAACGCCGAATCGGAGAAAGAGCGCTGAACTGCCACTCCTTTGTTAACACTGGTCAGATCCGTACCGAGTATTTCGAGCAATCTTCGAGCTACCCCAACTTCTACACTCCGACCACGTTGACTCACGAGGTATGCGTACAATCTCTGCCCAGGTTTGGAGATCTTGCTCGTTCGAACTGACTTTTTGGGGATCGTCTTTTGTTCACTGAAATCAGGCTGGGCACTGGCTCGGTCTTTACCACACCTTCGAAGGAGGTTGCGCGGGCAAGAACGACGGCACCGATGGTGACATGTGCCGATGTAAGCTCCCTCCTTCACTCCCCAACTTAGGTTGCATGATTGCGGCCGGATCTGAAGCCTACTTCTCTTGTGCTTTTTCACAGTGACCCCCAAATGGCCGACGTCGAGCGCCCCAATCAGCTGCCCTTACTACGGCTCCTCCTTTGCCTCCCAGAAGAACCCCTGCAACCCCGCGGCCTCCGCTGCCGAAATCGAAACCGGCGTCACCAACATCATGAGCTACTCGTACACTCTCTGCCGCAATCGCTTTACTTCTGACCAGATGGGGCTCACCTGGCGTACGGCAGTCAATCTCAGAAAGTTCGTCCCTGTCTGTGGTGCTCCAGCTTGATCGGCACCGAGGCGGGGGTCGCCTTTCTTCTTGGTCGTGGTGCTTTCTCATATCTGCGATCGGGCTTTTGGTATCATTCAACTCTTCCATCTGGGGCTCACGATTTGGGCTGGCTTCTGAACTGTATCCTCGTCATTTTTCTTCAAAAATCATGACTAACGTATCTGTGTTGGGGATTTTGCAATGGCATTTGCCTGTAGTTCACGTGCGGCTTTGGCACCCTGGGTAGCGAGTGCCAAAGGAATACGGGCGTGCTCTACCGCATTGACATCGCCCATAGAGGTGAACAGGAAAAGAAATAAATCTCTACCATTGTCAAATCTACAACAAGAAAGGAAGTACTAGCACCAATAACTTTATGTCTCACCGCTTCAACTCAAAGCCACAATGCCGCCAGTTGCTCACTCCTGATCATCACTCAAGAAGATACTAATCGCCAAGACATCATCCCCATTCGCCCTTCTCAACGCACTGCGGATCTGTTCGGGCCGCGCATAGGGCAAGATGTCGACCAATCTCTGGATCTTCTCCTTCGTCTCTTCGTCGTCCTCTTCTTCGCGTTCTTCTCCGAGCAATTCGGTTCGAGCGTCCATTGCCTCCGATACGGCGGACTGCCCACCGACGTTAATGAAGGATGTCCGTTTTGTAGTGCCATTCAAGGACTCGTGGGAGGTCTTGCTCGCTACGTTGGAGGAAATTGATGGTATTGGACTCGCGGCAGAGACGGGGATTGGGGCTGAGCTGGTCGTGATCCCTCCATTGGGTCCAGGATGAAGAGAACTTGCTCCCCCAATGGGTCTTGGACCGGCCACCACGCCCGCAGCCCTCACCGAACTGAAAAGAACCGCGCTTGTCAAAGCCGTCGTCGTCGACGTCGTCGTCGTCGGGCCGGCGTTGAAAGGAGCCGATACACTCAAGCGTCGCGGGGGTGGTGTTACGGAAGTAGAGGAAGTTGGAACGGCGGCGGAAGCCGATTCCCGCCTCGAACCCCTTCGTCCTAACGAGGTGAAAAAAGACGCCTTGTCCTTGATCGTACTCGCAGGTCGCATCGAGAGACTCGTGCTCGATAACAGTTGAGATGTGGAGAACCGTGCCGTCGAACTCGATGAGCTCGGGAGCGACGATATCCCTGGAAGACTCGAAGAAGGCGAGTGGTGAATAGCTCCCAAAACTCCAGGGAATGGTACCGTCGGGACGAGGTCTTGACGAGTGAAAGATCCCGGAGGCAATTCCCTGGCGCACGTCGCATCTGCTCGAGTAGGGAAGCTGGCTGAGGACCCCTCATCACGAGAGTGCCGAGGTAGCTGTGAGACCGTTTGTGCGCTCATGCCTATATTGAATGAATAGGTTTAATCAGTGAACTGAAGGGCCAGTACCGTCAACAGATAGCTAATGTAACTGACGCTCGTGAACTCCATGTTGAATGAAGCTGACCCATGTCGCCATGCCGCTCGTCTCCTTCCTGAGCTCGCGGATCTTCATCGCGTACAGGTTCGCACGCTCACCAGCCGTTCTCGTCCGCTGGAGATCGTTGATGATCTGCAGCGAGGGCGGCAAAGGCCTTCTGCGCCTTAGCATGAGCCGAGGAGGGCACGGTGGTGGTGGCTCCGGAGCGGCGAGGGGTGGTGAGTCATAAGTAGCAGGCAGTCCCGCGATAGTGCTAGGCGCGAGCGGCGTTCGATCAGAGATGGAGATGGCCCGGAAAATAGGTGAGAGAGGTTGAGCAGGTGGAAAGGCGGACTGAGACGACAAAGACTCTTCGCCGACAAAGACTTGCGGAGTCAGCGGCCGGGGCGTGTCGGGCGAGAAAGACGGAGGTCCACTCGCAGGCGAGGCACGAGCAGGACTTGACAGTTTGGCATCGAGTCTTTGGGAAGGTCCGGAATCGCTGTGTCCTTCGAGAATCAGGACCTCACGGGGCGACTCCGGCTCCACGTAGGTCGTCGGCGATGTCGAGGATACCGTGATTCCAAGGGGCTCCGATGTCATGACGGGCGTGGTCATCGGCGAGGCCATTAAGGGGGACGATGGGACGGGCGGTTCACCGTTCGAGGACTCCGAAGCCGCTGTTCGTGCCCGTTTTAGATCAGCCACAAAAGCGGCTGCCCGAGCTTTGGCATCGAGCTTGACGCCGCCCAGGCCGAGGGGCGTGATGGAAGCAGGCGCGGAAACAGTCGAAAGATCGCTGCCCGAGGAGCTCCGTCTCACATTGCTCATCATACCGTCCTCGGCGGTCGCGTCGTGGAATACGTCCTCGCTGCTGAAGCCAGGGCTGGATGCACGAGCGCTGTTGACATCACTTAAACCGGCGACCGAACCTGGTCGATCGATCACTTGGAGCCTTGATGCTGAACGGAGGGGCTCGCGCTCGGAGGAAGTGGGTCCGGCAGCGGCGCCCCCGACTTCGACTAGGGAGAGATCGTGCTCAAGATTGGCAGCGTCAGCGATCGTATTCGTCAATTGGGAATAAAGCGAGGTAGGGTTCTGGATCCCATCTTTCGAGGCTTCGGATCGTATCGGTGGTCGCTTCGACAACGCGGTCGTAGTCACGGTTGCGAGACGTGGTGTCGCAGCAGTGGGTTGGGACGGACTGGAAGGTGCAACATCCATATCTATGGGCTCATCGGCTACAGCTGGAGAGCGCACATGCGAAGTTCGGGTGGGAGGCTCTTCGTCCTGGTCAACTTCATGGTTTCCGATCGGCGTTACCGCCTCGAACTCGCCGTACGACATGGCAAAGTCAGAAGCTGACATAGGGGGCTCGTCGAGGTGACCCCTTGAGAAACGGGACTCGGCCGGACTGAGCATCGTAAGAGTGCGTCTGGCAGCAATTCGTTCAGCCGCGCCTAGCTCAAACACCTGGCCGCTGCTCGAACTTGCCGTTTCGGCATCGGATTGTGTGCTCATAGGCGCCAGTGTTTTCGTCTCGTGATGGAATTTGTGCTTGCCCACCAGACTGGCAGAGGCGCGATGTCGGCTCTTCTGCGGTCTAGGTGCGGGCGCAGACACCTGCCTTTTGGCTTTGCGTTCCGCGGAGATCGCCTGAGAACTGGGGCTGCCGCCGACTTGAGGACTCGTATAGACCATTGTCGAGGTGGTCGGAGACGCGAGCGGGAGCACACCCACGGATTCGCTGAGAGACTGGCTCGAAGCGTCTCGTTGAAGCGAGGGAGAGGGCTGGCGGTTCGGGGACTTGGGTGGGGTCACCAATTCGTCCGAGCCGGACGAGGAAGACTTCGGCCCAAGCAGTGCTGGGCGCTCTACCGCACGATGCGAACTTAGCGGCTGTTGCCTTGTAATCACTTGTGGTCCCTCAACGAAAGGTGGCGCAAGACTGGGGTCGGAGAGCGGGGAGGAATTTTGTACACGAACCGCGGCTTGCTCGGGAACTGCCGCAGACCCGCTCGGCCGTGAAGAGGATTGTTCCCTCACATAGTCCGGAGTCGTGGCGCGCGATCGAGCACTGGACGGCCGTTGGGGCTCGTAAGCCGACAGCCTTGCTCCGGAGTTAACTACAGTTTGGTTTGAAGCACAGCTATCAGCCTTGCGTCAGGCTTCTCTCGTCAGGTCATGGGGACTCACTGTTTTCGGTAGGTATGTATGCGATCCCGAAGGAGTTCAAAGCTTGACCGTTCTCGATTTCCTCCGACACAGCTGCAGGAGTCTCGGTTCTGACTGCTTCGAGGTCGGTGGCTTTGAGACTCATCAAGCTCAATCTTTTGCCGGAGCCAGGTGATGTCCACCACGCCGCCGGATCCCCGTCGACGGCGTCCGACTTGGAGATACTCCTAATTCGACGCATACCGCTTCGAGATGCCGGAGGAGATGGCGTTCTCAGACGGGCTGTGGTCACCCTTCCCATTAGCACCGAGTTAGTATAGCCGCTTCCACTCGCCTCCTCGCCGAACAAGGGCGACTTTGTCGGTTCGTGCTGCAGCGTCGGATCGTCGAGACCGGACCACCCATAGGATTCGGCCGAGTCGGTGTCACTCTTGTCGTCGTAGCACTCCGAGACGCCGCTTGACCCGCTCGAATGGACGGTTGGATAAGATAAGTGGGATCTAGAGCCGGCGGTCTCGAGAATGCTACTTGGCATAAGGATTGGAGGCTTGTGCAGTGGTTTCGGCGTCGTTCCGGTTTTCAGGGAGGAATCCGAAGATACCGAGGCTTCTCGAGATCGAGAAATTGCTGATATGTCTGTTGAGGCGGAAGGGTTTGCGTATATTGAGCGATCCGGAGTCGCAAACGGTGTACGGTCTCGGTCTCTGTGCGAGGCGCCAGAGGCCCCACTTGGCAAGGTTTGCGAGGCCATGGTAGGTGTAAGCGGAGAGTCGGGTTGGTGCGCCAAGGGAGTCGTCGAGATCTGTGACGAAGCGGTTGAATAGCTTGACTGAGGCGGGTCGCTCGACGATCCACGCGCGGTCGAAGCTAGATCATTGTACACGGCCGACTTGGGCATGCGCCTCGACGTCGAAGGCGCCTCAGGGGGCGCACACAGCGCCGACGTTGAAGGCTGGAGGTGGGAAGAGGATCCTCGCGATCTTGAATAGGACGTGCGTTTAGAAATGGACGCTGCTCGACGGTGCGAACGATCTGGGATCTCGGGTGGGGAGGTAGATGCGTGGCCATGGCTTTGGACCCGACCGCCTCCGTTCTCGTTCCCGGATGAAGCGGACGGTGACACTGAGAATGAGGCCGACGAAGGGGAGCGTGACGGCTGTTGTAGCGCATCGTCTCCTGAAACGGAAGAGACATAGTTTGGAGAGTGCCCAACATAACTGGGTCGTCAGCGAGTTGTAGGGCAAGCGAGCGCCGTTTCGAGCGAGAACAAGGTTGAAGGATCACTCGGCTTCGGACCCGAGCTGGTGGCCAGTGAGCGGGAGGGAGCGACTTACCATAGCCTGCACCGCGTTGATACGACATGTCGCTGACCTCTCAGTCTTGAGACAGAGACTGATGTAGGTGCGCCCAACTGCTCGAGCTTGTGTTGGCCGCGATGGTTTGGTGCACCTCGCGGTACGGCCCTACGCAGTACCCGCCGCCACCGATGACAACACCCAGGCAGTCGGTCCGTGGTACCGGATTTCGGAAATCACAAGTGCTCGTCACAAGTGGTCGCGTCGGTGTGTCGGAGGAGAGTCCGCACCCACCGCACGATGCTTGGTCGGGCTGCTAGACGTTCTCCGGCCTGCAGGTTCGACTGAGCGAACGCGTCCGTTGGCGGTGTGGAGGGAACAAGCCAGTACTAAGTGGTGGGGCAGCGCGAGCGTGCCGGCGCCCGTTTGAGAATTTGAGACTTGACGCCGTGCTATAATACACCGTGAGCCATGTCAAGCTGAGCCACGACCAGTGGGGTGGCCCGCGCGCCATGTAGCAACCTAAATCCTAATGCAGTGCCGAGTTGGGGATCTTACCCGCCAGTAATTTACAGTCACCGCAAGGTTATTAGCGATCCCTGAAGCTCGTTAGAGCTGAAGGTTTCATTTCGAAAAATGGGTGTATTATTATCTCATTTAAAAGCGATTGTAATTACGTCCTTATGCACAGCCAAAGAGGTGCATTCTTGTGCATCCCGCACACACGGCGGTCTCGCTCGGGCCCGCCACAAAAGGCCAAAAAGAAACAGGAGGCATCCGATGCCGAAAGGTTGGCGCCACGTGCAGTCGGGGTCGCCAACGCCGGGGTCTATGTTACATTCGACGTTAGATATTTTTAAAAATCACAACAACATTACTGAATTGTCACCATATGCTTGGCTTCACGAATGTCGGTCTCCACCCCACCGTTTTCCTCACCGTTCAGCGCACCCAAAACTCTCGATTCGGAACGCATCCAAAACCTTCTCGTTCAACCCGATCGCTCTCCACTCGAGCACATCCACCACCTCAATCGTCCCATTGCTACACGTCGTCCCTCCAATAGTCCTATACACCTTCTTGGACCCGGCCTCGCCGAACGCATCGTCGTCGCCCATCCTCACCTCACCCATCACCGAATCGTCGATGCCTACTCCGGCGAAACCCAATCCGAGCCAAGCGAAATGATGCTGCCCCTTAATCGAGCGATCGTAAAAGCCCCAATCCTCGACGCGATCTTGGTCTAACGTCCCGCCAGCGCCTCCAAAGATGGTGTACACCGTCCCCGGTTCTTCAATCACGCCGCCTTTCGCGATCTTTTCCCATCCTCGCTCGGAAACGATTGCTTTCGAGAGGACGTCCAGGGACGCCGAACCGTCGACGCTCGAATAGGAGCGGTGCAGCGAGTGAGGCAGAAATCCGCGCGAGTAGGCGTGTTGGTGACCGGACATGACCAAGTTCGCTCCGTGCTCAGCCCAGAGGGGTGCTAGTCGATGACGAACGTAAACGGACCTTTGTTGGAGCAATGCAGCGTTTAAGAGCTCGTAGTCAGCTTTGGGATCGAAAAACGCCGAAACCGCCTGCGAGTGAATCACTCACCAGTGGCTCTCCTTCCCATTGGTCCAGGCCTCGGTGTCCCAGAACTCGAGGAAAGGCGACACGTGCACAACCACGATCCTGATTGTCGACTTCGTCCATTCGGGTCTCGCAAGTTCCCATTTGAGCCAAAGCTCCTGCTCGACCTGCAGGGCCGAGTCCAAGTTCGAGTCCAAAACGAGAATGCGACATCGTTGATGGGGCGAATAGGCAAAGTACGTGCCGGGATGGTTCGCCACGGGTTCCTCTTGACGCTCAGTGAGCCAGGCCGATCGAGGGGGCGAACCGCCGACGTAGACATTCGCCCCCGTCCTGTCCCAATCATGATTGCCCCGAGCTTGAACGATCGGTGTCGTTTGTCCGAGTCTTATAGGGAGCATCGATGTCATGGCGTCCCAAAAGTCGGTCTGCCACTGCGCAAGGTTGTGGGGGTTTTGCACCTGATCGCCGGCGTGAATAAGCAATGGAGGGCTAGGAGAGTTGGAGGGGATTCGACGCGAGTAGGCGAGCATCTTGAGGAGCACGCGGTGGAAAGTTCGGACGTTGTACTGGTTATCAGCGAGCGCACCGATATGGAATGAGGTGGGCTGCGAAGGGATCAGGTGGCCAGTCGCATTCGTCGCGTTTGAATCTGCAGACTCCAAGTTCAAATGGGGAATGACAGCGGGTCCGGTCCAATCGAAGGAGTAGCTGGCCAGCACCTTCTTGAACTTGGTCGGTTGCTCGGGATTCGGGTTCTCGGTACCAGCAGCCCGAGGTTTGACCCACCCGACGCGATAGTTGTACCTACGACCACCCAGAAGTGGTCGCACAATACTGGAATAGACGTATCTACCCGATCCGACCTGTGTCACCTCTACGGCGACCGTCGACCATCCTTCGAGTGACTTGCCCGCCCGGCGCCCCTTTAGGTCCCCCTTTCTCGATTGGCCGATTTTTGTGCCGTCCAAAAAGGGTTGCGGTGACCAGGCGAGTATCGCTGGCCTGTCGCAATTCGATTCCCACACCACGGCGACTTGATCTTCGGCCCGAATAAACAGCATCGGCTCCTTCCTCAAGCGACAAGTCCACACTAGCTCTTTCTCGTGAGCTGCATCTCGTGCCTTGAACCGCACCATCACGAGCCAGTCGCGGATCGAGTAAATCCAGATCCCGAAAGCCATGAGCAATAGCAGCAGTAAAGCCGAGGTACGTGTTTGCCCCATCGACCTCTTGAACCCCAACATGAGCGACGACCTCCGGGACGAGCGTGAGGTTGCGAGATCAAGATTCGGGCGCTCGCGCCAGCGCATTGTTGTATAAGGAGGCCCATTGTTGAGGCCCCACGCTTCGGGCGACCGAAGAATGTCAAAGAATGGGCGCGAACGAACCGAGTGCGACAGCCCTGAGATGAATCGATGCATGTCCGGGTCTTGTCCGTGCCCTCGCTCTGTTCGGTTCGGTTGCAGAGGGTCCTCGCCGCGTCGTCGTCGTCGTCGCGAAGGCGAGGCGCTGGATGCTTCCGCTTGAGTCGCGGAGGTTGAGGTCGACGTGGACGCAATGGGCTCGTCGAGGACTACGACTCGATGGCGTTTCGGTGACGACTCGCACCCTGCAGCAGGAGCAAGAGCAGGGTCGTCGCTCGAGGTAGCAGAGCGAAGGCGACCTGGCTTACGCCTCTCGAAGAACCCTGACCCGACTTGCTGCATGGCGAGTGCGATCGTGTGGGGGAATAAGGTCGGGATCATCGACGGGCTGCGGAGCGAGCGAAGGTGTCGCGCGGCTCCACGCGGCTATATGCGGCGTGTTGCTAGCGCAACTCAGAGCAACGACCGACCGACCGATCTATACTACTAAGTATCCTAGATAGTCCGAAGATAATCGTCGCCTCGTGGCCAGGACTCACAGGCATGCCAGTAGCTTGTTGTCAGTGCATGCCTATCTATGTAGGTATTTATAATAGCATTTTTGGTTCCTCTCACAATCTTTTGATCGCCTTTTCAGACTGTTTGGGTTGATAGATCCATTGGCCGAGCTGCCTTTAGGATTCACTGTTGAGACTTATATATCCCTTTCTTCGGGGATTCGGGAGCCTTCGATGGCCGACAGATCCCTTCTTTGATATACGATAGCAGGTACCTAGGTAGCCCAACAAGGACGTGACTGACATTCGGCAAACATGATACTACGACGGAGAGCAAAATAATATATGTCGTTGCCTTTTGTTCCCTCTTGCAAAGAGAATGATAAAGCAAGAAGGGAATAAAAAACGTGGACGGGGGTCGTAAAGAACAGATGCCAAGGGACTGAACAGAAGGGAGACACACAGAGACAGAAACGCGGACACAGGGATATGATAGGAGATGGAAGGAAGCGGCACAGATGGAGCGAAACCCATAAATTGCTGTGATGCGGAGAACGAATTCGGAGGGGAGGTTGAAACGCGCGGGGCCGGTGTTCGGTGGACGTGAAGATGGTGCAGACGAGTAGCAGACGTCATATGCAGTGCAGTGGGCTCACTAGCACGCGGAGTCAACCGTCCCGTAGAATGTCACGAGGAGCCTTGGAGAATCGACTGCGCAGGATGGGATGTTCGAAGGGTGGGGGTGGCATGCGTGCGATTTGTCCCCGTCAAGCTTGAGGGACGGCTAACTATCGCAAAGCAAGAACAGACAGGGACTGATGAATTTGCCACATGGACCGAATGGGCGATTGCTGAGTCACATAATGCTGATGAGGTCGGAAATAAGCACGACGATGTACGGATGTACGAAAACTTGCGGGGAACGAGGACGACGAAGATAGAGAAGACGGCGATGACGACGACGCGGAGCTTGAGGAGACGGGGCGATGCAGGTGGACGGGGTCGAAATTGTATGTATATGGTTATGACAATGCGACGAGGGGAGCGGGAAGATGAGGTGGTCCATGCAGAAGAGTGATGACGCTTCGGCGTGAAAAACAGGTTCCGCCTAGTGTTCACCCGAGGAAGACGCTGAAGTGTAGAGGACGGGCGACGATTTCCACTCGTTGCCCGACAAAGAGCCATTGCCCAGAGGAGTCCCGTGGTTCGTGCCTGGTGAGCGACTACGCGAGCCGATCGGCGCGGGACGGAGGGCGTCAAAGACGTTGCTAGGAGCGGGGAGGAGCGAGCTCACGACGTTGCCGCTGACGCTCGACGCAGAGATGAGACTGCCTCGCGATGAAGGCCGGTTCGAGGACGAGCCCGGGGCCTGGGAGGGAATTAAATGGGAGTCGAAGGCTCGGGCGCTTCGTGCGCCATCATCGAAGAGTGGCAACTGGGAGCTGGAGGCGGGCGAGAAGGGCGCGAAGCCGAACGAAGATCCGTTGGCGGTGTTGCTGGCCTGATCTCGCGTCGAGTCCCTATCGAATAGGGCGTTATCTTTGCCGTAGTCGGCAACGCCGAACGGGGCGGCTGGCGTAGCGCCGATACCCCCACGGCTGCTCGGGTAACTCGTGGGTGCCGACAACGACGATGAGTGATGATCCGAGTCGCTTCCAGTTCCACCGCGTGAGGAATCCACACCATTCGTATGCGAAGAAGCACCCGGGGCCCCGTTCATGGGCCCCGGAGGCGTAAACGAATAGTTGGACCCGAACGGACTAGCTCCATGACGTCCTTCACGGCCAGGTGCAAGAGCGTGACCATATCCATTGAATTGCCCTGGAGAAACGGCAACCGATGCGGGAACATAGACGAGGTTGTACGGGGACCCGGCCGCCGCGAAGACGCTTCCCTGCGGCGCATATGGGTCCGTCGACAGGAATTGAGGCATCGCAAATGGCATGTAGGGCGGAGGTTTGGTCATGCGTGCCTTCGGGTCTCCCACAACGGTGCGCCCTGTCGAATCAAAAATGACTTGGTTCAGATCGAGCTCGAGACGCAGATGGCAAACGCACCGCATGACTCACCTTGAGGCCCGGTCAAATTCGTGGCTTGGAAGCCTTTTGGTCCCTGAACCAGCTCGTATTCAACTTCTTCTCCCTATGACGCAACGAACCGAGAGGAAGTGATAGATCAAAGGTCAGCCAAGACCCCCGCAAAGTGAATCGCTGCGCTTGTCTCCCGGCATCACTTACCTCGGCCAGCGAGCGGAAGCCACCTTTTCCAGAAATGGCGGAGAAGTGACAGAACACTAGAACATGTGAAGTAGAAGCAAAACGCTTAGTACTCTGGAAATCTCTAGCGGCCAGCACACTGCAGAGTCTTGGTGGGCAAGTCGGTTCCTCTTCCTCGATTTGGCTCGGTCGCGCGTGAGTGGCCATGCTCCGCGTCGGACAGGAAAAGCGCTGACGTCTTGGAACATAGACAAAGAGCACGGCGGCGCCTAACTCACCCTCTTGTCCGCCCAAAGCTGCAGGATCATTGTCGACGATGAAACCGAAACCCTTCAAAGAGTCTGTTTACCGAAAGAGAAAGAGGAAACATGCGATGCAAGGAACGGTAGCCGAAGCAGTGGGTCGAAGGCGAGGAGGAAGAATAGGATCGGGTGTCGGAAAATAGCAGAAATTTCCGAAAGTGGTCGCGGAGTAGAGTGGGGGAGTAAGGTGTGAGTTCAGTACATCATCTCGTTTTTTTCACTGCGAACGCCACGTCATGTGTGGAGGCCGAGGCTGCCCAGGTGCGATGAACGACGAAGAGGGCGGGCGCGCACCTTCCATGACATCATCCACCCCTCTGCCAGCAGCCAGAAGGGCACTCCGGCGCCGAAGGGCTTCGGTTGAACCCGCGCTCGGACAGTGAGCGAACGGCAGGGCGCGTTTGCGCGCGGGACCGAAGCGCGGCGGAGCCAGGAATGCATGACTAAGGCCGACGACGACGAGGAGGCGCCCGAGAAAAAGCGGTGGCCGCTCCCGGGGCGGCAATGCTGCAAGCAAGGGGACAGGAACTGACTGAAGAATTTGACCACACCCCTTCTCCTCGGTGTATCGAGCTTAGTCGTGGCATGGAGAGGATGATCCGGTGGTGCGTTTGAGGCGCCGAACGGCTGGGGCTGGAAGAGCGTCGGCTGAGATGACCGCAGAGGATGAACGAAGTCATTCGGATGCGATCGAGCTGAGCGCTGGCTCTGAGGTGCTTGATGTGAAGGCTCCTCGAAACCGGATCTCGATGTGAAGTGCTGCTGGTGCAGGTTGTGCAGTGCAGGGTGTGGGTGCTGCTGCTGGTGCTGGTGTTGATGCTGGTGCTGGCGATGAGGCGCATCTTGCAGCGACAGATTCGACAGATCGAGATCGAGAGCCGCCGACGAGTTCGAATGAGCTGATGCCGCTGCTGTTCGACTTTGAGCGTCATGCATTTGCTGCTGCGCCGACTGGTAATGGTGGTGGTGGTGGGCAAGCGCTGGGTAGGTCGACATGGCCATTGTAGATCGTTGGCTCGAGGCGTACACGGCGGCCAAGGCGGGTTTGAAGGGCTGATGAACGGCGCCGAGCTGATGTCGCTTGGAGAGGCTAGCGGAGGTGCGAGCCGGGTGCGAAAGACGGCACTGCGCGGTAGTCTGGGCTCAAGCCTCGGGCCTCAGGTAGGCTGTGGCGGATTCGTGCAAAGAGCTTCGAGCCTTCGAGTCGGAACGCGAGGTCGTATGGTCCCACAGGAGAAGCAAGCAGTCGTGCGGTCGAGACGGACCGTCAAAAATCACTCGAGTCGAAGGAGAGTGTACACAGTCGAGACAATGCGTAGAGAGGACGCGCAAGCTGCAAGGGCGAGACGACCAGAGCAAGACGTTGATGGTGCTCCTCTGAAGGCCATGGCCCTCGCCCGCGTCAGAGCATTCGTCGGTCGGCGCTCGGCGATTGTGGCCGCCTCAGGTGGCTCTTAATGCAGCCAGGATAGGCCCAAAAGTGCCAAAAAATCTGCAACCCTAAGCACAACTACGGATCCCACCCCTCTGATAGTAAATTTTCCTGAGCTTTTTTGCGCTGGCCATCTGGTAGGAACGTCGTCGGCAGCGTCGTCCGATCGAGAAATGTGCGCGCCGGTCGCTTTCTCGATGGCTCGTTCGTCTGATGCGTCTCCGAACAAAACCTTGTGCAGTGCTGAAACACGATGCCGGCAACCCCAAGGTGGCGGGGTGAGCACGCTTCCCAATGATGTATAGGTGTACAGTTGGTTTAGCCTGTCTCCTCCTGGTTTGCAGTGCAATTAAGTGAAGACGATGGTCTCAATTTGAAATCGTCTCACAGCCACGCAGCGCCGGCGTGGCGTGAGTGCCGTAGAGAGAAAATGCTCCATTTCAAACGTTAACGGTGCCTACCGTGGAGCTCGCTTTCCTCATAACTGCAAGCTGTGGAAAGCTTTCCGGCGGAAGGCGAATCAACATTTTAATATCTAATTCTATTTAATTGGTGATGAATGTTGCCGGATCAGCATCATCGGCGGTAGTGCTCCGCTAATTATAAGAAGCGAGAAAGGGAAGCGAGACACGCCTCCCATTTCGGAGAAGGCGGCGGAAATCAGAGAGTGAAATAGCACACGCACCGGCGCGAGGGTTGTGACACATGGAGTTTAAGTTTAGGTTTTAAGTCATAAATTTCAACTAGTCTTGTTCAAATACAGAATCTAACAAACGCTAGATCCGCTGGACCGCCATAGCATGTGTTTTAAGAGGATCTGAGGAGCAAGCGTAAGGCTCCTGTTGGTCGCGAGGCTCGAGCCGAAGCTATTTCTTCGGCCCCGGAGGTAATAACTCCTATTCTTGGTATTTAGCCGCCTAACGGGCGGAAGCCCGATGGCGGCGTGGCTTCAGCTCGTACAGCCAGTCGAGACTTGAGGTTGATCGCCGATCACTACGATCGTTGGGCAGCGCTTCTTCCGATACCTCTCAAGTGACAATGCACCCTTTCCAGAACGACGTCTACAACATCGCAAAACAGCGGCCTCGCCTGTCTCTGAAAAATCCGACTATGCCTTGTCTGACACCTCGACTCTGAAACAGACTCAGAATACCCCTGAAACGAGTCGGATTCTGCATCGCGCAATCCCGCAAAGTAGACCGTGTTGGTGTGCGCTAGTGGAGCGAGACGTTACTAAATGAGACATGTATTACAGGCATCTTGACGAGTCGTTATGCAGCACAGCACAAATGGAGAGGTGTCCCCGACTGTCAGGAAGGGCTAACGGATTCCAGCCAAAATGTATCACATCTGAGGGATCGTCTTGTCCCAAGCCGAAGCGGTAGCCTATTCCGAAAGAAGCGAAATGAGAGTCGTTCGAGTATCTCAAATTAGCACAATTTCAGTTGAAAAATGCGATAGGCAGTAACTCACCTTGCACATGGCAATCTGACCGTCAGCGAAGGCGCCCAGCAGCTCTTTCATCTCGGCTCGCTTGATGGAGCGGAAAATGGCTGCTTCGCGAATCACCTCTTCATTAAATGCTTGGGATGTGTCTTGGGAGTTGAGCACCGCCTCTTGCAGCTGTTCGAGAGGGTCTATGAAATCAGCGAACCGCATGCGGCTGCAGCGCCGAGCAGTAGATCACAACTGACCGCTTTGACCTTGGTGTCCAATTTGGCCAACTTGGCTTCCCTTGTTGTATCATCCGCAGCGCCTCTCAGACTATCGACCTTATCCTTGAGGTAGCTCCCAATACCCATGCCGTACCCAAACCCGCCGGCCAAACGATCCCGCTCGCTGACCACATTGGACAGATACTGGCTCAACTCCTCGAAGTCCAACTGCTTCTGGTCTCTTAGCTTGAGTACACCTTTGAGCGAGCTGGAGTACGCCAGAAGGGAATGCACGTGTTCCAAAAATGGCTCAGAGGATTTCTCGCCATACTCTCGGACCGAGGTGCCGAAATCGACGAGGGCCCTCTCGAAGCGCATCAGGACATCGGTCATCCCACTTTCGAGGTAGCCCAAGCCCTGTACGCCCATCGCCAAGTCCTCGTAATCGCCGGTGAGGTCATTCAGTCGAGTCCGATTGCGTGCACTTAATCGCTCGATTGAAACGAGCCCTTCCTCGAACTGCTCGATCTGGTGACGCATCTCGATGAAGCGCTCGTCGGGTTTCTTAACTTTAACGAAGGCGTTGAGCAGTGTGTCGGAGACGGTATCGAGTAACCCACCGAGCGGTTCGGCGTCCGTCGAGTGCCTCGCCAATTGTTTGTGCTTGAAGACGTTCTGAAGTAAGTTCGTAGACTATAGTTAGGACCATGTGCCCGCTACTACGCCGAGAAGTTGGAAGCCTAGCTTGACTGACCCATTCGCTCGATTCCAAAAAAGCCCTGAATGTATCCGTTTGAGAGAGTTTGGGATGCCGAGAGAGGCGTTCTACGAATCGTTGCAAGCTGGTTCGCCCCGGGGGGGGGGGGCTCCCGATCAGCAAATGCCAAAGTTGGCCGAATTGTCGGAGCCGCACTCACTCTACTCGTCTCCGCTCGATGAATTCTGGGCTGAACCGATCGCCGACAACGTACTCTGAGCGCATCAATTTAGGAAGACGAGACGAGGTCCTGTCAGCGGATGTCATTCGTCTTGATCCAGCAGCATTCGGAACTGACCCATGCGGTGCTTCTCGGGCAAGGGAGGTACGATGGCGGCGGGGTAGTCTTTGGTCAAGAGATCGCGCATGAAGACAAAGTCCGTGTACCTTCTCCTTGCTGAAGGGCTCTTGGACGTGAAGGACGGCAATTCAGTCTAGCGGGAGCGAGGGTACAGGCGGTGCAAGCCGGGGCGTGTGGGGGTGTGGAAGATCAAGTTCAGTCAGCCGGTCACTTCATGTACAAAGGAACCTCAATGCGGACGACATACCTTGGCCGAAACAAGGTAGGACACGAACGCCTCTTTGGTATCCTTGAGCTCGACCTTGCCCTCGGATACGCAGCACGAGTGCACGACATGGGATGAGGTGGTGGCAGCGACGTGCTGCTCGTGCTGGGTCGATTGTGCGATCACCGAGTCGGGACTATGGTATGACGACGAGCTGGGCTCAGTACTTTGGCCATCGTGCTGGTGAGAGTTTGGGAGGGCGTCCTGTGTCGACGCGGACGTTGTGGTGGTGGTGCCCCTGTCCCATGCGACCGAGCCAAAGTCGTCGTCGGCTTGCATGGGGCGATGACGATGCTGGGAGGGACGGTCAGACGCGGTGCAGCGGAACGAGCGGTCCTCGGAGGTGTTGGTGTCCGGTGGAGTGCACGATGGGGGTGGACGGTCACGCGCTGCTTGAGGTGCTGGTGACGAGTGATGTGCAAGGTCGATGTAGGGTGAGTGAAAGCGAGTGAATGAGCCAAGCGCTGATCGAGCTTCGACGCTGCCCGTAGCGCTGTCTGGCAGTGTCTGGCCCATAGTCTAGCCAAGTCTAGTGCTCCTTATTAGAACTCCACCAGGCTCACCTCGCTCAGCCTCGCTCCACGGCGCGCGCGCTCCTTGGCTCTGTACTGTACGACCCAGCTCGACCTACGCTGCAGTGAGGCGCGCCGAGTGCCCGAGCGCCGATCGAGCGGCCGTGTGCGACCGACTAGATACGTGCACGAGCCAAGACCAGCGTCGTACGGCGCACCCGCAACATGGCCTCGTCAAGTCATCATCCATCCAATAAAACGTCGCACCACCCGCGTCGACCCAAGTTCTCCCAGGCCGAGATCCAGACTCAACTGTCCCAACTTCACCTCGTACGCAGCCCGAGCTGGGCCGTTGACGCGTCGTGCCATCACTCGCTAATCGGTGGTCGCTCCTCCTTTCTCCTTTTTCTTCTCTCACCCCACCTCGCAGTTCTCTTCCCTGTCGTCGAGTTCCAACAGTGACATCGAGCAGCTCGGACCGATATTGTGGGTCACTCGGAGGTTCACTCACGGAGCCAGCTCGCATGGACTTGCCCTGCTGACACCACCTGACGCGCTTCTTCAACAGAGTCAATGTTTGTCGAATCGAACCGTTTCAACGCGCTCACTGCAGCATCTACTCATCTCTTGCCTCCCTCGGTCAACTTGCGCGCGATCATGTCAATGCGCCGCCCCACTGGCTGCCGCCTCCACCTCCCTATCTCCCTGCCCCCCCCCCCCACCCCCCTGCCTCCCCTCCAGATCCACCGATCGAGGCAGCAGGATGCGTACCTCAAGGCACTCAAAGTCTTCGTCGCAGAGAAAGAATCCGAAATCGAAGCCGTATGTGCCAAGAACTACCAGGTCAGCTCCTTTTTGTGTCTCCTGTCACCTATTCGCACGGACGCTGAACGGACTCGGCCCGATCTTCACAGAACTTTGTGGGCTCCGTGTCCGCCTTGTTGAGGGTCCGACAGGGGACCATCTCGCTCAAGCACCGCGTTGTAGAGTTGAATGAGGAGGTCCAAAAGTCCGGCGGAGGCTTAGCCGTCAAGGTCTGTCGGTGCATTCTGAAGTCACGTAACGGCGGGCTGGTAGCTCACTCGTCCCTTACCACCACTCCTACCACTGCACAGAAAAAGGCATTACTCGAAGCTCGGAGAGTCGGGCAGAACATTGATGAGGCGATCGACACCCTACAGGCGTGCTTGAGGGTTCTCGACGTGGCCAACAAGGTGCAGAGCTTGATCGAGAATGAGAAATTCTTCTCGGCCCTGAGGGTGGGTCCCCGCGGCCTGAATCGCATGTTTCTAGGAACGCGCACACTTTGCTGATCGATCGTGCGTGTACGCTATTGACAGCAAATCGAGGATCTTCAATCGACGCAGTTGAAGCCCGTGTTACAGTATCCGTTCGCCTCACAGATGCTCGCCGGTATTCCGACTTCACGCAACGTCATTCGGGAATCCGTCACGCGCTCACTCAAAGCGTGGATGTACGAGGCCCGAGAGGCCTCTCGCGCTGTCGGGAAAGGTGCTTTGAACGCGATGGAAGCGAGAGGCAGGAAGTGGACTGCACGGAAGAGGAAAGAACCCAGCTTGGGCTTGGCCAAGATCAACGGCCCGATAGAACTGAGCGTCAGTGAGCGACATGAATGTGAGTTGTAAGGGGTATGCCGGCGTACGTCGAAGCGCTGCGGTATTGACGTCGGTTTTATCCGTCTAGACAACGTCCTCGATAACGACAATGTCAAAATCGACTTCAGGCCATTGTACCAGTGCATCCACATATACGACTCGCTCGATGCACGCGAAGAATTGCAACTCAGCTACCAAGCGGATCGGAGAGTGAGTCGGAAATGCGGGTGAGGTGCACGCGTTTGGGCCATGCTGACAGTACACTACAATCGGAAATGTCTGCAGGCGCAAGCAGAACTATTGCTGTCTCAAACCTCTTCACTGTCACCTTTCTCACTCCTCGCCCTCTCGCTCCTTCTGGAGGAGATCGTCGGTTTCTTCCTCATCGAATCCCACGTTCTACACACAACAAACAGCTTCCGGTCAGAGCAGGATGTCGAGGATCTTTGGGACGGCATGTGCGAACGCGTCGTCAAGATCGTCGATGAGGGGCTGGCCAACTGCGAGGACCCTGAAGTGTTTTTGGGCACAAAGTTAAAGGTCTTGACATTCGTTCAGACGCTCGAGGTGAGCTGTATTCATGGGCTAGCACATAATCTAGCTGCGGGCTAATCGCGTGATCGGGACTGCTGTAAACTGTTGTTAGGGATATGGCTATTCAGTCAATCAACTCAACAACCTGCTGTTGACGCTCTTCGAGAGATATTCACAATTGCTGCAACGCAAATTCAGCGGCGACTTTGAACAGGTGCGTAAAATAGAATCTTTCGGTGCGGGGAAGCACAAGCTGATCTGGTTTTGCGCAATCATCAGATTGTGCTTGATGACGACCACCAATCTATGGTCGTGAACGATGCCGAAGAATTCGACAAGGTCGTCAGCGTCAGTTGGTTGCCGGCATCAGGCGAATGGTCCGCTGATGAACTCAAGACGTGAGTTCCGCCACCTTCTGCATTCGCTTTCACAAAGCGGACACTCATATGAACTGTCGTTTCCCTCGACAGGCCTGGATTCCCTCTGGCCCTGCCCTTCTCGCAAACCTATCCATTGTGTTGCATCGACATCCGGTCATTCACAGAACAATACTATCAATTTTCGGACGGATTCGCGGAGCAACATCGCGATATTGATGATGTCCTACGCAAGGCCCTCGACAACCTGCTGATCAAACAAGTTAGCGAAAATATCCAACGACGATTACGCATGATCAGCAATCTATCTCAGCTTTCCCAAATCGTCGTCAACGTCCTCTTCTTCCAGACGGCTTGTCAAGACCTCGAAACATTGCTCGTCACCTTGCGCGCGACGCAGAGGGGAGGCACGATCCATCTCGACTCTCTAGCCTCATTCGACGCGACGCTCAAGATGACGCAAGATAGGATCGTGACCAACATTGCGCAAAAGATGGACTCGTTCTTTGAAGAGGCCAACTACGACTGGTTGACGACCACGACCCCCGCCAATGGGGCTCACGCGAGCGGTTACTTGCAGGACTTGATCGACTTTGTCACCACCGTCATGATGTCGGTCTTGATTCAGCTGCCCGAGTTCTCGAAAGATTATGTTTACCGAGGTGCTCTCAGCTATTGCGCTTCCGTCTTGATGGTCAGTTTACAGGGATGTGCGCGCGGGTGCCCAGGATGCTAATCTTGGAATCTTGGGAATGTGTTTCTCTTCGAACAGTCATGGCTTATCGATCGAGAACCTACGGAAATCAGTGATCAGGCCTTGATGTACATCGCAAAGGATGTCCAATGGCTCGTTCATCACGTTGCCACGCTGGGCAACGATCGACTGGCCGACGTTTTCCAGGAATTGTCCCAGGTCCGTGTCACCGCGCGTTGCTTTCATGCCTGGGAACTGGCGTAGACACACCTCTAACGTTTGTAACGGTTGTATTGCCGCACCCTCAGACTCTGACACTCGTCACAGCGACGCCCATTATGACGGACTATCTCTCCGTGGACGAGAGGCAAATCAAGTATTCGCGCATCAACGCTACGAGGTTACGAACCCTACTCGGGAAACAATTGGCGTTCTACAACTCGCATTCCGGCGCGGCTAGCGCACGGAGAAAAGGCCAGGTCGAGGAGTTGCATCGAGCGTTGTATGCTCGATCTTGAGATGCTGCGATTTGTGAGGATAGTTGGAGTAGTGCATGCACTTTCATCGTGATTCGCCATCTTGCCATTGCAGTTCTTCAAGCTCGTGACGAAAACGATGTGGAGCATACAGAGCAAAGGACTACTGACTGTCGCTGATCTGACTAGAATGCGCAGCAAGTTCCGCCTGCTCCTCGTCGACCGTCGACCGCTGTAGCAGGAGCAGCATCCTCAATTGGATCTTCCTCATCCTCCCACTGTATTTCCGGCCATCGGTCTTGTTCAATTCCCTTGAAGCCACCCTTGCGAATCGTTTCAACATTCTCTTCGCTCCATCCAAGCCTTCGGGGTCGTCTCTGTGCAGTCCTCGAACTCCTCGTTGATCGTCGCCCCATGAGCGCAACGAGGTCTTGACCCTGCAGAGCTTCTAGGAGGTCCTCGTGCGCAGTGAATTGTCGAACGTAGGGAAGGTAGTCGATGAAGATTCGTGGGGAGGGTAGGATCGGGGCAGGGGCGTCGACGATCGCTAAGGGGATTAAGACGCTGGCTGCCTCGGACATGGCGGACAGTCGGCTTCTGCGTAGTTCCTCATTCGATGGGTAGGGAACGCCGTTCGACAAGCACGCGATCATGTACTCGACGGTGTTGGAGAAGGCTTGTTCGAGATTGCTAGATGATGCGAGTTGGTGAGGTAGTTGGGGAGCCACGGAGGGGATTGAAGGGCCTTCGAGCATCTCACCGCTCGCCGACTGTAACGGAAGAGCGTCATAGTCCTTAGAAGCGATGCAAAAAGCTGAGTCAGTTCGGACTCCTACAAAAATGAAAAGTCTTCAGGTTGACCCACCTCAAGGGCTACAGCAGGTCGTCGAGAGACGAATGCATCGACAAAGGATCGCGCCTCCATCGCCGTGGCGTAGCTCTCCAACGGATCACCAACCGACCTGAGGATCCCAAAGTTGAGGTCGGATCCGTACCAGTCTCGGTCCCGTTCTTCGTTGAGCGTACGGAAGCTCCAGATCGTCCTTGCCTCTCTGCCTGGCTCAAAATCCATCCAACCGATGCCACTCGGATCACCTACTCCCCATTGGCACTCGAATTGCAGCTGCATCAGCGAGCGTCGAAGATCTGGGATCGGAGCCGTCGTCTCGACGCGCGAGTCGGTCGGGTACGGATGCGGGAGAGGATCGGCGAATCCATTCGTGACAAAGTCAGGCGAAATTGGTGCCCGCGAAATGTCGACATAAAGTTGGTGTGCGGCGTATTCTGACACTATGTGCCCCTCGGCTAGAGCAACGAGGTTCAGAAAGGCGGCGGCGAGTTCTGGCTCGGGAGGGGCAAAGGGAAGCCACGCCTCGGTTTGGTCGGAGCGTCCGGTATTGATGATTTGTAGACCGATATCGGAAAAGGGGATGTATGAAATGTCGGTACAGGTGAGAATGATGGGTCGACGGGATGTGGTCGCTAAGTGGACTAGACCCGACCAGAAATCCTTCTCATCGCGGTAGAGAACGTCCACTTCCTCGAACAGGATCAGAGACTGGTGCGCGTTTGGCTCGGCTGTTTCGGCCAGCTCCTTGGCTTTTGCGCTGTCGGTCCGTGACAAAGAAGTAGTCGGCTGGCTCTTGGCACCCTGTTTAGCAAACATGGAAAACAGACCGCCAGTAGCAGCGGCGCTTGGTTTCCTCGGCGAAGACACCCCACCCGCCCGAACTGTATGATTGCGACCCACGTCACCGACCAACTTCTCAATGTCTTTGGCCGTGCGCTTGCCAATACCCGGGTAGACTTCGAAGACCTCCCACCCCAACTCATTCGCAACGGCATGCACGGTGGCAGTCTTGCCCGACCCGTTGGAACCGGCGAGCAAGATGAGGTTGCTCAGGGAAGGAAACCACCCGGAGCTCGGACTGAGCTCCTCAACACCACCGTCATCATCGTCACAATCGAGACCCTCGTAGTCGACTTCTTCGTCGTCCGAGACGACAAAGTCATCAAGATCAGTGGCGCTGCCGTATCCTTGGCGTCGCTTTTTCTTGATCCTGACCCCACGCTGGATCTGTCGACGCTTATTGTTGCCACTTCGGGCTGCGCATCCGGGACATCAACTCGAGAGGCTGTCAGTGGTCGACTAGGGGAGACGTGAGGAGCCTAGTGGCGCTCGATTCTGAACTAACCCGAGACTTTGACCTCTTGCAGCCAAGCTTTGAGTTTCAGCGCGCTTGACCCACTGGTCGATCCCAGAACCTCGTTCGCTGCCTGGGGAGCATACTTGACCGTCCAATTGTCCTTCCTATCGACGGTCGAAGCGCCCTCCCCGGGTCGCTCGAAATCGGCTTTGTTGGGAGATGCAGCCCGAAAGGGTGCAGCGATTCGCACAAGGAGAGGATGCGTATGGCGTTTCGATACCAGCGAAGAAACTTCAGCAAGAGGGCGCTGTATGCGTTGAGGCAAGTTCACCGCCCGGCCTTGTGAAAGTCTTTCGGCAAAGACGGAGGCGCCGAAAGCGTCAAAGTACGTTGAATCAGGCCCGTGATCAATGGCTTTGCCTTTGCCCGAGGATGATGACGACCATCGGGCTATCGAGCTGGGATCTCGACTGAACAACTGCCCAGATAGGTGGGTCGAACCAAGTTGGAAGGAATGACCTTGTTCCTCCGAGTTGGGCCAACGCGCCTCGACGGGCTCAATGAACTTCCTCTGAAGTCGCTTTGCTTTGTACATTTCTCCCAGTGGCTGAAACGTGGACATCGCTGTCTGTGGAGGAGAGTCGGGGATGACGAGTACGGGCACAGCACTCGCGGAAGCTGAGGGACTGCGCGAGAGTGCGCGCGGCATCGCAGTTGAACGGCCTGCACGGTCAAAGATTGGCCTCGAAACTGCGGGTTTGCTGGTGTTGGAAGCAGTATACGTAGAGGCTGAACCCGACCCTTGCACTGCTACGATCACCACGTCGTCATCATCGTCCTGGTGGTTGCCTCGAGCTGTCAACGCCTTGAAGCGCTCCTTATTGAGGGCCTTATTGGCCAGCTTGTCGCGTGGATTCTTGCTCGCCTTGACCATGCTGGGGTGCTGGGCCACATTTGGTTGATGACTGGGCTGCAATGGCGGAGTTACAGGGGTCCCGATTGAGACTGGTGGAGGCTGAGCCTGAGCCTGAGCCTGAGCCGGATCGGCCGCTTTCTCTCCGCCTAGAGCAGCAACAGGTGGTGCAGCAGTTGAAGGTGGTCGTCGTTCGAACAGACTGTACATTTTGTGAGGCGGGGACCGAGACATCGCGGACGAGTCCATCGTCAACGGGCTGCAACGGCCTGCAGCAAGCCGACCCCGAGGGGAAGAGGGCACGATCAAGCGCGCCTCGACGCGTCGAGCTACCAATACCAGTCGAGGCAGGGCGAGGACCAAAAAACGTGACGCGTTCAATACACCAAGCTCCGGTCCCATCCCTCAAATATTCAAGACGACATGGTGCTGCTGACCATAAAGCGATGTCATTTTGACTAGGCGAACGATTGTTTGACCCCCTGATGTTCCGCCATGCCGACTTTCAGCTATGAGGCGCCGTTGCTAATACGAGCGCCGCAGAAAAAAGAAAAAGAAATGTGCGCCGCGCGAGAAAAAAATAATAATAATAATAATAATAAAAAAAAAAAAAAAAAGTCCTCGACTCGGACGTTGCCCCTCGGGAGCAGTCGGGAGCTCTGAAGCTCCGAGTCGCCGAGTGGCTGAGAGATGACGAGTCTTCGTCTGCTTCGGTCCCCTTGAGTGCCCAGCCCCCCGAGATGGCTACGTTGGTGCCTGTTCCCACCCACCTTCAAGACGGCGGTCAGCATGCCCTAGGAACGATAATCGGCGACGAACTGCTGGACGGCTGGACGAAGAAGCCAAGACAGGCCTATTCGTAGAGATTCGAGTTCAAGGTTTCCAACCTAATGCTCTTGAGGTTGAGGAGGCGCGGCGGAAGTATTTGGTGGCTGTTCGATGGTCGGAAGAGAACCTTGCAATGTGACAGCTTTTCAAATCATACCCTATCGCTCGCTAGCTGGAATTGATGATCCAAGCTGGGCCTCGTCCGAGTGACAAAGTGACAGCCGCGCAGTGTCGCCGATGCGCCGATCGTCTCTGTCTCGCATTACAAATTAACGTCTATAGTTTCAATCCGAACTCGCTAGTCTACAACGCATGGTTAGTCTCGTGGCCGCGGGGGACGAGAGGTTCGTTCTGAGCGTCGAGGGGAAAAAACCTCCGAAGGCGCGTTCGACAAGGCGGGGTAGCAAGGCGAGTGAGATCTTCTGGAGTTTCGGTCGAAGAGCTAGCGGTAGCAGGTTCCCTTGAGTCGGCAAGTAATTGCATCTGTTGCTCAATCACCTGCCTTGGCTGTCGCTTCGGACCAAAGTTCGGTGGCGGAGGTAACGTTTTCTCCTGATCCCTCTTCGGATCCGAATCTCCTGAATTCTTTGCTTCCCCGCAAGGATGTCCTGAACTTGACGCCTCTCCGCACTTGATTCTGAAAGTCCCGACGATGGTGAATCATCCTCGCTCGCTTTGTCGTCATCATCGTCCCGGCAGATCAACATTTGCGCTCTTCCCCCAGTCTTCCTCTTCTTCTGCTTGCTTCCCACTTGCGAATCTTTGCACGCCCTTGCCCTTCCTGCTCTCCTCCTTACTAGCGGGCATCAAGTGCATCGCTCCGGCGGGGGAGGGGGCGTGCGAAGAGGATTTATCGAGCCCTAGCTGAGCGCTACTCAGCCGGCCACGCGCCGAGCGTGCCGCTGGTGTCAAGAGCCCACCCCCATTGCGATCATTCGCATGTACCGGAGATGATCGCGACGTCCTTGCGTCGCTCGAGGTCGATCGCCTAAAAGCCGGGTCGGGCAATGGCGCGGCGGGAGCTGGATGACGGGTGGTCGAGGCGCGACTCGACGACTGCAAAAAAGTTGAGCTCGATCCCTTGAGGATGTGGAAAGAGTCGAGCCGGATTTGAAGGGATTTGACCAGTCGTTAACGTAAGCCCAAGACATATTGTCCCGGATCTAGTCTACGAAAGCGAGAGCCGAGAGATCAGCAATGGGACACGGAACAAGGGACGGCAAACAGCCAACGTGAATCGACGAGACTGACCTGTTTCCTCTAGACCCAGGTTGTGAGAGTTGATCAGCTCCAGATTTGCTGCTGGACCTCGTTTCTCGGCCGCGACCCTAGCTTCCGTCTTGCCGAAAGCCATCGCGCGTTGTTCAATTGAGCGTAGATCGGCTCGGCGAGCTTCGATTTTGGCAGCCATGGCAGCGAATTGTTTTTCGTTTTCTGGAGCGTTACCACCATGCTCATCATTTCGAGCTGTTGAGCTGGAGTGAGTGAAGCTTGAGGTTGAGGTTGAGGCTGAGCGGGCGGTTGAGCAACGAGAAAAGGAGGGCGCGAGTGGGCTGGGAAGAGTCAGGCACGAGCCCCGACACGCGGTCGATATGTTGTTGTACCGAAAAAGGTGCATCGCCAGCGGTTGCAGCGCCGAAAGAAGAAGCCGTATTGGAATTCAAGGCCAGGCTGAACAAATCGTCGGTCGAACCAGATGGTGAGTTGCTCATTTTCATCACGAGAGGCGAGGGGAAGAGAATGGCAGGAGGAAAAGAGGCAAATCCAGGCCGAACTCGAGGCGGTTGCCTGGGCGCTGGGTGCGGGAGGGTGCGGGCCTCAGGCCTCAGGGTCAAGCAGCGCTGCAGCAGTAACAGCAGCAGGCTCAGCTAGGTGGGTGCAGAAGAGCTGATGGCTACAAATGAGATTCAAGAGAGCTTTCTCTGTCCCCTGGATTGGAGGGAAGTCATGCCATGCCATGGGTCATGACGGACGACCTTGCGGCATGACTGTGCTGTGCTGTCATTTATTTTATTTTATTTCGCGCGAAACTCGTGTTAGCTCCGGCGCCTCATACTCAGCTGTTCTGCATCGAGCGGGTCGTCGGCGCTAATTAACTAATTAGTGAGATCGGGGTGAGAATCACGTGACCCTTGAATTCATGATCAGCGCTGAGCGCTTGATTGCCAGACCTGTCCTAACAAACCTAGCGCCCATTTGGCATATAGGTCCTGCATGTTGCCATTCCACCCCACATCCCATCCCATACCAAGGTAAGATTTTCCCTTGATGCATGCACCTAGACCCATATTTCCTAATCCCTGAAGCTCGTTAGAGCTGAAGGTTTCGTTTCGAAAAATGGGGGGGTCCCAGGCTCGAAAATGGCGCAGTTCTAATATTTTATTGGACGAAACGGCCGAATTACCCCGCACGCGCGTGGCTGTTTAAGTCCCACTAGGTTCGGCGAAGAACTGTGTGGGACCGGACCGGAACGCTCTCGCTCGAGCCTTCGTCGTTGCTGGCCTTCAGACCTCCGAGATGTCGTGCAACTATCAGTATTTTTGTTGTTGTCCATCTGTAGCAATGACAGTAAAGACTCACATTTAGTGTGCCAATGACCCGGATTCTCAACCATACGAAGTCAAGCAGCACCTCAACTTCCCCCCAGAAGTCAGCATTCCATCAAGCAAGGGTCGATGATTTGTGCAGGCGATGACTTGGGAATAACGGGAAGGGATCTTGAGAAGACTTGTCCCTTGATGTTACAGCCCAAACGGTCAGTTAGTCATGCTGCCCTGCGCTTTGCTTTTGAAAGATTGGCACACACCTGCCAACACGACGGTCACTCCACTGAACCGAGCCGTGGAACAACGGGAAGGCATTGCTTCGGATTTCCTGTGATGTTACAGTCCAACCGGTCATTAGTCATGCTGCCCTGCGCTTTGCTTTTGAAAGATGGGCACATACCTGCCAACGCGACGGTCACCCCACCGAACCGAGCCGTGGAATAACGGGAAGGCGTTGCTTCGGATTTCCTGTGATGTTACATTCCAACCGGTTAGTTAGTCATGGTGCCCTGCGCTTTGCTTTTGAAAGATTGGCACATACCTGCCAACACGACGGTCACTCCACTGAACCGAGCCGTGGAACAACGGGAAGGCATTGCTTCGGATTTCCTGTGATGTTACAGTCCAACCGGTCATTAGTCATGCTGCCCTGCGCTTTGCTTTTGAAAGATGGGCACATACCTGCCAACGCGACGGTCACCCCACCGAACCGAGCCGTGGAATAACGGGAAGGCGTTGCTTCGGATTTCCTGTGATGTTACATTCCAACCGGTTAGTTAGTCATGGTGCCCTGCGCTTTGCTTTTGAAAGATTGGCACATACCTGCCAACACGACGGTCACTCCACCGAACCGAGCCGTTGAGGGTGACGGGAAGGCATTGCTTCGGATCCCCTGTGATGTTACAGTCCAACCGGTCAGTTAAGCATGCTGCCCTGCGTTTTGCTTCTGAAAGATTGGCACACACCTGCCATCGCGACGGTCACTCCACCGAACCGAGCCGTCGAGGATTTGCCACGGGATCTGTACTGCATGCTGCACAATTTCTTGAGAAAACTTGTTCCGTATTCGTTGCAGAGCTTCCACGACGACCGCTTCGGATGTCGCGAGCTCGAGGTGGCGATGGGATGAGGTGCGATGGGTAAGGTGTGAAGAGCAGGGAGGGAAAAAGATGGAGAAGCCTGCGCCTCAGTTTAAACCGGACTCATAGAATGTCGCGGAAGGCCGTGGAACGCCGTGGAGTGAAGTCCCTTAACGGTGAAATTAGCGCACTGGCCAAAGCTACCCGAGGTCTGGAACTGCTTCAAGTAGACGAACGAATGTCAGGATTGGAGGTGAAGAACTGCGGGCCCGTTGCACTTGCCATGCGACACTGAGACTGCCTGCTGCCGTTGCAGGTTGAATTGACGAACCAGTTTGCGCGACGTCGTCTTGATCGGTTTCGCGCTGCTGCTTCTCGCGAAGGCGTCGTTGCCGCTGAGCTTCAACGATTGTTTGAGGTTGCTGGCAGCGGCGTCTGTGCGATTAGAGCGGGAGTCGGGAGGAGTCGGAATGTGCGGAGGAGGAACGCGAGCAGCTGCCGACGTCTCTGCTGCCCCGCTGCTCTCCGTGAAGATTGTTGTACAGGAGACGGGACGTGAGAGCTTGCAGATGACTCTTCGGCAGTGGCAGAACTGGATGGCTGAAGGGACTACACTACGATGTGGCAGGCACGCAAAACCGGTCGTCTGGGAAGCAGAGGATCATGTGCCAGGTTGCTTTGATGGGAATGGAACCTCGACGAACGTTGGAACCTCGGCGAACGTAGAGGAAACGGGCTGTCACTGGCCGACCCCTGCTGAAACCGCGCTAGCTAGCTGGGCCAGGGGGACGCGCTGGACCGAGAGCTGCTGATGACGTCACGCCACGTGGTTTGTCTTTTGTTCTAGAAGATTCTTTGTCTCCCGTTCTCTGACGTTTACCCTTAACTAGTAAAAAATAAGTGTGGGTTAAGGAATGTACTTAAAATCGCTGTTTTTAACTAGGTTGCGGCCCTCCGGGCCGCCTGTGGTGGATGTACCAGCATACTGTTGTGTCTGCCGCACCTGCCTGTGGTGTCCATGTTCCGATCAGAAGTCATGTACAAGCGCTGTGGTGACTTTTGTATTTTCCGCGCCGTTCCAACGAAGCTACAGCGCTCCCAGTATTTTCCTTCTTTTTTTCGCTCACATAAAACAATGCTTCCACTCATATTGCATTTAATGAACCGCAAGCGCGTGGCTTTGCATGATATTGCTTCTACAGCAGAGCTCTGCCTGACGTGCGAGGCGAGGGCTGGCGTTTGTCACGTGATGCGGTGCGCCGGCGGTGGAGTGTCATTCCGGCAGTCGACCAGCGGCATTAGGGGCTGAGCGCTGAACAACCAATTTGCCCGTATGGCATTCGACCAGCGGCATTAGGGGCTGAACAACAATTCAAACCAGGTAAATGATCCTGCGCCACTCCCTCGAACCTTTCCTTTCTCCCTCCCACTCTCATCCAATTTAGTGACACTCATTCAAGAACAAACCTTCGCTACTATGCCCCGGTCCCAAGGTCGCCAGGGAGGGCCATCGCAACCTCGCCAACGAGGATAGCGCCGTACCATGGGCCGTACCATGGGCCAGCTCGAGCGCCCGCTGCTGGGCGCCCCGCGGCTCGACCCTCCTCTTCGTCCCGCTCCGATCAACAGAATCAGCCCCCCGGCGCGTCATGACAACAATTCAACCGATCTTGGCATTGCGACACGTATACGAGCCCGCCGTGCAGCTGTGCAGAACGGACAGCGTGGTCAGCGCGATGGCCAACTCGACGCTGGGCTCGCCCCACCAACCACCTCCGCAAAGGCGAGTGCGCCGGGCTCGAATCGCGCTCAAACCCCTCAAGCCCCACGTTTTCGCAGGGCAAGGTGCAGCTACCTCCCCCTCCCCAGCCCAATCTCGAGTATCGGCAGCTTCTTCAAGGCTCGGATAGCGGTCAGTTGCTCCGTCCAACAACATTCGTCTGCAGTAGACCCACATGCTGAACTGTTCTACCCACCCACACAGAAGCTAAAGCATTCCGCGAGAATGCCCGGTCTTACAACAACGCGTTGTCCTTTACTTCGCTCGCTGCCTACTGCTGGGACCAAACCCAAGTGGGCACTCTAGGACCTCCCGTGTTTCGCGTGTTCGGCCGCCTCTATCATTGACTCGGTGCCCTGATCCCTGCCGTGAATCAACGCCCAGCCTTTGCCCAGACATGGCTGATCGACCCGGCCGAGGCCACCAACACACGACTTCAAGGACCCGACAGCACGGAGACTCACATACAAAGTTCAACGCTGACCAAGCTAGAGTCCATGTTGCGCACTGGCAATCGCTTTGTGAGGGAGTTCGCATCGGCCAAAGCCCGCGCGGGTTGGGATACAGCCAAAGAGTGGGTCCTACCAGGCCGAGACCGACGCACCCACAACCTTCCTACGTCAAGCACGGAAATGGCGATGCTTATCTGCGATTCCGACACCAACACCGGAGATCGTGGACCGCAAGACCTTATTCTCCAGGTGCACGGTGATCGATGTCCCGATGGTTGGCCCAAGTACCAAACCGTTAGCTCGCTCCATCCGTCTGCGATGCCTCTCCGGTACCCACTACTCTTCCCCGCGGGGGAAGATGGCTTCCACCCCAACATTCCTCTTTGCGGTTCGATCGAGTTGGGCCACTCTTCGCCAAAAGACAGCAACAAAGAAGGTGAGGACGAGGAGGAAGGGGACAAAAAGAACGGTGATGGTGAACATAAGCATCTTTGGCTCCTCCTCGGGTGTTCCCATTCTGTTAAGGCGCGAGCACAGACTGATATTGAATGTTTGAACACCTACGACGAAGGTCAAGTAAAGGGGGTCAAGGTGGTGAGTCTCGCGTTCACAAATCCTTTGCGTTCTACTTGCACAAACGCGACAAGCCCGCATGGCACTCGACGTCCCTTCCCGGCGTTCGTGATCGAAAGATACTCCCAGGCTGAGGCCGATCGACTCAACTACATCCAGTTGCATTAAGAAAACCTACGCCTCACCACGACCCAAAGCATCAACGGACTAACCCCGGACCAAATTGGACGCTCGATGACTTTGGGCTCGATGTTCAAGAATAGACCGCGCGACATCATGCAGCGATACCAGGATGCGATGGCGTGCGTTGTCAAACATGGAAAGCCTCCGCTGCTCATCACGATGACGTGCGTTCCTCACTGGGGCCGAACGACAAAGCATGCAACCGTCCGGATCTCATTGCACGAGTGTTTGAAGCCAAGTCTGGCAGCAAGCGACATGCAGGCTGTTTTGGCGATGAATGTAGGATGAATGGATTTTGTTTCTTCTTCGTATTGGGGTTTTTAACCTGAAATCGCGTAGACTGTACAATTATCCTGCTATTTGAATTTCATCCTCCTGTTAATTTAACGGGTTCCCACTGGTCTTTGAAGTTCTTTAGCCACACAGTTCTATTTAGTAGTTTAGAAGATAGGAGAGCCCAATTTCAGCGCCGGCTGATGCGAACAATGCTCCCCCGGATAGGAGGACCCCGGCTAAGCGCGCCGATCATTACATACTGCCTTGTGCTGACTTGGACCGAGTCTCCTCACATCTCTAAGACAGGCTATCACACAACCGCAGTCATGTCATTGCTTTCTGATCTGGTACACCTCCGCACCATCAAGGTCAGCCCACTGTAGTGCACAATGCTCGAATTTGGGCAACGTGTAAAGCCTCGCGTCCACCACTAGCGACAGCCGATCCTCCCGCCGCACCGATCAAGCACAGTATGTGTATTCCGATCCGCTCTTACGCAACAGTCCAGTGTCAGCACTCGATGATGTGGTTGTCAAAGGCAGTCTTGGGCAGCTCGTGTGCAGCAGCATCAACTTCCGCACGGACCTCCTGACGGAGCTTTTTCGCCGGGCGCACCACGTGCAGTGGAAGGATACTCCAGGAGGAACCCGCTTGCGAAAGAGCTATCCCTACAAGCGCTTTGGTCGTGCGATCCCAACTGTAATGCTTGTTCAAATGGGTATGTTTTCAGAAGGCAACAAGCGGCGAGTCCCGTGACTCGGCCACGTCGTCATTGCATCTTCGACCATAGAGCATACGCATCAAAACCTGCCAGCAGGCTGAAGTTGACGTGCTTCGAGCCTGACTGAACGAGGAAGTCCAGACGAATCGCGAGAACGTCTCAGCGACTGACTCTAAACAAACGCTGCACAGACGTCCACCGCTGCATCCCAAACCCGCACAAGAAGATCCCGGTGAAGTGACATCGCATTTTGCGCCAGCATCCGATCAGTTCAAGACCGAGAAGCGTTCTGAATGGAATGCTTACTTCACCGACGCTCGTTCCCGTCTCTTCTGCTGCCTGGTGTGTTCCGAGAGAGTCTTCGGGCATAACGTACGATGGGTGCCTGAAGACGATATCAAGCGTGAGGGATCAGGGATTTGGAGATTAACCAACTCTACACTACGGACGGACCTCCGACTTAGAATTTTTCAGCGTGCCGGGGAGCACTCATCCATCCTCGACGTCGCCATCGACCGAGCGATTTAATCGCTCAGATCGCGCAGTCTCGCCCATGAACAGCACGCTTCAGTGCTCACTCTGTCCAGACTACTTCAAACGGTTGTTCCCTACCACAGGGCCACCGACTAAGCCCCCTCGGTCGTTGAGCAACGGATTTTATCCCGCACTGGATAGACGCCGGAATCTCGAGTTGATTGTGCTGCTCCGAGTGATTGCTCTCGACCGTGGCGTTCAAAGTGCAGACTAACCTTTGACTGATGCGGAGCTTCAGACTCAGGTTTGACAATGACGGCGCCGTGCGCGCGGTCCCTTCCAATGCGAAAGGGGGCAATTGTCTCGCAAAGACTCCTGTTCTGCCGGACAAGGCGCGGGGTAGCGCGGGGTCGGTCTCTGGCAGACTGGCGCACTTCGAGCTGCTTGGGTAAGTATGCCTTCCCTTCCTGCTTCGCATTACTCACCTCCTCCCTTCGGCTTCCACGTGGGCATCGTTCCACTTCGGTATAGTGCCTGGCTAGCTTATTCTTCGGGAGACCGGGTTCCAAGCGAATCCTCTCGATACTCGGCTGTCTCGAGAATCGGCCCGTGCGGCCCTTTGCGACAAGGGACCGTGCATCGCGCGAATTGCCTCATTCGTTGTCTCTCATCAGGCCAACATCCAATCCTTCACGTTCCAACCCAACTGCACCTCAATTGCGACTACATTCGGCACGATGTTGGTCGGTAAGGTTTCGCTCGTCATCCTTTGGACGGCGACGATGGCCCTCGCGTCGCCGAGTAGGCGCGGCAACCACAAGAGCACCACCGGCAAACGATCCTCGTTCGGTTCAGGGAGGTATCTCGTCAAGCTATCGACTCAGACTGACATGAAAGGCTCGAAAGTTCCGGTTGAACAAGTTAGGTCCTCTCCCGGGCAAAGGTGTTCTGCTACGCTCCTTTGAATGGCAACACTGCCTCGCGTCTCGGATATGCCAACATCGCAAGTGCCTTCTGACCCGGGGGTTTCCGCCAAACTGATCAACTGCCTCTTTGTGAAAATCACAGCATCGCCAAGATTGCAACGACCAGATCAAAAACTTGTCGAGTGACTTCTTCGGCGCAATAAAGGTCCACAATACCTTCAACTTTGCTTACCAGTGCTCTATGAGTGTCGAAGCTATGGAAGGCTTTTCCCCGATAGACCTTGCCGATTACCTTGGGGTGACGGTGAGTAGAGTTCGAGGAGATCGTTGTCTTGTAAATTATTGTCCTAATGGAACCACCTTAATTTGTTAGGGCGTCGACGTCATCAAGGTTGTCGTTCACGGCCGCGGCCTGAGTTTCCCCATGCCGCCTCCGGTCTCCAAGCTCCAGCCCAAGGAGGGGTTTGCTACGCCTTGGCGCAAAAACCATCACCCTCTCCTACTGTCGCCATCTGTCTATCGCAACAATTCATTCGCACCCCATGTCGAAAGTGAAGTCCACCTCATGCACAATCTCGGCTTGCTCGGTGACAGCAACGTCTCGGTGTGTCTGGTGGATACCGGTGGGTCAGAAGCAAATGGTCGGAGGCACAACAAGCACGAGAGTGCTTACAATTTGCTTGACGTAATTTTCTCATAGGAGTCGACTATACCAACCGGCGTTTGGGTGAAGGCTTTGGAAAAGGGTTCAAGATCGTTCTGGGTGTAAGCACACGATCAAGCCCCGCGACTGTCGGGCGTCAGCTCACTTTTCTGCTGGCAATGGCAAACACAGCACGACTTTGTGGGAAACGATGGCAAACATCCGGGCCCTTCCCCTTACACGAACTGCACAGATCACGGGACCCACGTCACCGGCATCGTCGGTGCGAACTTCGATCCCGATTTCAAGTTCTCTGGTGCGGCGCCCGAAGTCACATTGGGGCACTATCGAGCCTTCGCTTGTACGGGACAGTCAACGGAGGATACCATTGCCGCTGCACTTTTACGAGCTCACGCTGATGGGTGCAAAGTGATCACGCTGAGTTTGGGCGGCCCGAGTGCATGGGAGGACGGTCTGGTCGCCGATGCTGCTTCACATGTGACGAATCAGGGATCCTTGGTCGTCAGCTCGGCGGGTAACTTTGGGACGCAAGGACTCTTCTACGGGGATGTTCCTGGCGAGTTACCGGAAGTGTTAGGGACTGCAGCGACGGATCTCCGGGAGTATCCAGTTGGGTACCTGCTCGATTTCGTCGACCATTCCTTTCAACCGATCCCTTACTTTGCCGTCTACCCCGTCAAGATCAACGAAACGCTCGATGTCTGCTACATCCCTCCGAGCATTACAGATGACCCGAAATGCAACTTATCCACGATCGTGCTCCCCAAAGGTGACCTCAAAAACTCGTTACTCGTGCTCGAGCTAGGACAATGTCCACATTCCCTAGTGGCCAAATGGGCCGTTGCGAACAAGCTTCGCGTCGCGATGGTTAGCTTCAAGCCCGAAGATGCCCAAAGTCCTCTGAATTACTACAGCAACCATTTCGCTCGCGGGATAGATTACTTCCTGATCGTTCCCCACTCTTGGGTCGAAACATTGATCAGGTATTACACGGCCAGTCGCGGTAAGCTACAAGTCAGTTTCGCTGCCGGCAAACGCGCTCCTGTCGAGGCTCTCGCCAACCACGAGTCGGGTGGGAATGTGAGCACTGTTCATATAATGTTCTCAGACTTAATCTGATCTGACTAAGCACACCTTGTCTTTGTAGATGGCGTTCTACTCGTCGTACGGACCCACGGCCACACTCGAAGGCTTTGGTAACACCCTTGCTGCCCCTGGGACCAACATTCTGTCCACTGTGACCGTCGCTCAGGGAGGTCAGTGGAACACAACAAACCCTTCTACGTGTGTTAGAGAGGTTGAAAGACATCATGGTTCTACTTTACGTTGGCAGGTGTCGGCGTCATGTCAGGTAAGTTGGCCCTTCTGGTCCACCCCGATTTAAGAATGTTCAGAAGTCCAATCGCCGCTGATGCTGTTGGGGGCCTCACGTATAGGAACCTCTATGGCCTGTCCTTTGGCTGCAGGGATTGCCGCTCTCCTCTTCTCCCATCGCAAGGCCGACAATCTCACCCCTCGTCAAGTCAAGTCGCTCATGGCCACGACTGCGCAACCGGTGCGGATTAGTCAAAAGCCTAAAGACGCCTTCGCAACGGTCGTGCAACAAGGTGCAGGTCAGTCCTGATCGCTACCATTTGGATTATTTGATAGCTTCACCACCTCGCATGCCTGAAGTGACCGAATCGATTGTTCGCTCGCAGGAATCGTCTCGGCGTACCGAGCGTACATCGCCAAAACCCTGATCGAACCTCACAGTATCGCGCTCGGCGACCTCGAACACTTCAAAAATTCTCACAGCATCACGTTGAAGAACACGAACAAGTTTGCGGTTACCTACACCCTCAGCTCGACGTCCTCTCAAACTGTGACGACTTACGACAAAGTGAGCAGAGGGCGGAAATTCGCATGCGCGGGTCCCCAGGACATGTAAACTAACCTTTTGGGCACAATCCGATTGATCTTGGTCCCAAGAGCGCTTCGATCGACATCAACCCTTCTGGTATCCCTCGACCTGGAATCGCCGGCGCCGCCACTGTGGCCTTCACCCCACGCAGTCTCAGGATCCCCCCCGGTCAATCCGCAACCTTCACCGCAACCTTCACTTTACCAAACTTCTCCAAAATAGACTTCTTCCGCGTCCCCGTCGTTTCAGGCTGGCTCCTCATCGATTCCGCCGGAGATCCCGTCCCCACGTACAGAATCGCTTATGCTGGCGTAGCAGCGGGTCTCCAAATCATGCCTGTTCTTGATTCGACGGATGTCGCGAGTCAGTCGTATGGGATCAAGGGTCTGCGACATCCGTTTATTATGGTGGGAAACAGCTTGGATCCGGATGCGTTGCCGTCGACTGCGGCGGATGTGCTGTCGGACCCGAATAAAGTGACGAGCGTTTCTCGCAAAGATGGGATCTTCGTTTTCCTGAGGTTTGCGAGTACGTCTTCCGCGCGCAGCACTGGGGGTGCAAGCCGGGGGTGACTTCGTTGACACCTCTTTGGTGACTGCTATCTCATACAGTGGCCACTCCATACGTCCAAGTCGACCTCGTCGACGCCAATACCACCTTCATACCCACGATTCCGTCCAACAACAACCTCCACCTAGCCGAAAACAACAGCCTCACCGGAGACTTGCGGAAGAGACCGCACAACCCACCCCTCTTCGACTCTGTCTCCATCGTCGGTACGGCTGCTACGGCGAATGAGCTGACGCGTGACCCGACAGATTTTTCGCATGGCAGTGGGGCCGATACGAGTTTCATCAATTTCAATGGGATGGTCGCGGTGAAGCATCCGGACGATCCGGCGACGACGAGTGTGGACAAGGGGAGACCGTATCGACTGCTGATTCGGTGAGCTGTTCAGGGAGGGAGGAAGTGATATTCGGTGGTTGGGCTAACATCATTTCGATGCATCACCCCAGCGCCCGGCGAATGAATTCCAACCCTGAATTCTCGGCAAGCTACGACTCGTGGCTCAGCCCACCGTTCCAATTCCTCGACTAGATAGTAGAGGACCGGATCGATCCAACCACATCTTTATTATTTGTCTCTTATTTCCTTTCCCTTTCGTGAGACATACTCCGCCCCCCTTCCCCCCTTCGCATATAGTACCCACCCCACACAGACTGGGTTGATAATCTCTCCCTTCCTGGCACGCGATGAACTTTTCCCCAGCTGCAACGTGTTCGCCCTCGCCTTTCACTCTTCTCCTTTTCTCGCTAGACGACTCCATCTGTCGACCGAGAGCAAGACAATCCCCTTCACTCTCAGACGTGATTCACAATCATCTCATAAAGCTGTATAACATCCCCTCCTCGAAAGCACAGCAACGACACTTCCCCGCAACTGAGAAAGTGCGCCTACCTCTTACCCAACAACTCATCCAAACTCGGCAACTCCCCCTCATCCTCATCCTCCACCTCACTCCCTGCGACCGAGCTCACCGTATCCTCCCTTCCACCTCTCCTCCCCGGAATAGGGACGTACATATGTTCATCCTCATCCTCCTCGTCCTCGTCCTCCTCTAATGGTGTCGTCGTCGATCGGAACAAAGGTCTTCCACTTCTTCGAGGCGGTGCGGGTGTGAGGGAACTGGATCCGACTCGTCCGGGACGTTCCGGGAGGGGCGTAGCGGAGAGTTGACGGATTTCGTTGGGGATTGCTGAAGGGCGGGGTAGGTCGGCGGCGGAGAGCGCCGGCCAGGGTTCGATTCTGGAAGGGAGGGAAAGCTTGATAAGTACATCGAGGGGGTTCAAGAGAGTATGCGAGTGTGCTCACACTACGACGAGGGCGCGGTTGTATATCGAGTAACTCTTGTCTATAATTCGAGCGCGAGGTCGGCGCGGGTTTGAAGAAACTGGGTCGTCAAGATCACTCACATAGAACATGCACTTCAGGTTTGACATCGTCCTTGTCCTCCTCATGAGGATCGATCGTTTCGCTCGTCTGCGCCGATTTGAGCAAAGTTCTCGGATCCTGCTCGTCGTCCTCATCCTTGATGAACAGATCCGGTTGGGCTGTACTTCTCTTGGCAGGTTGTTCTTCATTGCCGTCTTCATAATCGTCTTCGTGGGATGTCAGATCTACACTAGCGGACTCGCGTGTGCGCTTGCTCGTCGATGCCCTGGGTGGTGGTGGTGGTGGTTTTTGGGCTTTTGGTCTCGGGGGTGGGGGCATGGATGCGATCGGGTACACTCGTTGGCGTTCGTGCTGTAGAGACAGGAGGTTCAGCACGGGGAACATGATGCCCATGTACTCCCAGACTGACCTTGTGCAACACGACGTGCCGCTTGCCCATACTTCTGAAGTAGAACAGCATCTGATAATCCTCTGCTCGGAACAGACCCCAAGTCAATTCCTAACCCCTGAAAAATCGACCTGCAAGCCGATGTGGATACCCAACCTACGTCCTCGGTAGACATCAATCTGTTGCTTCTCCCTCGCTCCGCCCGATTTCTTCTTGGCCGGTTCTTGCTCGTTCCTCAATTTGGTAGGGATCCGTTCCCTCAACGCCGAGAGAACGCGCATCAGGCGGTCCTCCTGTGGGGAAAGAAAACAAAAACCCCAGCCGATAGTCGGTCAAAAGACTGTTGGGTCTCTCATTGAGAGCCATTTGGGAGACCTACGGTCATCCAATGCACGTGCGCGGGTTCCATGTAGAGGATGAACTGCAGGACGGTGTGGGGGGAGACGCGCAGGTAATGCGCTTGGCGGGGTTGGAAGCGCATCGGCGGTCGATCCATGGTGGAGATGGTGGAGATGGGCTTCCAAGGGTATATATGGTCGCCTCTGGGGAGGTGGTGTGATGTGGCGCGACGTGAGAAGAGGCTGAGGCTGAGCTGAGGCGAGCGCCCAAGTCGACGGAGACGGAGTGACGATAGATGACGATAGATGACGATGACGCGCTGACGCATTGTCAAATCGGCCAGCTGACTCAGCCCGTGCTCGATCTAGTTGGATGATGATGGTCACGTGCGTTAGACTCCTATTGGTCAGCCACTGCTGCCATCGTCGCCCGCAAATAATGCAGAAAAAAACCGGCACTCCGTGGAACTGCCAGGGCCAGCCTCCTACCCTACGTAGTACGTACACTGCAGTGAGGGCCTAATAATAAAAGTTGTTGGCTCCGAGTCGGCCGTAGGGCAGGCACTGCCAGGATCTCTACCTGGCTACTAGCATTAGGTACCAGTGCACCAGTGCGCGCTCTCGTAAGCGCGCCTCAGCCGCAGTGCGGTTCTTTCCCGCCCGACTACGCGACAGCACCCACCTGGTACACACCTTCAACATGGCGTCGACCGATCCTCCCGACATGTCCGAGGAGAAGACAGCCAGCCAGACGGCTTCGAAAGCGCCTGCCTCGGTCGTGTTGCCGTCGACGTTCTCCAACAGCGTCAGTCTTTGTCCATGTGCAGGGGGGCGCTTGCAGTGGTCGTCGCACCGCCCCACTTGGCACGCGCTGCAAGCTTCAAGCCCGACCTTGAGCCATCGTCACTGACCCTTCATGCTGCCTCCCCGTCCCAGTTCTGGACGACCGACTACCGCACAGGTTTCGAAACGCTCTACAACCAACTCGACCACGCCGTAGTGCAGTTGCACGAGATCCTGTCGACCGTCAATGCAAGAGTTCAAGCCGAATCGGCCTTCTCCCGCGCACTCGCCCCGCCCGCGCTCAGGGAGGATGGCTTTGCAGCCAGTGCGCTCCTTTCAACTAACTGGATGGCTTGTACATGTGGGAACTGACCCCGGTCATACTCCGCGCTGCGTCCAGACGAAGGAGGTAGTCTCCGGACCGGACTCGAGTCGATCCTGTCGAGCACCGTCATGGAGGCCCGAGCGCGCTGGAATCTCGCCCAAGACCTCGACGTGAGCACTGCGTCCTTGGTCGCCAGTCTGTGGGGCGCTCATCTTGTCTTGATTCCTGTCTGATAGCGCAACATCGCGACCCCATTCGCGACCTGGTCCCGCTCCCATCAAGGGCGCATCGCATCTTCGAGAAACCTGATCGAATCCCATCTCTCGGAATGGGAAAAGGCCCACGCGAACGCGGCCAAGCTCAAAACCTCGTACGACGAAGCCTGTCGCAACGCTGACGAAGCCGAGGATGAACTCGCTCACCATCACCTCAAGATGCCGACTTCCCCTCCTCGTTCGACACCGAAGACCTCGAGGTCCAATTCGATCGAGACGAACAAGGGTAAAGGTCGCGCAAGTGAACCCGGGGACGATGACGCCAAGTCCGTCGAGGGGGCCGATACCATCGACGACGACGACGTACCTCTCGGTCGAGCGACTATTTCCGCCTTGGCGCGACGTTTCACCGTTCGCAAACTTGCCCAACCGAGTGGCACCACGACCGGTACTGAACCGACCGAGTCGGCCTCGACCGTCGAACCCAAAGTGGGCGCAGCATTGGATTGGAGCAAAGCGACGTGAGTCCCTCAGATCCCCTTGATGGTTCTTCACGTTGCTGATTCTGGAGAGACATTGTCGGTCACAGCATCTCGTCCCTGATCGACCGCGTCGCCGGACCCCAAACGGGCGCAGGTCGCATCGAGCGCGCGCGCCTCCATGCCGAAGAAGTTGAGAAGCGTTACCGCGAAGCGATCGTGCACCTCGATACCAAACGATTGCAATTGGAAGAGGTTTATGCCGAGCACGTGGCGTATGTGCAACGGTGCGAGACGGATCGGTCGAAGGCTGCAGCGAGCGTGCTCAAGTCGTTCCATGTCGCCGTGGCGGCCTTGCCCAAATTGATCGACGGGTCGCTGGAGCGAGTCAGCACCACGTTGGAGCTACTGAGACCCGAGAAGGACGTGGTGGGGATTATTGAGCGATCAAAGTAAGAATCTTGATGACTTTGCTGGGGTCAGAAACTGATTGCCGAACGAGAGTGCTCTACAGAACTGGTTCTTTTCAACCCCGACCGATAACCTTCCACTGCCACTACTCCGAGCCGCCCTCAGAAGCGTTTGGCATCGACCTTCGTCGATACGAAGAAACGCGTAGTCCTTCGGATGCCGTCGTACCCCCAGTTCTTACTTTCTTACTCGACTACATCCAGAACGCTTCGAGAACGATCTCGTCCAACGCCGAAAAGCGTCGGATCTGGCTCTACGAGACCCCTCTGGGCATGCAACACCGGCTTCGCTCATTGCTCCAGGACCCAAGCAGGGCAGGTCATCTCCGCTCCTTGGTCGACAAGTTCGACCTCCCCGTCGTCGCTTCAACGGTCAAACTGTGGCTCTTGGAACTCGAGATCCCCCCCATCGTCTTCAGCCAATACGACGAATTACGCCACCTGTACCCCAAACGCGTCGGTTCGGAAATCGTCAACGTACCCGCCAAACTCTTGGCCGAACATTTGGCTCGCATGCCGGTTACGCATTTGGAAGTCGTCCGAGCGATGATCCTTTACTTCGCGGAGATGATCCAATCGACCCCTACGGAAGGAACGGAGACGGATGAGGTGTACTTGCAGAAACTTGCACTTTCGGTCGCGAGATGTCTCGTTCGACCGAGGCAGGAAACGTCCCTCTCGATCGACGATCGGTTCCCTACCTTGGTCTTCAGTGACCTCGTCAAGAACCATGCGGTGATCTTTGCGTCCGCGGACGAATTGAAGCATTCCAAGACGAGGGAGGAGAGGTATCGACCGAGGAGGCAGAGGACCAAACCTGTTGATGCGAGGTTGAGTCGAAGTAAGATCGGCGTCGCGGAGAGGCGGACGGTGGGTGTCGAAGAGGGGATGGAGTTGTTGCAGGAACATCGGAAGAGTCTTAGTTCGGGTGAGGGGGAGGTGCGAACGGAGAAGGAGAAGGGGACGGCAGAGAAGGGAGCGGAGAAGGAGAAGAAAAATGCAGAGGCGGAAGCGGTAGCGGAAACGGAGGACAAATTCGTCGACACGGAGGATGGCGAAGCGACGCCTACGACAACGGAAGCGAAACTGTTACCGCTCGTGGAGAAGCAGACAGAGAAATTCAAGAATGAAGACGATGCACCGATTGTCAGAGGGTCTCCTTCTTTGTCTAGATCGACTAGGACTAAGGGGGGGAGGGGCCCAAGGCCGCTTTCGGTTGGTGCGAAGGGCCGTGCGGTGACGACGAAGGCGGAGGAGGAAGCGAGCGAGGGGCTGAGTGAAGGATAGTACTGTGAAGTTCGCGCAATGTGAAATTGTGTACGATATATTACAATTTCTCTCCTTTTGTTTCGCATTCTGTTTGCAATGCTTCATGAACGACGGATACCACGAAAACGAACTTTTACGCCTCCTCCTGAAGCAGCTTCGCCACAACCAAAACAAGCCCATCCTCACCCCACTGACCAGCAAGCTGAACACCTACAGGCCAACCATCCTCCTGTGACCTTCCAAAAGGGACAGAGATTGCGGGGAGACCCGCCAATGATGCGGGTACGTTGAGGACATCTTGGACGTAGCCTGATACTTCATCACCCTGGACGGCGGAAAGCAGAGGCGCGGTGGAGATAGCCGAAGGGTAAAGCAACAGATCCACACCTTCTTCATTAGCTTCCCCGTCCTCTTCCCCGGCGTTGGTCAAAACGGAGCTTCGCCTAAACGTTTGATCAAACTCCTCCCGGATCAATCGCCTCACACGTTGGGCTTGTAAGAAGTAATTATCGAATGCTTCGGCCGTCAGAGCGTAGGTCCCTAATAAGAGACGTTTTTGAACTTCTTTCCCGAACCCCGAGGATCTTGAGGATGCATATAGAGGGGAATTCGATACGCCAGGGCCGGTAACGGAAGGTGGATCTGATCGTGTACCGAAGCGTATCCCATCGAATCGTGCTAGGTTGGACGACGCCTCGGCGGAGGCGAGGACGTAGTACGCGCTCAAGGCTGAGGGGGTCCAAGGAAGAGAGATACTGCGCAGAATTGCACCCCTGTTCTGCAGAGATTGGAGTGCGCAACGTAGAGGAGGTAGAACGAAGGGGGATAGCTCGGAGAGGAAGTATTCCTGAACAAGAGAGGTTGGACAGAGTCAGTGCGGAGGGTTTGGTGAGGAGTGGGAGGGGTTCTTACGGCGGGTACCCCGATTCGTAGGCCTGTCAGATCGCCTTCTTTCCATCGTGATGGTAAGGAGTTCGTTCGGTCGGTGATGCGTAGTCGGACGTCTTGGGGTGTGGATGTGGGATCTTTAGGGTCGTGAGCTTGGAGGACGTCTATACCGCGAAGCGAACAAATATTTATTTTCATTAGCGCCTCGAGCGACTCGAGGTCAGTCAAATACTGTCAAACGGCCTCACCAAACGTCGTCTGTACATCCTCAACCTCCTTCGCCATAATCCCAACACAATCGAGGCTACTCGCATACGCAATCATGCCCCATCTGGACAGGAGTCCATACGAAGGTTTGAAGCCGAGGACGCCGCAGTAGGCTGCGGGGAGTCGAGTCGACCCTCCTGTGTCGGAGGCGAGGGCTCTGTGGGAAGCAAGGAGAGGGTCAGCAGGTATGAAGGGGTAGGGTAATATCTCTCAGGGACATGACTTACATCCGGGCTATCCTGGCCGCCACTGCTGCGGCTGAACCTCCCGAACTACCTCCTGCCACCCGAGCTGCTGTCCCCGTCGCCGAGCTGGTCTCGGGACCGGACGGATTGAGCGTCGGGCCGAAATGCGAATGAATGTTGGCCGAGCTGAGGGTACCAAGCATGGCTGAATCAGGTGTGGATTGCTCAGTAGAGTGTCGGGTAATCGTCCTCACCCCATCCCAAATTCGTCCATGTTGGCTTTCCCAAAAATCAACCCGCCCTGCGCCTTGAGCCGACTCACGACCGTCGCCTCAATAGGGGAAGCATAGTCTGTACACAATAAGACGAGAGCGCCATCAGTACGAAGCCCAAGCCTTTGTGAACCGGTCTTCCTTTGAACGAACGTTGGAGGAAACGACTCGAAGCGGTGGTGGGGAATTCGCACGTGCAGAAGAGGTCTTTCACGGCGATGGCGTGGCCGTAAAGTTTTCCTTGTTGAGGAAGGGAATGAAAAGCTTGTGTCGCATCTGAAATAAAGGCCACGGAAAAGTCAGTGATGGGGCATGCAAGCGGGAAGATGTCTGCTTCGTGGGGAAGCAGAGGGCGACGAACCTTTGAGCGAGAGCAAAGACGTATAAGCGCGCCAGGTTGGATTCGTCCGATGGGCTAGTTCGACAAGTTGCGCTAGTTCACGTGGGAGGGCCATGGGTGTGGGTACTGGACGGTCCAAAGGGCTAGCGGCGGAAGGGGCGAAGCGCGAAGCGAGGACGACGGTGCGCGAGGTGCGCAGAGTCAAAGGTCACGTGCTCGGGGACGGAAGCTGCTCGTTGAAGCTTTGAAGCCCCACCACTGCTTACTCTGCTTCGGCTTCGAATCGTCCCCGCCCAGAAAGGGGACACGGGTGTGTAGATCTGAATCGCCTCAAAAGAAAACATCGAAAATAAAGCCGGAGTCTGCCATGGTCCCCAGCAACGATGTCTGCACGAACTCGGGATCGATATATCGGGATGATCTTGCGAAAAGACAGGAATTGTCTAGTAACCTTTGCTTAGAGTGCACAGTATGACAACTCCCCACGTAAAGTGCCATCGCCGATCATGTGAATGATCGCTGGACACCCTCACGGAGCCGCAGCGGGGCTCGGATCCGGAGCTGCGATAAAGAGCTCGGCGCACTATTCAGCATGACGTCGTGCGCGCTGCCTGTTCGGGATGAAAACGCTGGCGCAAAAGGCGATGGACGATCTGAGCGGAGCAGTAGCGGCCCGGGAGCGCTCTTCTCGTTCTTGTATCGGTGCTGACTGCCCCAGCCTTGATCCGCTCTGCTCTCGGCTCGTTCGGCGTGCTTGCTTCCCTCTCCCTTGCTCGCTCAGCATGGTCAACAACACGACCAAGTATGGCTCGTCCCAGTCGTCGTCGGCACCGATCCGACAGGCGAAAGAATCGATCGAGTCGGGCTCGGACGAGCGCTTGACCGTGTACGCCGTCACGCTCGAGGACGACGGATCACCTTCTAAAGCCAAGACGGTTAGTCCATCAAATCGAACGCGTCCTTTCACGCATAGCTGACACCTTGTCCTCTCTTTACTCGCTCTCGCTGCTCCTCGGGATGCGTTCTCCCTGCGCGATGCTGGCTGATCGGATCGCCCGGATGGATCGTCATCGATACCCGATCGCGCATCGCGCTCGCTCGCTCTCGGCCCGTGCCCTGCCGCCGCCGCCCCGGTCTCGGCCTTTCCTCGACCTTGTGCACCACCGCAGCTCCTGCGCTTGCCCCCACCTGCAGCACCTTACATCCTGCGCATCTACATCGAGGCCGGCACCTCCGCCTCGCGCAATGGCTCCCTCTACACCAACTTCCCCATCGACGGATCCCAGTACGAGAGGACAAAGCTTCACCAGACAAAGTAGGTCCCAGTTCAGACGTCACACACGATGCATACCCATCTCGGTGCAATTTTCGACCCCGACAGACTGCCCCAAGACTTTTCAAAGCCGTTCGGCATTGATCTCGAGGTTAGTCTGGGATAGCAAGTTTTTCGTGTGGCGCGAGACCGAGACACAGAACTGACCTTCCTAGTGGGCCCTCAGATCGCTACCGCTGGTGCCTTCGAGTACCACGTCGAATACGATGGCGACGCCGGACGAGTCAAAGCCGAGTCCGGCTACTTTATCGTCGAGCCCCTCCTCACCATCTCCGCCCGCTCCTCGATCCTCTCCAAAGAATTGACCGTCCTCCCTCCCGGCAAAGGTGGCGTCATCTCCAAGGAAGAGGTCCACCTCCCTCTCGACGGACTTGTCATCCAGTCGATCGTGTCCAAGTTCATGGGCACCTTGGAGGATTGGGTCCCCCACCTCGACGTCATGCGCGACCGAGGCTACAACCTCTTGCACTACATCCCCCTGCAACAACGCGGCAAATCCGACAGTCCTTATTCGATCTACGACCAGCTTGAACTCGCCGACGATCTGTTTGTCGCGAAGGGATTGACGAGGGAGCAAAAAAATCAGGAGATGTCCCAATGGCTCGGTCGGATCAAGAGTGAATGGGGCATCTTGGGTATGATTGATGTTGTGCTGAACCACACCGCCAACAACTCGCCCTGGCTCGAGGAGCACCCGGAAGCTGGTAAGTCTGACAGAGACGGTTTTGACAATATCGAGGAGCTTATGGCTGACCCAATTCACGTTGTTTCTTCCAGGTTTCAACGCTGTCAACTCGCCTCATCTTGAAGCTGCGGTCGAACTTGACACAGCGTTGATCACCTTCTCCGAATCTCTGGAGCGACGAGGTCTCCCCACCGAGCTCAAGTCCGCTGGCGATCTCGACGCGATCATGGTCGTTCTGGAGGGAGAAATGCTACCTTCGTTGAAGCTGCACGAGTACTATGCCATCAATGTCGAGCGAGAAGTTGCTGCCTTCACCTCAGCCTGGTCCGCTTCTAAAGCGGGCTCGAACGCAACGTCCTCGCATCTCGGCGAGATGCCACCCAAGAAGTTGGCGGAGAACTTCATCAAAAAGTGCTTGCCCAAGAACTGGAACCAACTCGGCCCGCGATACCACGTCAAGGTCGATCAAGATGCCTCAATCACCTTCATCGCTGCTCTGACAGGTGCCAAGCCTGGATCGGACACGGCCGAGCAAGCCAGCAAGGAATTGCAACGCGTGCTCGACATCATCAACGTGTCGCGATACGAACAGTACGACGACGACCGCAAGGCAATTCTGACCAACACCCGCAGCCGCATCCGCTACACCCGCATCGATGCCGATGGACCCAAGTATGGCAAGATCTCCAACAAGTCGCCGTTGGTTGAGCCCTTGTTCACGCGCTTGCCCAAGTCCAAGGCGACGGACAAGCACGACCCCAAGTCCCTCGCTCTGGCCAACAACGGATGGATCTGGGATGCCGATCCGCTGCAGAACTTTGCCGGGCCCGAGTCGAGGACCTATATCCGTCGAGATCTGATCGTGTGGGGTGACTGCGTCAAGCTCAACTATAGCTCCGGACCGGAGGACAACCCTTGGTTGTGGAAGCACATGACCGAGTACTCCGAGACGCTCGCCAGTCTGTTCCATGGCTTCCGTCTCGACAACGCGCACTCGACCCCGATCCACGTCGGCGAGTACTTGCTCGATGCGGCTCGACGCGTCAATCCCAACCTCTACGTCTGCGCCGAGCTCTTCACGGGTTCGCAGGAGCTCGATCTTCACTTCGTCTGCCGACTTGGGTTGAGCAGTTTGACGCGCGAGGCGATGAATTCGAATAACCCCAAGGAAGAGAGTGGATTGCTGTACTCGTACGGTCTCGGGAAACCAATCGGATCCATGGACGGCGGTTGCCTGACCGTCCAATCCGAAGTCGAGTACAAGGGCAAGACGAGAAAATGCAGCATTGTTCCTCTGGCCGGATCGGTACCTCATGCTTTCTTGATGGATTGCACGCACGACAACGAGATGCCTCTGTCGAAGCGAACGGCCGAGGATGCGTTGCCGACGGGTGCGCTCGTCACTTTCGCCCGTGCCGCCATTGGGTCGACCCGAGGTTTCGACGACCTTTACCCCGATCACCTCGATGTCGTGACCGACAGTCGCCACTATGAATTAGCCGGCTCGGATGCCGGTATCGGACACATCAAACGCGTTCTGAACCACCTCCACGCCGAAACCGTCTTGGACGAAGCTGTCGAGGGCCACTTCAGCCAAGAGGGTGATTACATCACATGCCATCGCGTGAACCCCGTCACGCACAAGGGGTACCTCCTTATCACTCGCACCGCCTTTTTTAAGTCGCACGACAAGTCACGTGGCTACGTCTCCCCTACGCGCCTCGACGGCACTAACGTCAAGTATATCACGGGTGCGACGATCAACATCAAGTCGGAAAAGCCGCGCGATACGGAGACAACCTTGCGAGGACTCGACGCAGAAGTTACCGAGATCAAGGACGTGCCTGTCGCGAGCAAGAGGAACGAAGCGACGGGGCACTCGTACTCGGAGATTGTGGTGCCGGATACGTTCCCTCCTGGGTCGGTGTTGTTGTTCGCCACATGGATGGAAGGACTTCCGGCAGATCTGGACGAGCAATGTGCCGCGGGTGTCATCGAGGCTTTCGACGAGCTCGATCTCGTGGACCTCAATTCCGTGCTTTACAGGGCTGATGGAGAAGAGCGAGATGCCGTGGGCGGTGATGGCGTCTACGCCGTGCCTGGAATGGCTCCTTTGGTGTACTGCGGTCTTCAAGGGTGGATGCATCCCCTCAACCACATCATGGCGACGAACGATCTTGGCCACCCGCTTTGCGCACACCTGCGGCAGGGCACGTGGGCGCTCGATTATGTTCACGCCAGGCTCGAGAAACAAGTCGACCAATTGCCCCGACTTGCAAAGCCTGCCGCTTGGTTCAAGGAGCGCTTCAAACTCATCAAAAAAGTCGTGCCGCCTTTCCTCGTGCCCAAGTACTTTGCGCTCGTCATCAACGTCGCGTACAAGGCCGCACGCGATCGCGCCATGGCTCAATTCTCGCCTCTCGTTAGGGAAGGCACGAGCTTTACTGCTGCACTCGCGCTCACGTCGGTGCAGATGCTGGGTCAGGTCCGATCGGCGAGTCTGAACCCGTTCAAAACGACGCCTTCCCTTGCCGCTGGACTGCCTCATTTCACTGCAGGTTGGGCGCGTACGTGGGGTCGAGACGTCTTCATCTCCCTGCGTGGTCTGTTCCTCGTCACGGGCCAATTTGCCGAGGCGCGCGAACACATCCTCGCCTTCTCCTCCGTCGTCAAACACGGTCTCGTACCGAACTTGCTCGACAGCGGCAAGACCCCTCGTTACAACTGTCGCGATGGACCTTGGTTCATGTTGCAGAACATTCAGGACTACGTCGAGATGGCACCAAACGGCCTCGACTTGCTCAAGGATACCGTCAAGCGTCGATTCCCCCTCGATGACACCTGGGTGCCTCATTATGATGCCCGAGCGTACGCCGTCGAATCGACTATCGCCGATGTCGTACAAGAGATCCTTCAACGGCATGCTCAGGGCATCCATTTCCGAGAGTACAACGCGGGACCTAATTTGGATATGCAGATGAGCGATCAAGGGTTCAATATCGATATTGACGTCGATTGGAAGACGGGGATCTTGTATGGAGGCAATGCTTTCAATTGCGGAACTTGGCAAGACAAGATGGTGAGATCTTTGTGCATCTTCGTGGCGAATTCAATCACTGACGACGTCGTGCTGTATCTCCATTTAGGGTGAGAGTGCCAAGGCGGGCAACAAGGGCCTTCCCGGAACGCCGCGCGATGGTGCCCCTGTCGAGATCATTGGTCTGCTTAAATCCGCACTCCGTTGGGTCGCCGAGCTCTCCAAGGCGGGCAAGTTCCCTCACAAGGGCGTCGAAGCGACGATCGACGGGAAGAAGCGAGTTGTGGCTTACTCTGAATGGGCCGACCTCATCCAATTCAACTTTGAGCGTCTGTTCTACGTCCCCGCGAACGCGTCCGACGACTCCAAGTACGCTATCAAGACCGACTTGGTCGGTCGCCGCGGGATCTACAAGGATGTCGTTGGTTCGACGGGCGAGAGGTTCGATTACCAATTGAGGGGCAACTTCCCCATCGCTATGACCGTCGCGCCTGAATTGTTCGATCGTGAACACGCTTTGGGGGCGTTGAAGATTGCGGAGAAGGTCTTGTTGGGTCCTTTGGGCGTCAAGACCTTGGACCCTTCTGATCCGGATTACCGAGGTGAGTCGCCAACATTGTTTGCATCTCGACCAACGCTGCGTACTGATGTGGTGGCCGTTGCGGCTCATAGGTTACTACGACAACAGTAACGACGGCGACGATCGCTCCATCGCAAAGGGGTGGAACTACCACCAAGGACCCGAATGGGTCTGGCCTATCGGTTTCTTCCTCCGCGCTTACCTCATCTACGACACCCAAGTCGGAGAAGGGAAGCAAGACCCCAAGTTGACCTACCACCACATCTACCAAATCCTCGCCAAGCATCGTCAACATATTCGTGATGATGCGTGGGCAGGTTTACCCGAGTTGACGAATGAAGGCGGGAACTATTGTCATGATAGTTGTCGTACACAGGCGTGGTCGACATCGACTATTTTGGATGTCTTGGATGATATCAGACGACGTTGAAAATCGAGTGATAGAAATGGGTTGGGTATGGGCCCGAAAAGCGAATGAGGATACCGGTGTAGCCATGTCGAAAAGCAATAATCCTGGGTAACGTGCAGTGGTTGAATCTCCTCTAGAGCGTTGTGTTACGTGAAACATTATTACAAAGCGTACATCAGCTGCCGAGCACATGATAATTGGCGGCGAACCCGAAAGACATTCGTCACCACTTCTTGACCGCTTCGATCCCACCATCGTGCCTCTCCAAATCCTTCTTCCACATATCACTCTCCCCCCATTTCCCAATCAGCCTCTTGACCTCCATCTTCTGTTCCTTCAAGTGCCTCTCCAACCCACCATCCTCCCGGTCGCCGTAAACCCCACCAAACATCTCCTCCCAAGCAGGCTTCTTCTCCTTATCCGCCCCCGCATAAGCTCTCAAAATGCTCTTCCTCTGTTCGACCTTGGTCGCTTCTTCCAATTCGGAGGACCAGAGGTTCCTCGCTTCCAGGTAGGAACGGAGACGGAACAAGGGAGAATCAAGTTTCTTGATGCTGGAGACGTCGTCGGTCGAACGGTATGCGCTCGAATCGTCCGAGGTCGAGTGGTGGCCTACGCGGTAACTCATAGCCTTTTGAGGTAGGGAGGAGGGGAAGGTCAGTCGGCTTGATCGGAGGACACAGTGTGATTTGAAAACAGCTTGACTTGACTCACTTCCACGAGAACCGGCTTTTGACCTTCGACTGCACGTCGTCGTGCTTCCTTCGAAGCGAGGTAGACCGCCAAAGGATCATTGCCGTCGACTGTTCGAGAGTGGAAGAGTTCTCGATCGCGTCAGTTCGATTCTTGGAAACTCAAGCGCGAGATCTGGCACGCTCACCTCGCACAGTTTCGATCCCATACCCGGGCCCTCGGGCTGCGATGCCGTCGCCTTTGTACTGCTGAGCTGCCGGCGTAGAGATGGCAAAACCGTTGTTCTGCGAGCGCACCAAATTTCTTCGAGATCAGTTCACCGGCCCCCTCAGTCGAAGCAATCGAGATCGGAGACGAACCCTGACGAAGAAGACGACCGGTCCACCCAAGACACTGGCCATATTGAACCCAGCATGAAAATCGCCTTCACTCGTCGCGCCCTCACCCATATAACAAATGACGCAATCCCCCTTTCGTTCAGGCGAGAGCTTCAAGCTGTACGCCGCTCCGGCAGCTTGAGGGATTTGGGTGCCCAGGGGGGAGGAAATGGTGTGGAAGTGGTGCGCGGGGGATCCGTAGTGGACGGGCATTTGACGTCCTTTCGAGGCTTTGTCGGATACGGTCGAGAACACTTGAGCCATAAGGTCCGAGAGACTGTGCCAAGAGAACGAGAGAGGAGGGGAAAATTGAGTTCTTGTCCGGGGACTGAGCCACGGAAGTGCACGTACGGGTAGTCTCGCCATACGAGTACGCCGACCTCTGTGGAGCGGATCAAAGCATCAGATGGTCAGATCGCATACTCGGAATATGCGAGGCGTGAGTCAAGCACGCACCCCGATACTGGGCGAAAACTTCGTCGGTGGGAGACCACGCAGCCGCGGATCCGACGACGACTCCTTCTTCTCCATACGATGTCACTGCCCGCACAACAAAAGTCCGGCTTAGTGGTTTGAATGTTGACTCGGATGACCATAGCCCCTAACTGACTGTAGAAGGAAATCCTGCCCTGTCGCTGGGACGAAGCGAGGATCGTGTCCTGATACGTAAAAGTCAAAGACTTCAGTCGTCCTTCCTCTTCCAAAAACCCTCACGGCATTCCCCAGCTACTCACCAGAGCAGGAAGGAACATCATAGATTTGTACAATTTGACCCAAGTCTCCTCGGGGACCTCCTCGAGTTGCTTCTTCCATTCCTCGGGCACTTCGGGCAGCACGTGACCTTGGCCGTCGAGCAGACGGAAAGCGGGGATCACGCCCGAGCTGTCGGGGGAGGCGACCTTGTCGAGAAAGACGGGCGAGTGGGAGAGGTACGTTAGAGGGAAGAGGTGCGAGGATCGAGAGGTGGAGAAGAGTGCTTTGGTGTATGAGAGCGACAAGGACGCGGCGTCACTGCGGGCATCGCTCTGTCGAGCGGCAGTGCGGGGTGCTCGCGGTGTCGTTCGTGCGACCGAGGCCAGTACACGAACCTGACTTGCTCGAGACAGCATATGGGTAGTTGGCGGGGGGGATGGGTGCACGGGCGATAGAGCGGACGGAGGGACGAGAGCCAAGCAATGAAGAGGCGACGGCGTGGTCGGACCTGCCGAGCCTCTGCCGACGACTGCCGCTAGCTGCCGCCCCCCCCCCCCCCCCGCTTCGGCTCGGCGCAGCTTCCGTCGGTCCGCCCGGCCGCGCACTGCAGGCCTTCAAGCCTTCAGGGGTGTGAGCCGCATCATCGATCCGGTGCACAGACTAGCGATAACCGGCGTCGCGCCACCAATGGCACTTGCGTTCTTCAACATCATCATGGGCACACTACATCCGATGGGTGTCCACATTGCGGCGAACCAGACACCTTCATGCACTTCTACTTTGAATGTGACCATTGACGGGAATATTGGAGCCTGATCTTGCACTGGCTGCTGAGGCTCCTCAAAACACGCTTGGCCTTCCTCGGGTGCGTGGCGGACGTCGCGAGTCCCGGAATTGGATCGTCGTTCGGGTCGTTCTTGCAATCGCTTTCAGCAAGCCCATCCTTGCTCGATGGCATCGTTACAAGGACCGGCCACTACCAACCCCTAGTACTTGCTTGCTCGCAAGGTTCGCTGAGTCGCATCTCAAATCCCGACTTCGACGTCTGCCGGAAGGAGAGCCTCTGAAACAGATGTGACTTTTCTTCTGATGGGTATGGGGCTTAGGAGTCTCATTTTTGGAAACTTCCTCCATTCTCTCTCCCTTCTCGATTCTCCCTTCTTGATTGTGCCTAACCCTCAACACTCTGAAGTAGGAAGGGTGGGTGGTGCTCTCATTTGATGTCACATTTTTTGGTGGTCCTGTGGATGCGCGGGCTGCGTAGATCCAGTGAACGTCCTTTTTGACCGCTATTTTCCATTTAATGTTGAGCCAGGGCCAGAACTGTTACTTTTGTGCCTTTGTGAGAGCTGTTGGCCATCTGAGTCGTATACCGTCGTCCAACGTGGGGTAGCCGGCCTCAGATTGATGAAGCGCCGGATAGCTCTGATCGTATAGGAACAGCTCGCTCCAAGGAGTGAGACGGTGCTGGGTCGCGGGAAGGAGTGGTCGCCGATGGTGGTCCGGACGGTGGTGGACTGCGGCAACGCAAGCTTTATTAGAGAGCAATTTGCTCTGACATCTGCCCAAACCTTTCCCAATAGCGATTCGGTTGCAGTCCTGGATGCACGGGTTCCCCTGAGATCGATGATTGCCCCGATTTTTTGAGACGCTTGCGCACGTCATCCGACAGGCCTTCTGCAGTGGGTGTAGCGAACGCAAGGGAGGTGGGAGCACCAGCAAGCACCTCGGTTGACCGAAGAAGCTCTGGGAACACATAGGGCAGCCTCAATCAAGCAACAACAATGACCTTCGTCTACCGCGCATGAGGTGCTCGCTTCCTCAAACGCCGCAAGCGGATCGAGCGGGTGGGACTTGCGCGATGCATCGGTGATGAAAGGTATGCGAGCTGCGAAGGCTTCGTCGGCGTAGACTCGAGTGTTGACTCGTAGCAGTTGGTATTTCCGGGCGCGACGGTAGGGCTGACGTGCTTTGGCGGATGAGCAGGCGATCCCCACATACACGGCGGGCGATGGTTCGTGAGCAGCACATAGCCAAAAAAAAAACCTGAAATGGGACGATCCCGGGCTCGTCCCATTTCAGGGGGAGGGGGGGGGGGGGTGGGGGGGGTTGCTATGCACGTCGAGGTACGCTGTCCTCGAGACCAGCAGATGAGCACGTCGTTTCTACACCACGATGTAGTCGATGCGCGAACAGGAGTCGATCTTCCTATTATGTTGATGCGGCATGCTGAATTGGTTTGGGTAAGGATGCAGGTGCCGGATCACGTCGACTATAGCGTGAGGGAGCGGGCTGATGAGAATACACCATGGGGTGGGGAAAGAACCGGACCCGTCCCTCTGTAGAAGCTGATGTTAGATCCACTGTTACGTTTGGACAGTTGTCCAAGACTCCAGCGATGATCCTGATGGTCTTATCGGGCTCTCGGTTGAGCGAGAACGTGTCGAAGTGGGCCTTGCGTTCCTTCGGGTTCACGGGGGCCCATTGAAGGGTCATTGAGATCAAAGACAGGAGGCTGATGCGGGGCTTTGGTTTTCATTTGGTTGGCTCAAGGCGTTTTACCACATGCTATGACAATAAACTTGGTAAATTTTCCAAAAAAAAATCCTTTGAAATAAGCCTGAATGATGTAGGGCCATCCCAAGTTACGACTTAGGCAACGAACAGCTTTGTCTAAACCTGCGCTGTCAGGAGGTCCATTCCCGTCTGGGCAGTCGGACCGAATGAAAACACAGCTGGCGCAGTTCTTCGTTATCCTGAAATTATACTGAAACGGGTGGAGAATAATCTGGGGTAACTATTACAATGCTCAGAACTATCAACAAGCGACAATATTTAGGCCCAACGCAAGGAGGTCACTTCAGAGCAAGGGAAGCAGCTGCTCAATGTCCGAGATGATGGACTCGTGCGACATCGCCTTGGATGGACCCCACAACTCCCCCAGTTGGGCTTCTTCCATCGCCACCTTGAGACCCAGGAACCGGCTATCGAAGCCGCAAATGCGTCTCAAGATGTCAAGAAGTAGCTGGATGCCTGTGAATACATCGAGCTCGCGTACGATCGCGGGGAGAAGGAGAGACGCCCGACTCGGACGCCGTCATCCTCACGCATGCGGCGGTGGCCGCTGCCCCCGATCTTCCTTGGTTTGGGCGCAGTCAGAGTATTCAACGCCGATGAAAGGCACGCCCCCGGCGCCTGGACGCGCTAGTCGCAGATTGCAGTGGCGATTGAGGTGAAGGAGAACCGCACCATGAGCGCAGAAGCGCAGAAGCAAGTGATTACTAGGCGGCTGCATCTGGCTGCATATGATCAGGTGCGACCGCGCTCCGCGCCCACCTGCGCTCATGCGATCGGCGTTACCCTTTGCGGAGACTTGCTTCAAGTCTACCTCGTTAACGCGAGTGGGGCGTTCACGACGAATGCCCGCAAGTGCGATGAGGAAGCGGTGCTGCTCCGGCGCGTGCTGTCGCGCCTGAGTCATCGAACTCGACGACGACGGGCTCCGAATGCTGGCCTCGACGAACAAGGTCGACGATGTTTTCGGAAGTTTTGTCGTCTCGGACAAGCTTTTTCAACCCCGCGCCCACGACTCCGAGTCTGAGCTCGGCGACGTTCGAGATATCGAGATCTGGCAGAAGCTCATCCAACGCCGAAACCGCGCTGGTCTCACCACCTCCGCGTTCCATGGCACCGCACGACACGCGCCTGTCGACCCCATCTCGATCACCCCGATCACCTCGACCTCGCCTAACCCTGCGGCCGAGTACGCTGTGACCGTCTCATGGGCGGAACAGTCCCTCCTCGACGATGTTATCGCACTACGTCGCAAGATGCACGCCGCGTCGGGTGCCGACAGCGAGGGACTAAGCCTTAGCGCCGGCATCTACCGGGGCGGCTTGCGCACGCTTCCGGCCTTCTTCGGCGAGGATGAAAGCTTCGATGGTATCAATCCCCGGGCACTCGAGCTGGTCTTCCATCAACAGTGTTATTGGCCCCTCAACACGGCGACCACGACCAAGGAACTCGCCCAGGCCGTACTTGGAGTCGTCAAAGGTGAGCACAAGGATCAACTGGGCGGCCTTTCGTTTGCGCTCCCTAGCCGACACGCCCATCCCCATGACAATGCAGGACACCGAAAACTCTACAAGCTGGGTTATATCCACCGGGATATCTCGTACGATAACGTCGTTATCGACCGCGACGGTGTCGGCACCCTCATCGATTATCACCTCGCCGTCCCGCATGATCGATTTTACAACGAGCTTCACCACAGAATACGATTCGTGCGTCCTCCCCTCTGTATGTTTCCCCGAATGAAGTTTTTGACAAGCACTAACGTTTGGACTATACGACGTCTCACAGGGCACGTGGCCCTACCTCGCCTGCTCGATCCTCGCCCGGCCACAACAGCCGCTCCGTGTCGTCCACGAACGGTGGCACGACATCGAGTCGCTGTTCTACGTCGTAATGGAACCTTCGTTCCGCGAGCCTTAGGAGAGCAAAAATGAAGAGCTTGTCATGACGCCAAAGGGTGAAACCATCTGGCGCCACTGGAACAGCCCAGAAGCGCACGTAGTCTATGCCCTCAAATATATGCTTCGCATGGACATGGCATACGAACCTGCACTCGAAGGCTGCGCTCATCGATTCACAGGCATCCAGCTACTCCTTGACATCTTGAGACGCAATTGTGGCTTCGATAGCCGGTTCCTTGGTCTCAAGGGGCGATGGAAGAAGCCCAACTGGGGGAGTTGTGGGGTCCATCCAAGGCGATGTCGCACGAGTCCATCATCTCGGACATTGAGCAGCTGCTTCTATTGCTCTGAGTGACCATCTTTAAATATAGCTGCTCGTTGTTGGCTCCGATTGTTGCAATAGATACCCCAGTTCATTTTTCGTCCGTTCCAGTATAATTCCAGGATGAGCAAAGGACTGCACCAGCGGTGCCTTCATTCGGCTCGACTGCGCAGTGTTTCTGGACTAAGTCGTAATCTGGGAGGACCCTTATATCATTCACGGTTCATTCATAGAGGTTTTGTATTTGGAAATGTACCAGGTTCATTTTCATGTCCCATGTATCGAAACGCGTAGCCTTGAACCAACCGAATGAAACCCAAAGATTCGCATCAGAATCCTGTCTTTGATCTCACTGACCCTGCAGAGAGCCGAGCCAACCTAGGTCAAGTGTGAGCACAGTGACTTTCAAGAAACGCAGCGATCGAACGAGACCCATCACCGCCAAGTACCAAGGCTTATGCGGCAGCGAATGTTCCCTTCGCGACACTGGCGCATGACCGGCTCCCAAAGCCCGTTGATGTCCAGTTCGGCCGCCTCCGAGTCCGAGGGTCCAGACTAATCGCGACTGTGTTCACACTATTTTGCATCCGCTGCCCCAGAAAGGTCGCCTGCGGGACGGAGAGGTACCATAGACTGACAAAAACCGGCGCCTGTACCATGTCATTCGCGTGCGTGGCCGCCGTGATTAACGCTATTCGAGTCGGGAAGCTGCTGAGCTGCTCGACGAGGACGGCGGGGAATGCGACGGAACTCGGCTGAAACCAGCGATGCGACTCGCAAAGCCTGGCGAGATCAGATTTAGTCTTAGGCGTTCTCTCAAACGGTATCAGTGATGTTGTTGGAGACCGACCGACACAGATTAAGAACATGAAGGCGAGATGTGTACCGTTAGCGGCGAAAAATGGCGATGAACGAAGCGCCCATCTCCTGTCGTGTTGACTTGATCGGCGTATTCGAGGTAGATAAAGCGCTGGCATTTCAAGGCGCTCGATCACGTAAAGCGCCACGTTTGGGTCCGTACCGGCGTTGAGCAATGGCGGGAAGACTATCAAGACGTCGAGACAAGCCCCCTTGAGTTCTTGTGGCATGACGGAGGGAACTGGTTGAGACGGTTCGAGCACTGCAGAATGACGAACAATTCCTCAAGCGGGGAGGTAGCCTCTGTTAAAGTCTTGGGCTATCGCCAAGTGTGAGCTGGCGGTCGACGTTGACCCCACATGGCTGAAGGCATGGAGTGAAAGTCGATGTAATCCTCAGTTCGACTCATGCAGTGATGCCTTGGGTGACTTGGTCGCCAGCGCCCAAGGGCACTCTGTCTTCTCCGTCACTCCAAATCTCACGCATGTACAATTGCAAGTCTTCTATCTTCCATTCAAGACGTCTAGAAGTTGGACCTCTACAAGCCTTCCGTCTCGTTGATCCTATAGACCAACTTCTCACCCCTGACTTCGCCTTCCTGCAACCTCCTCAGTCCTTCCTTGACCCCGCCCAACCCGCCAGGTACGATCGTAACTTTCATGGGCTTGAACGACCCCTCCTCGACCCACCTTCCGACTTTGTCAAAATACTCTTCAGATAACGCTTCGGAATCACCGCCATGAGCCGTACCGACGAGCGTTCGGACCGTTTCGACGCCCTTCTCCTTGATCTCGTCAAGGACCTTGTCGTCGTACGTCAGGGTGTAGGTGGCCTTGGCGCCGGATCGACCTTGGAACGCCTCGGCGATCGTTTCAAGCGTATCGTTCTCGGAGACGACGTCGAAAGCGTAGTGGAGTTGTCCGTCATACGCTTTGCGGATTTCGGAGACGAGGTCTTCGTGAGACTTGTTGCGGTAATCGAGGATCTCGTCCACGCCCAATGAAGAGAGAAGCGGCGCTGACGAGCCGGCAACTGCGACGACGTAAAGTCCAGACATCTGATACATAGAAGTAGAGATATCAGCATCTTTGAATTCATGTCATCCAGCACCAGAGCCATAAACCAATGAGACGAACCTTGGCCAGCTGGATGGCAAAGTAACCGACCGTCGTCGCTCCACCCCAAATAAGTAAACCTTCCTTCTTACTTCCCTCCTTTTTTTGACCGGGTTGAGGCAGGCCTAAGCGTTGATACACTCCGATGACGGCGGTCATGTACGCGAGGGTCAGGGTCGAACCGTCCTCGAACGAGGTTTCCGGTCCGAGGTGAAAGGTCGTGTGCGAAGGCGCGATCGAGTATTGCTGGTACGCTCCCGTGCGGTCTCCACCTCGCATCTCGGTGAAGGCTGCAACCTGTGGCGATGGGTGAAAGATATTGTCGTATAAGGAGGGGTCAGCTGTCTAGTTCGGATCGTCGAGCTGGATTTGGGGCGAGGGACGATTTTGGGGCACCTGACATGCTCGACCCGACCAAAGGGGAATACAGGTATCGCGGATCCCTTTCAGAGAATACCCCTTACCTTATCACCAACTTTGAACTTTGTGACGCCCTCTCCGACCTGTTCGACGAAACCGGCTACGTCATTGCCTTCGACGGCGGCATAGTCGGGGATGTAGTACGGCAGCTTCCAGTCCTTCGGGTTAGAGGCCACGGCGACGTCTATAGCCAGATGAGATGGTCACTATGCAGGTCTCTCCTCTCTCAATCGTTGAAGCCCCTGTCCGTGCTCGGCCGCAGCTCCGAGGTGACGCCATATGTCGCCAGCTTCCCAGGTGCTGATTAGTCAGGGCTGTGACTCACTCTTGATGAGCACTTCTCCCTTCTCCGGCGAAGGCACAGGTACTTCTTTGATGATCCTGTCCGTCTTTCCGATCCAGACGCTTTTTTGGGTCTTGGGGGTCATGATGGTTCGTGAAGGGATGATGGTGACAATTGAAGAGGAAGGGTGAAGACGGGTCAGCGTGCAGCGGGTCAGCGGGTCCCGGCGGGTCCAGGCTGGCGTCTGACGATCTGACGTCCGACAAGTGGGACGGGGACCGCCAGTGTAGCGGCGCCTAACTTATGGCTTGGATTCAGAATCCGAGTATCGCGATATCATGTATGCTATTTGTTCAGTCCCAAGCGACAATCCGTTCCAGAATTAAAATGCCCAGCGGGAGACAGAGAACGGAACAACACTAGCATCATCATTCACAAGACCCGCCGGTAACCCTATATGTGTGATATAAAAGAAGACAGGGTGAGGGGTAAAGCCCCCTGGACAAACTCAGAAAGGTACCTTGCGTTCGCCAATCCGAAATGCTCGCGACGTCTACTAGTTGAATTTGCCAGACGTCGCATTGTACGACGAAGGCGAAGGGAAGGTGAAGCCTGAGAGGGGAGGATGGGAAGAAACGGCGGTTGGATCAGCCCACACAACGTCTTACTTTCGTACGGCTTGCTGCGACTTACCGGTATCGACCTTGGTGAAAGGTGTCTTGACGGCGCCAGCATGGTACGAGTTGATGATGGACTGAACACTGGCGTAGGTACCCGCACCGAAGAAGTAGATACCCGTGATGAGGATCACAATGTTGACGACGAATTCAATCTTGCGACCCGTCGTCTCGGTGTAGCGGCCGCGGTAGAGTTGGAACCAGCATAACGCCCAGAGGATGTAACCGAACCACGAGTCGAAGAGCGACGAAATGAGCGCGAGCAAGTCGTTGAAAAAGGGGATTGCTTGACCGATGATGAAGGCGATGATCCAACCAGCGGTGACGACGGCGAACCATGCCGACCATCCCAGAACGGTGTGCTGCGTGCGATGCCTCGATCCTTCACGGAAGATTTGGTAGAAGACGGCCTTGCTCGTGACGAGCGAGTACAGCACGCCGACAATAACGATGGTCGGCAAGGTGAACCCAGCCGCGGCCTTGCCGTATTTGGCGATCAAGGAGCCGTATCCAGGGGCAGTCGAGTATTGTCCAGCATAGAAGTAGACCAAAGCACCGGTGAGGGTGAAGAGAATGAACTCGAATAGCATCGAGACGGCGAGGGCCTTGGGGAAGTCCTCGGGCCTCTCCATATCACCAACAAACGAAGGGATAAGCGCATGTCCGATCCAGGTGTAAACGATGTTGAGCAACGCGTTCATGCCTTGAATGAAAGAGGTGCCCTTGGGGGCCCAGACGGTGTAGGTGACGTCAGTGCCGAGCGAAGGCCAGTAATTGGGGTGGGGCTGGACACCATGGCCGGCAATCGTAATAATGACGCAGATGAACATGGTGAACGCCGCGAGGGTGCCGAGATAACTTAAATACAGTATTTCTCGACAGTGAGCAACAAAGTCGACAACAACGCCGCTGCATGTCAAAAACTGACCTCATGTGCTTGAATTCGCGAATGTAAGAAGGAATCAGCATGATTAGACCCATCATGCATGCCCAGAACAGTGTCGTCTCGGTTCCACCACGGACTGGGCGGTTCAGCAAGGCAGACACTCCTGTCAGCTTCAAGGCGGAAATTCGACCGACGAACTGGTGCACGCACTGGATTGAATCGCGGTCGCACCAGCGTTGACGTGCAAGCCCATGATAGCCCTGTAGTTACAAAAAAAAAAAAAAAAACCTGATTAGCATCGAAGTCTTGCCAAGGTCGAAGAGCCGACGGGCGCGCACCAGTTGTTCAAGGCCAAACCGACGAAAGCGGCAAACCCTGCAGAAACAGATAAGTCAGCGAAATAGTCGCACAAGCATAAACTTTGGCTCGCTCTTTCCCCACTAACAAGCAATCTTGGACCCAGTCAAAACATAAGCGGCATCCTGGAAGAACGCAACAAGTCAAGGGTCAGCCGATTGCACTTTTGGCCGTCGGCGTAAGCTGAGGCCAGGCGCAAACTTGCGCAAATATCCCGGATCTCGGGATGCTTGAGGCAGTACCGCCACAAGACGTGCGAGGTGTAGTAAGTGGAGACCTGCGAGAATAAATAAAAAAAGGAGGGGGGGGGGGGGGGGGGGTTCAGTCACCAGGAAGTTGATATCGATCCTCGTGATGTTTCCCGGTCGATATCGACGTTGTTGGCCGCGACAATATGCATTCGCCACCAGCTAGGGCCGACTGAACTTACGCCGATGATCAGTGTCGAGAGTACACCACCGGCCATGCCGAGGACAAGATACGACGAAGGGAATGCAAGGATGGCCCTAATAGAATATATGTCCGGATTAGCGAATGGTCATGATAGGCATACGTTGTGCGACAGAGTGATTGACGGCAAACTGTAGACGACGAAGCGACCGCCCGGGCAACTCGAGGCGGCCCTCTCGCGACTGGTCCGCGCGACTCGACATTTGAGCCGCTGCTGAGCGAGTGGACTCGAAGCGAGCGATTCCCGAAGACGGCTCCCGTTTCCCAAGGCCTATCGTCGGCTCAGTCACAAGCGATCACCACTCACAAAACGACGTATTCAGTCAGGAGCAATAAGGTCGCCTCGACCCAGGTCAACTTTCTTTCGCGGATGGCCTGGCTTTCGACGACCGAGGCGCCGTCGTCCGTGATGACCGTGGCTTGCTGTTGCTCGAACTTTTGCTTCCGTTCGAGCTCCTCCTTGGACGATGTAGGTGTCAACGACATGACTTGACTATGTTTCCGCGCGAGAGAAAATGAAGCTGTAAGAGAGGGTGTCGAACGATTCGATTCGGGAGATGGGTGTAAGTACAAGAGCAAGAGACCGGCAGATTCGTAACCCGATGAGCTCATGCAATCATGCCTCGGAGACAATCTCGATGCCTGATTCGACCAATCGGCCCGCGTGGCTGGCGCTCAACCAGTTGGCTCGCCGGTACGCGGGTCGCAACATCAACAAGTTGCAACCTTACGCCGGGTCCTTTTTTCTGGTCTACTCAGTGCGCTCGTCTAAAAACACTTACACGAAAGTAAAATTGGTTCGGGACGGAGGAACAACGTGGATGGGGAGGAAAGGCAAAGGCTTTGCTACAAAAAGCTGAAGAGTTGTTGGGATCGCCGCGGAGAACAAGAAGGTCGAGGCCAAGAATTGAAGCCTGGGCGTGAAAGCTAGCACACGCGAGCGAGCTTCGAAAAGGCGTGATTTGGAATTGGCGCAGGAATGCGCCTTGGCCGGAGTTCATGCGGACGACGGAGCAAACTCGAGCAAACGATTTGCCCAAAATTCTCTCCAGGACTCGTGTAATCTAATCAGAGTCCCTGTCGCCCAAGCAGAGACAACCAAAGCCTGGTGCTTGTTCCCATTACCACTTAGCGTGCTCCCTTTGTCTCAGAGTCGGCTCCGTGGCTACGGCACAGCGGCACCTACGCCGGAGGCCGAGCTGCATACACTGACCCTCGACCTCATGGGGCCGAGTTAAGATGGCGATCCGTTGGAATTACAGCAAAATTTCCGAACGCAGAACAGAAAAGAGCACGAAACCGAAAACAAAAACAAAAAATGGGGGAAAATGCAATCCATGGAAAATGTAAATAGGTATTAAGAGGGAGACTGCTAAGGGAGACGAGTGTCCGATTGGGGACGGGCCGGACGGTAGGGTATGCTTCGTCCTTCACGGAAAGCAGGTTTATTGGGTATGTATCGTATTCGCTTTAGACCTCTCCATTTCCTCTCAAAGCCTGAGGCAAGACGACGGACGTCTTCTTGGCCGCGGAGACGCTTAAACGGTCCAACACCGCCGAAGCCTTGGCCTTGCTCGTCCTTCGACCCGAAGGGGCGCACGTACCCGTACCGGGTGCATTTGCAGAGTTGGCCAACGAATACGCATTCGTACTGGCGATAGAGGCGGCCGCACTACCTCGTGCGCTGGCGGCTCGACTTCCGAGAGAGGATTGGAGATCGACAAGCGAAGGCGCTCGGAGCGATCGTCGTTCGGCCATGGAACCACCGCGGTTGAGACCGACGTTGCTGAGGTTCGTGACGGAGCGATTGCCGTGACCGTACAGTCCTGAACCGAGTGATCGTCCTATATTGAGCAGGACTGTCAGTAATCGGCTGCTTTACATGAACGAGGACGACATGACGCCAGGCTCACCATCGACCAAGATCTCAGGCTGCCAAGGCAGGACCAGTGCGTTCCCCAACCCTTGCCCAGCAGCTTGTTGCAAGTTCAAGCTCGACGCCAGCCCATCAATGACACCCGCCAGGTCGATCTGCGATGAAGCACGAGAAGCTCTTGCAGCGAACTCTCCCGAGGTCGAAGCGCCCAAACGAGGCAAAACCGAAGGGCTCAATGCATGCACGGCCTGTGCGGCCAACCGTTGGGTCTCGGTCGCTCCCCAAACTTCTCCGATCGTATGGAATGTTTGGGCGACGAGTTCTCGGCATGCCTGAGTGCGTTCATCGGTTTGGGGAACAACTTGACCATCGGTGTCGGCCGTGGATCCCCACCGCGCGGCACTCTTTTGGAGAGCGATCAACATGGGCACGACGTTGACGACTGCCGTCGCTGATCTGCGCGCAATGAAGGACCGCAGGATCTCGACCAAGGCCGCATAATCAGCAGCCGAAGCGACGGAGGAGAGCGAATCGGCCGCAGCGGACGATGTCCTTTGCCTGCGCGATCTCCCCGAACGAACGGAAGCGGCGCCCGAGGTTCTTCTCGAGAGAGCCCGTCCATAGTTATTGACCGCGGGCCGCAGTATAGGTGAAAGAGCTAACTCCTGAATCGAGGTAAACAAGGCTCGACAGAACTTGGCAAAGCTCGATGTCGAATCCGTCGCGACATCCTCCTCGTCTTCGGGGATCGCCAACTCGTTTGCGACGTAGAGCAGGAGCGCTCGCTCGTAGTCCGTTCGAGCGATGGCGTCGTTTTGTGTAAGGAGGAACAAGGACCCCATAAAGACCTCGGGGGAGATGCGATTCCGTTTCCCGGCTTCGGCAACGCGCATCTTGGGTCGACCGAAGTCGTCCTTTTGACCGGTTGTCGAGAAGGTTCTGCTCCTCGCGTCATGACCGTTGACACCGTTCGCTATGACAGGTACGGCGATCTTGATCGAGTCACTCGACTTGGCTGCTTCGAGCAAGACTTGCTTGAGCGCACCGGAGAGCTGTCGCAAGGCACGGAAGCGCTCGCGTTCGTTGAGGCGTGCTGCGACCCCGGCGCCGTCGCGAACGGATCGGATTGTCTCAATCAGGTCCGAGACGATGTCATTGACCTGGTCGACATAGTAAACGTGCGACGAAGCCAATGAAGAGATGGTTGCCAGTAATGGCTTTGTCAGAGGATCCTTGTCACCCCACGGGCACCTCTTGACGACGAGCGACGTCAACTGATTCAACACGCCACCAATTCCAAGCCCAACGAGACTTGTAGGACCCCGCAAGATTTGCGCAAGCGTGTAAAGCAGCGCTTCGGATTTTGGTGTCGCGTCGGTGTCGTCAATCTCGACGATCATATCCAACCACCACCCCACCACGGTCGCTCGATATTGAACGGGGCATGCGGCGATGATCGTTTTGCCCAACCAAGTGACGAGTGTACGTTCCTTCCACAGAGCGCCGCCGCGAGCTCGATCGAGATAGTTGCCCATCGCGGTCAGCATCGACGAGAGCTGGGCTCCGTGCGACAGATGAGCGAGCGAGCGGAGGATGTCGAGCGCTTCCTTGCCGACCTGATCGCTTGAGGGCTCATTGAACGGTTCGATTTCTCGAACTTTCCGATCGGCCAAGGGTCCGACGTTGACGGTCGAAAACGCCGAGTCGGGATCGTCATCGGCAGAGATGCTGACGAAGGTGAGGTGCGGTGAAACGTTAGTTGGCATCAATCGGAGTCATACAAAGTTGCTTAAAATCAACCTACTGCTTCGTGAATTGGTCTGAGGGAAGGTCGATGATATTCTGCAGCAAAGCCGGTGCGATCTCTTCGACGAGACTGTCATAGTCGGACGAAGCCGAGTATAGAAGCTCGGACGTGACCGTTCCTTTGATGGCCTGCAGTGCGACCAGTCTCGAGCCGCTGTACACCCAAAAGTGCTAAGATTAGTCATATATTCACGACTTTAGTAAGGTTGAAGCCGCAGTGACTGACCTGGTTTGGTCGCCGGTAAGCTGGGCGAGTGACGAAATGAGCGCCACACAGCGCAGATACAGCTTGCCGGCTTCATCGTTGAGGCTTTGAAAGGGAGCTGTCGAGTAGATCGATACGGCAATAAACTGGAAGCAAACCGAGAACGAATATGGGTCAAGTCAGTCCGGAATAATGAGGGACGGGGGGCGTTTGTGGGGCTGGGGAACAGCCACGCGGTAGAACTGACCAATGAGGCTGCCTTTGCCTCGAGCGGCACGTCCCTCTGCTGCATTTTGTTCCTGGTCAAGCCGAGCTCGACACACCGAAGAGCATGCGCAACGAAGCACGACAGCTCGTCTCGACACTCGACGACGATGGCCCTCATCACGTCCAGCGTCACCGCGAGCCCACCGCGGGCCTTGCTGTTGACCCCACCGGACTGGGCTGCACGCGCAATCTTCTCGGCCCGTTCGAGGAGTACCGATGTGACCTTGGGGATCTTCTTGGGACGCCCCGAGGCGTAGAAGGTGAGCTTGCCGAGCGAGTTGGACACCGCGCCGGGCAGCTCGGTCGTCGTACCCGAGCCGAGGTCGACGGCGTAGCACGCGTCAATCAGCTTGAGGTGGTTCGACTTGAAGAAGGGCGGCATCGTGGTGTGCGATCCGGACAAATGAGCGTTGCAGCGAAGGGTGCGAGGTAGATTGGCAGTCGCGAGTCGTTTTCCGGAAGAGTGCGCCTCCAAGCCTCAGCACGGCAATGACGGCGGCGGCACGACCACTGCAGTGGTGCCAGCGCTACCGGCAACAACGGCTCACGGGTTGGAAACGCTTTGAAAAACCTGGGAGGAGTGATTCGACAAGGAACCGGGGATGCGGTGGGGGTCAATCGAGAGGAACGATTCAAAGCCGAGGTTTAGCTGAGGGCGAAGCCGTGAAACAATCGCGACTGTACGGCAATCTCATACCGGCGGGGCGGCCGAGGGAGCGGCATTCGTGAGTCCGGGTCTCAAATTTAGTCCAATACATCTCCGATTGAATGAACACATTCGATGGGGATACCCAACCTCCCCTTGCTTCAAGCCGATACGCCCACGCTTCACTCTCGACTTTCGCAGCTCCCACGGCACCCCAACTCGGTGCGAAACTATGCCAGGTCGCCGATCGAGTCGCCGTAGCTGGCGGCCGTCTGGCCTCCCGGTCGCACCTGCATGCGGCTGCATGCGAGTGCAGGTAGGTGCATGCATGTGCAGGATGCAGACCCGAACATACTCATTATATCTCAGTCAAACGTCTTTGCACGACATCGCACAGCTATGCACCCTCGTGCACGCTCGGATCGAATCGACTTCCCGCAAGCTCTGCTTCGTTGCGAAACCCCTACCTTCGCCCACTGCCGAGCGCACGTCGAGCTGCGGCGGACTCGGGGGAGCGGGGCGGGGGTCACAATCCGTCGTCAAGTGTTGCGTGAAGAGTGAGTAGCGGGGCACTAGGCCGTATGATGAAAGCCGGTATGAGAGTACCTGTGGGAGCCATGGGGGGACCGTGCACGAGACAACGAGGGCTCGGGCTCCAGTCAAGCAAACATCTTCGAAGCAGGCTGAGCTGAAGTCGGATTCATCCTTGTGTATAGCCCTTCTCAGCACTCGAAAATATCCGAGCTCTTGAGTGAGCTCCGCACCGCGACCCAGCTCCGCGTCGGAATTCGCAGTAAAGGGGTGAAAGCGAGGGCGCTCCAGCTCGGGCGAAGCTGCTGGAGCAACAACTACGGTATCGCTCGCCACGATTCCAACACTCAAACTACATGCTGAGGCTTGATCCAGCTTGATCGACATGAGATCCCGTCTTTCCGAGATCCTTGACCGCGATGTAGGGTGCACGCGCTCCTGTACGCGATTTCGCTTCAGATCCGCACCGAGCTGCGCCGGGCCGCTCAACGCTCGGCAGAGATGGAGAAGATCAGAAGCGGTGGCTTTACTAATCTTACTCGTCCTGTCAGGCGCCCAGTTGGCCCAACCCCCCGTCAGCGACCACCTCGCACACCTCTCCCCCTCTTTCTTCTTTATCAGCCTGACGCTGCGCTTTGGGCCGAGCGAGCGCAAAAATTCCGAGGCCTTATTCGGTCACCTGTCATTCAAGACTAGCAAGAATGTCTTTAAACAGACTAGAAACCTCTGATCCGTGAGTGCTTTCTTTACCACTTGCTCCTTGCTCTTGCTCGATCGTTGCTGATCGGGTGTGGTGGGACGGCCGGGCGGTCTCTGATCCGCTGGTGGTGCTACGAGCCTGGGACTCATGCTGAACTAAGCCCACCACTAGATGATCACTCTCACCTCCCACAGCTTCGTGAAGGCTATTCGCTTTCATCCTCAATGATCATACCTTGAACTTGACTTATGCGTCACGGTGAGTCAGCTTGTCATGCGACGTTGCTGCCCGCACCGGTCGATCGATCGCACAGGGTGAGGGGGGCTTCCGAGTCGACTCGGCCGGACTCGAGAGCTCGCTCGATTATCCATCATCATCTCATCAATAACATCAACAACATCAACATTATCAAAATCATCAACATCATCCTCATCAACATCATCATCGTCATTCATTATCGTCATCGTCATGCATCATCGTGCTGACACGCACCCATTTACCACCCCACCAACAGCCGAGCATTAAGCTCAACTAAGCCCAGAGGGGGAGGGGCGTCGAGCTTAGACGAGCATCGGGTTTCGGCGTGCTGTCTCAAAGAGGAAGGCATGAGGGGTCGATAGTTCCAATGGCCCGCAAGTGTCACAGGTGGCGCGGACCTGGCCAACCACTGGGTATTCGGAATTGAGTGTTAAGAACGGACCTGGTATCGTGATTTGTTTAGCGTATTGCGTATTTTTCCTTGTCAATTCTGGCACCTTTTATACTTGCTTGCTTGATCGGTGATTGATCAAGAGGTTTCCAACCTCAGCTTCGGCTATTGTCCCTTTGCCGGTGGCATCCATCTATATCCGAGCCTACTGCATAAAGGCGAGCGCCCGGTCTTCGCCGGCCGTCGCCTGTCGTCGCGAGTGTCTCTGGGGCTCGGGTGCATACACGATCGCTCTCTCTCTCTGCGACAATCCATCGCTACCCATCCCCTTGGTTGGTTCAAAGCTGGCTTCCCGCAGCGTCTCATCCGTCATCAGTCATCGACTCGGTTCGATCGTACGCTCGCCTCGCTCCTTTGCTCGCCTCGTGTCATCTGTGGTTGGATCGTCCCCCGCATTTCTTCGCAAGCGTTCCGTTGCGGAGCCGCACCACCTGCCCTCGAGCGATAAGCCCCGTTCCAAAAGCTTCAGTACCGCCGCGGTTGCTGCTGCATCCTCGCGTCCTACCTTAATTACAACGGACATCACTGCCCAACTTGCTCATCGTTCACCTACCAGCCTAGTCGTGAGTCCACGCAACGATAGGCAATGCTCTGCGACCCGCCTCGTGGCTCGGCCGATCCGCCGTCCCCACCCTCTCCCCCCAAAATATGTCGTCATTACGGCGGAGGGCGAGCCCCTTAGAAGCCCCTGACAACTAGCTCGGGCGGGGACAGAAGAGAAACGATGTGGAGACGTTTCCGGAGGGGCTTGTGTCTCGAGTGATGCTGATATCCGCACTCTCATACGACCCCTCGCCGTCGTTGACTGTCTGCAACAGTCTTACTCAACTCGTTCCGTTCCCAATCCCAGTCGACCCTTCTCGTCAACCATGTCGGACAATAACGAGTTCCTCAGAGGTATTCTCGATACCAACAAGGTGAAGGAAGACTCACTAAACCGATTTCACCTACGACTAGTTCGATGACGCTGACAAGTTCGGCGACTCGGCGGTCTAACAGGCCTACGCTCACAAGTTTGCCCAATCCGACCCGGGTTTGCTCAAGCAGCTCGCAAAGGGCCAATCCCCCAAGGTTTTGTGGTTGGGTTGCTCCGACAGTCGTGTCAGTGCAGAGTTGTGAGTTGGAGCTTTCATTCCCATTGAATCGTCTTGCCTCTCGAGTCCAACCATTCACTTGAGCCCGCATTCGCCCGAGAATCTTCGCCCGAGTATCTTCGCCCGGTTGAATCTGATTGGGGGTGCTAGCGGGAAACCTGATGCCTCTGATTTCTTCCCGGGCTGGATGATCGCCGCATCATTCGCAGGAGCACGGGTGTTTTACCCGGATCCATTTTCGTTCATGTGAGTACATGACTACATAAAAAAAGTTCGATGTGTTCTTACACGGCATCCTGATCTCTAGCTTTTACATTCTGCATATCTCTAGCGCAACGTCGCCAATCGCTTCGATGAGAATGACCCTTCGGCCATGTCGGCGTTTCTCTTCGCCATCAATGTCCTCAAGATCCAAGCCATTATCGTTTGCGGTCAGTCTCATAGGTAAACTCGAAGCTTAGAGTCATAAACTAAAAATTGATGAAGTGAAGACTTTTTTGTTTGTTTTTGGGATGCCTATGTCCAAAATAGGCCACACGGGATGCGGTGGTGTCAAGGCCGCTCTGGCCGGTGCTGTCGCCGATAAAGCGGCAGGCAAGGAGATCGAGCCCAGCAATCGAACAGAAGAGGTTGTTGGAAGATGGATCGCTCCTGTGAGTAGCCATCACTCCCGATAGCCTTTGCCGATCCCCCTTTCGCTAAAAGACCCTTTTGGTGCCCTCAGATCAAATCGCTCGCGACAGAACACATCCAGGAATCGCATGTCGCGTCCGCTGAGGACGAGGCCCTCGTCTCCAAATTGACAGACCAACATGTCGCCAACACGGTCAAGGCGATCGCCGAGAGCCAGTTGATGAAGGACGTCTGGGCCGAAGGCAGGAAAATCAGCGTTCATGGTTGGGTGTACCATGTCGTAAGCTTGGGCAAGGGCTGTGTTCTTTGGCGCGTAAGATCAAATCAGACTGACAACGGGGGTGCTCTGTGGTTTTTAGGGAACGGCCAAGTTGAGGGATCTCGATGTCGGGTACAGCGGAAGTGAGTCCAGGGCGAGGTGCTTGGTCCCTGTCGGGAGGAACTGGATCCTGATACTGTCATACGCGCCACAGTCAACCAGCGTGCACCGTCTCTCTCGGGTCCCAAGAGGACGTACGAGGAGTGCGAGCAATTCGATCAGGTCTAAAGCGAGCAATTCGATCAGGTCTAAAGCGACCAATTTCCCCGGGCCCGCCTCATATTTTCCTGAATTCCTCACACATCTACACATATGATATCCATAACCTAGACTGTCTATTCTGCCATCTCTTCGACTCTCCTCAGTGACCTTAGAGTGAAATCATACCGAGGGCTAATCTGAACTTTCTTCTGCTTGAGCGCGCTCTAGTGAGTTACGCGAGACCGCGTCGTCAGGAGGCACTTTTCTGGCCAGAGACCATAGGAGTTGCTGTCGAGAGCTGGGTGATGCCAGGAGCGGGGTAGGTCGTTGCGCGTGAGAAGGCCCTACGAGGCAAACGCCGTGCGACAACTTGCGTTGGGGCATCAGCCTCGGCCATTACGGCCTTTTCATGACCTTTTCACGGCGTAGATCCACTGGTCCTTCGGCGCGGCGCATTTAGCGCGGAGTTCCGACAGGGCCAGCGCGGCCCAGGCTGCGGCCCCGCTCGTAGCCGCTTGTGAGCGCGTGAGGGTGAGCTCTCGCGAGCTTGCCGCGCACGGTCGACTTGGGAAGCGTTTCCGCCTCCCCTCCTTCTTTCCCTACCGCAGCCCACCTCCTCACGGCCTCAAGAAAGGTGATGCTCCGCCGCGCCTTTTCCTCGACTGCCCGATCCGCGACTCGTCGTAGCATCACCTCCACTCCCTCCATCGTCCGTGCCGGCGCGTCGTCGCTGCTTCGCTCGTCGTCGATCACTCCGCTCCAGCAACTCGGTCGTCGTTCGTCTTCCGTTCTCGGTGCGATCAGGATGTCGTCCAGTCACCATGGCGAGGATGCCAAGCGTCCTGATCCGGATCAGGTCTTGATTGACATCGCCGACTATGTGCACAACTACAAGGTGCGTTGGTTATCTTTTCGTCGGACAGAAGCTGAAGCTGGGCTGTTCCCATCTTGCGCCTCTCGGTCGAGGAAGGGGGGTACTACCCACGGGGGGAACGACCAAAGGGGCGTGAGGAAGAGGAGGCCAGGTCGAGACGGACTAGGACCGTGTGCACATCCAGAAGTGGAGGTGTGCCTCGGAGGATGGATTCCGCCTGGAAGCGGAGCGGCGGCTTCGTGGCTGGGCCTGATGGGCCGGTTAGATCGGCTAAAGCGGAGAAAGGCCGTCGGGAATGCCGGCAAAGCGGAGGCCCCAGCGAGCGGTCACAGCGACACAGCGACCACTACAGCACACCGTGACGTAGCCACGCACCTTAGGCTGAGCCACGGATTCTTTTTCTTTCAATCAGATCGACTCTGACCTCGCGTACTACACCGCTCGCTTGTGCTTGATCGACACGATCGGCTGTGGGCTGGAGGGCCTGCGTGTCGACCCCGACTGCGCCGCTTTGATGCCCCCGATTGTCGAGGTAAGCTTTTTCACTCTCTACATTCATGATTGCAGAGAAAGCTTTGTTCTGACGCTTTCCTGCGCCCTTTCAGGGCACAATCGTCCCCAACGGATCCAAAGTCCCCGGAACCCCTTACCAGATGGACCCTGTGTAAGCGACAATACTTCTCTATACGGGTTGGGGGGCGACCCTATGTGATCAGCAAAACTGACCATGATGCATGCATGCACTGTACAGCCGGGCCGCTTTCGCTATCGGCACTCAGATCCGGTGGCTCGATTTCAATGAGTCAGTCCAACCAGGGCTACGTGGACAGAGTCTTCCTTTCTGACGACTGCACGTCTTGTTCAACAGCTGCTGGCTCGCGGCCGAGTGGGGTCACCCCTCCGACAACCTCGGAGCCATTCTCGCCGTCTCGGACTGGATCTCGCGCACCAATGTCGCCAACGGCAAGGCCCCTTTGACCGTCAAGGACGTCTTGGCCGGCATGATTATGGCCCACGAAATCCAGGGATGCTTTGCGTTGGAGAACTCGTTCAACCGCGTCGGTCTCGACCACGTTGTGCTCGTCAAGCTCGCCTCGGCTGCCGTTGTCTCCAAGTTGCTCGGCCTGTCGCACTCGCAAACCGTCGATGTCGTCTCGCAGGCGTTCGTCGATGGCCAGTCACTCCGCACGTTCCGCCATGCGCCCAACGCCGGTTCACGCAAGTCGTGGTCCGCTGGTGATGCGTGCCAGCGTGCCGTGCACCTCGCTTTGGCCGTCCAGCGCGGCCAGATGGGAATCCCGACCGTCTTGACCGCCAAGACGTGGGGCTTCTACGACGTGCTCTTCAAGGGCCAAGAGTTCAAGTTCCAACGCCCTTACGGCTCGTACATCATGGAGAACGTCTTGTTCAAGATCTCGTTCCCGGCCGAGTTCCACGCTCAAACCGCCGCCGAGGCCGCAATGATCCTGCACTCCAAGCTGAAGGAGATGGGTAAGAGCTCGGACGACATCAAGGAGGTCAAGATCAGGACCCAAGAGGCCGCGATCCGCATCATCGACAAATCGGGCCCTCTCGCCAACTTTGCCGATCGTGACCACACGATCCAGTACATGGTCGCGGTGCCGTTGATCTTTGGTCGCTTGACCTCGGAGGACTACACGGACCGTGTCGCCGCTGATCCGAGGATCGACGAGTTGCGCGCGAAGATTTACTGCGTCGAGGAAAAGACCTTTTCCGAGGAGTACCACGACCCGGAGAAGCGTTACATCGGCAATGCGTTGACGATCACGTTGAAGGACGGTACCGTGTTGGACGAGGTGCACATCGACTACCCCGTCGGTCACCGTCGTCGAAGGGAAGAGGGCGAGCCGTTGTTGAACGCCAAGTTCAAGCGCCACATCGAGCCCCACTTTGAGGCGAGCCACGTCGACAAGATCGTCAAGGCGGTCGCGGACCAGGCCAGGTTGGAGAAGATGCCCGTCAACGAGTTTGTCGACATGTTTGTCACCAAGGCTTAAGAAGGGGGTGTGCAGCGTCGGGTGTCGGGGAATGGGTTGGGGGGGTTGCCATCAGAAATCTGATGGCCACCTCTTTGCTTGTATCGAAAAATGAGAAGCACCCAATTGGAATAGTGAATATTTTCAAAGTAATTCTAGTACTCGGCGCTACTTGGTGTTTTGGGCTGCGATCACTCCGTTTGGAATAAAAGCCAACTTTTGAACCCGACCACAGGAGAGATAAAGCGGCGAATCGAATGGCGAGGGGCGCGTGTGGACGTTGTGCGACGCGGGCCGAGTTGGGCCAACATCCTCCTTGGAGCTGCGATCGACATCTGTACGCGCTCGTCTGGCGACCGCGGAGAAATGGATCGGCCTCGACCTCCAACATCACCGATCAAATCGAGCATGACGATCATACCGAACGGCACAGTCTCCACCTCTTCCCCAGCCACGCCCGTCGGAACCAGCCAGGATCACGCGAACGGAGCGGCCGCAGGAGCTGGTACGACCTCGACAACGACAGGGCCGAGTGGCATTCCTGGCACGCAGGACCTGTGGGGTTCGATCCTGGATAGCGTATCGAGCTCGAGGAACGTGTCGACGAAGAACTGTATCGTGCTGGGTGAGCACTGGAGCATCGCAGCCAAGTGGGAGAGGAGGTGTCTCCTAAGCCTGTGGCCAGACAGCGCCGCAGCGAACTAGCTCGTACGAGATTCGACATGCGCAGATCACTGACCTTTCTCGCCACGAACAGGTTCCGCATCGTCGGGCAAGACCACGCTGGTGGACCGTTTGGCTTCAGCAACGGGTCAACCTTCTTCGTCGTCATCGAGCGATCCGAGCTCATCGACCACCAATCCGACGGGGACGGGGACGGGGACAGGGACAGGGACGACGACGAATCACCCTTCGCTCGATGTTGGACTCAGTTACTCGGTCTTGGATGTCCGAGATGAGGCGGACGAAGGTGCGTACAAAAAATACAACGGGTTTCCCGCGTAGTGACCTCAAACTGAATGGCCGAAACATGTTTCTCCGAACAGACACCGTCGCTAGGATGGGTATCTACCAACTTCCATCGCACAAACCACCTTATCCGTCACTATTGTCCTTGGCGTTGTCAAGATCGACGCTCTTGGACTCGCTCGTCGTCGTCGTGCTCGATTGGGAGAGCCCGCACAGCTTTCTCCGAGAACTCGGAGCGTGGATCGAGGTCTTGACGCGAGTCGCCGAGCAGGCTGCAGCGAATGATACCTGGGAGGCAGTGACGGCCAAGGAGAGAGGTAACTAGGGCGAATACACTACATCGCTTGAAAACATAGCTGATCTAATCAAGAACTCGCAGTGGAAGCGCATGTGCGCAGTTATCACGAACCGACCCCATCCACTACCGCTGCGACCACTTCGGCTTCGGCAAACACCTCGACAACAGCGCAAGTACCCGACCATGACTCGCCACTGCCGGCTGGTGTGCTCGATCAACCTTTAGGTCTTCCTTTGGTTATCGTCTGCACCAAGTCCGATCAGATCGACACGCTCGAGCGGGAGATGGAGTTCAAGGAGGAGCAGTGCGACTTTGTGCAACAGGCACTGAGAACGGTTTGCCTCAAGTACGGCGCCGCGTTATTCTTCACATCTCACTCGAGACCGATGACCTTTGCCCGACTGAGGTCCTACATCTTACATCGACTGTTTTCGCCCCCTCCCACGACGGTCTCGGCGCCCACAGCGCTGGGCAATCAGGCCGATGAAGCTGGGTCGGTACCGACTTCGACATTACCGCTCAACGCCGTCGGCTCGGCATTGAAGGCGTTCCCATTCAATCACCGCGCGAACGTCGTCGATCGGGAAGAGGTGCTCGTTCCCAGCGGTTGGGATAGTTGGGGCAAGATCAGGGTCTTGAGGGATCGATTCGATCCGGAAGCGTTCTCTCGGGCTTGGGATGATGACGTTAGGAGTGGGCTTGGGGAGGTGTCGACTAGGGGTGGGGCCGTGGCGATGTATGAGGATATAGTCGTTGATGTCGATGAGGATAGTCAGGTGAGTAAATCGATCGAAGCTGATCAGGGTGAGCTAGTCTTGTTGACCTTTTAAATTCTAAAAAAAAAAAACGACCTCTCAGCCGACACGGGTAGTGACGAACCACGTCGAGGCGATGGACGAGCAAGACTTTTTGAAACCGCATTATGAAACCCTCCAAGCCGACCGCGTCAAAGATCCTCGAGCTGCGTTTGCTGCACGGCCCGGGGATAGTGGAGCGATGAATGGGATGTCGAACGAAGGAGGCTTTGGGGGCTCGGTCGTCGGGCCCATGTCGAGTGCGGTGTTGAGTTTGCCGAGCGTAGAGAGGGCGCTTGGGGGTGGTGGGGGTGGGGCAGAAGGTTTGGGCTCTGAGGGCGATAACGTGTCGGCTAGATTGGCCAAGATGGTACAAAAGGTAAGCATACACTCGAATCGAGGTTGCCGATGGTCAATGACTGGAGACTGATCGTCTAACACCATTGTTTTTGTATTTTATCCAGGACTCGGGACAAGGAAGCGCCGAAGCGCGTGGCTCGGCCCTACCATCTTCCGGAATGACCTCACCAACTTCCCTCGGCAACGCAGGCGCATCTTCCTTGCCTTCTGGAACTGGAGCAACGGCAGGGGGACAGAACGAGGTTTTAGCCAACTTTTTCCAAAGCCTCTTGGCGGCGAGGAGTTCGACCACGCCGAGTGGGGGAGCGACGGGATCGGGGAACAATGCGAGTCCGAGTCATGGCTCTTTAGGGGCGAGTACGAGGGGTGGAGCATAATTAATGAGAGAATAATGGGTTGATCACACCACATCTGTGATCATACTCTAATTGGGAGTTGAATGATTCTTACCCTCTCACCTCTCTGTGTATGCGCGCACCACGTGTATGGAATTGTTTATTGCATTCGGAGAGCAGTGCACATCCTTTTGTTACTACACTCTTCATCCTTTATTCGCCAGACACAAGATGTTGGGTAGCTGACATTCTGCCCGACCGTGCGCTGGCTGACTCGGTACCAAACGGAGAAAGCCCGGCGACGAGGATGACGTCGAGCCGAGGTTGCGAGATCGGGCGGCGGACCCGATGGGCGACCCGAAAGGAAGCCGAGCGAGAGCGTGGTGGGTTGAGTCTCGGAAGGCGTCGCTTTCACGCTCCTTCCACACTCATCCCTGCCGTACCAAGTCAGCTCACACGCTTATCTTCTCTTGGGATTCACTGGTCATGTCGCCATCGACCTTCATACCCCGTCCGGCGCTCAGCTCCGCCGCCTCCGCCGCTCTGACTTCGCACGGCGTGCCGTTGAAGACCCTGGAGGAAGCATGCAAGGGATGTGCCCACGACGACTCAGACGACTTGGAAACCTATCCGAAAACTTTCGACGTCGATTTGGATTCCGAGATGTTGGGTTCGGTCAACTACTACGGTCGTGAGTGCTTTGTATGATCGAAGCCTGAATGCATACATTAGCCACGAAGCCTCAGGCTTTCGCACCCAAGTTTAGCTAATCTGCTTTTCTCGGGTTGGGCCTTTGGTAATCAGGTCAGATTTTGATCGCGACCGGAAAGAGCGATTGGGATAGAGAAGTGACTGATGATCCCGAATCGCTACCGGGACTTCTCAAGAGTGCCTACGAGCTGGCGACGACTTGTTCGGACGGAGGCCGAAAAGGAACGGGCCTGCTGAACAAGACTTTCCAGAAACTCAAAATCGTAAAGGGCGACGATGCTCCGCTTCCTGAAGGATCGGTTTACAAAGGGGTTTACCCGTCGATCGTCGCGCCTCCTCCACTCAAAGCATCTACGAGCGCGGTGGCCCCTGACTCGACTGAAACGGCGGAAGTCGTCGAACCGCCGAGGCTCTCGATTCTCACGGGCTCGTTCCTGTCCAACTCGCACGAGGACGACGACCATTCCGTTATCGTCTTGCCCGACTTCAAGATCGTCCACCACGTATCCGCCAAAGCTTCGTCGGTCAAGGCGTTCGTCGGATCTCACCTCCACCCTTCCGTTCCTCGGCCCGGACTCTCGTCGCTCACCTCTTCGAAAACGAGGTCTTACCCGCTACCTTATCGAGCTTTGGTTCTCATTTGTTCGCATAAACGAAGGGACAAGCGATGTCATATCGCCGCTCCGCTGCTGATCAATCAATTCCATCACCACCTGGCCGAACATGATTTGGAGATGGACGAACGAGGCGATAGTCTCGGCAGTTCGGATGAGAGACCATTAGAGGCATGGCCATTGGAGGAGAGGGAGAGCAAGATGGACGAAGCGCTGAAAGGGGTGAGGATAGGTGAAGGTAGAGTGGGAGTGTTCAAATGCAGTCATATCGGTGGGTGCTATACCTTTTTTCCGAACGTCCAGCCTCGGTTTGCTGATGCTTTTCGATGGGCGATTTGCAATTCGGCAGGGGGTCATCGATACGCTGGCAATGTGATCATCTATCTACCTAATGGCACATCAATATGGTATGGTCGCGTGACACCAAGGGATGTAGGGGCGATTGTGAGTGCTCGAACCATGACATCGAGACCAGATCGGTGTCGTTTCACCACTTCGAATCGAAAAAGCACTCGCTGAGTCTCGACCGACGATCTTCCCTTTCCTCCCAGGTGCAAACAACTCTGATCGAAGGCAAGGTCATACCCGAACTCCTAAGGGGAGGTTTGGGCTTGGCCGGGAAATCGGGCTTCGAAGAAGGGGTTTTGAGCTGGTAGGATCCACTTGAGAAGGCACCATTAGCAAACATAGATAGAATCTGGACTGCGACTCTTCTGGTCTCGCAACGAACGATATTTCAGAAAAGAAAAAAATTGAGACAGATGTCGACAAGATCGACATAATCGGCCAGCTGCTCCTTGGCCCAGAGCTCACCGTCCTTCTTGTTGACATGTGACGCGGCGTCACTGAAATACCACACTTTCAGCTCTGGGTCGAGGAGCAGCTGGCCGGTTATGTCGATCTTGTCGACATCTGTCTCGATCTTTTCTTTTTGGAGTATCGTTCGTTGCGAGACCAGAAGAGTCGAAGTCCGGATAAGATACGGTCGGCGCGGCAAAGGTAGGACCGGGCATGCAATTTCCAGCGAGGCGGTGCGTCTTTATGCGGTCCCTCGGCAGGACAGCGGCGGCCGTCGTCTGAGTCGGAGTCGGTCACAGTAACGGCGGATGCGGGGTCGGAGGCTCCCGAGTTGGTGCTCTCCGCGTCGCTTAACGGCCGGGGTATGAGCAGTGGATCGGGTGTGGCGAAGGCTCTAGCCAACCTGACAGCGGCGCGAGTGACGGCGGGAATGCTGACGTGTCTTGATCGTTGTCAAACAAAAAAAACTGGAAGCACCGCGTGCAGCCCTGCTCCAGAGACGTAGACAGGATCAAATAGTGCTATTATATGTCTAGAACCTCGGGCCAGTGAGCTAACAACACTACACATATAAGAAAAGGGGCACCCACCTAGAATCTCGGCCCTCGGGTCAGTTGAGCTGACGACGACGAAAGCCAAGGGAGGTTCTAGGCGCGCGCGAGCTAATCAACTGATTCCGATACCTCGGGCAAAGGCCTCAGGAGCTCAGGTCTTGCACCTTCCCCCTCCTGAACTAAACCTACCTCGTGGCGGTTCGTGGTAAACCGAGATCTTCGTTCGCTTTCATCTTAGAGCTGGCGACTGCTGTCGATGGAAAATGGGAGCACTACAAATCGTATTCGTAATACTATTATTCCACTACTAACCACTTTCCCACCGCTTACAACGCGTATGCAGTTACAGTTAGCTTTTGTTATCAAGGCATTAGCAGGTATGACTATGGATGAGTACTTTGCAGCTCGGACTCTTAAGTACTCAACACGTCCTATGCTTATTTCTCATCCGTTATCTACATTACCTTGTTATTTTAATGCTTGGTTATCTGGTTCCATTGAAAGAAAATTGATCGCGAAATTGTCGGTGCAAGAAAGCACTTCCCTGCGGTGCTGTTAGATAGCTAGCTACAAAAGGATCCACGAGAAGCAAAAGTTACTGGCGACTAGAAGCGAGCGCGTGCCCTCGACGATCTCGATACCCTAGAAGGGCGGTTCCCGGATACTCATGTATTCCCTCACCTGCTTAATCACCATTAACAGTCGGTCAAGACCGCGTCCACTATAATATAGCAAAATGGACTATCACAGATGATATAAAATAATAGGGGATGAGGCGTGACTAGGAGCTCTGAAGAGGCCCAAAGTGAGAGAAACGGACAGAGTGACCGGATTCGCCGAGAGACAGGGGTGAGATCGGTGAGAAGAGAGCGCGGAAAAGAGCCTTTTTATCATCGCCTCTTCTTCTCCCCGTCGGCCCGGTCATCCGTGTATCAAAATACTCCCAAGATACATCATGGGCGAGCAACTTTCTCAAGCCTCAACACGTTTCTCCCCGTCCGTGGCTTCCCAATACTTCCCGTACAGTGCCATCGTCGACTGATCCCTCGCGCCGAGGCCATTGATCGAAGTGGTTGAGACCGAAAATGGGACGACCTTGTTTGTCGTCGAGTTTGACGACTGTTTTTTATTAGTCGCTGTCGCGGCTTGCCCCGCTCGAGAACTGGTAGTAGCGAAGGCTGAGCTCGCACGCTTCGTGCTCGTCGCCGAGGGAGTCAGACCTCGTCCCGATCGAGTATTGCCGCTCGCAGGTGTACTGTTTGGTGACCGTGACGATGCTCTCGTCGAACCCGATCCCACGGGCGTCGCTCTCGCCTGGCTGGCAGCTGTTGGGGTCTCCCATCGCTGTCGGGAAACCGGACTCGTCAACCGGGGCAGTGTTTCCGACGCGACGCGAAGACGTTGCCCATGCTTTTGGATCGCGGGAGATTGCTTCGCCACGACCGATTGCGTCGTCACGGACTGTCGAGGGACTTTGCGAGCTCCACCAGTCCCGCTCGTGGTAGCCCCGGCTGCAGGGAGGGACGACGCTCGGAACACGCGAGGTGAAACGGGTCGTGGGTCATCGGCATCGTAGCGGAAGCTGCCAGAGGGTAACACACAATATCAGTACTCGAAGGCAATGGCTGAACTGAAAGCAGACAATGGATTCACCTCATCCGAGATTCGGCGTCGTCGTCGGCGTCTTCCGCTTCCTCGACTGCAGCAGTAGCAGACTCGGTCTGAGAAGGTCGACCCAGCCATGCCGCTAGGTTCTTCTCAGCGTCCTCGGGTGTTTCCCATTTTTCGACCTTAACAAAGCGGTCTGCGGACGCTCCAATGAAGCGTCAGTCTCAGGGCTGTTTCGATACGGAGTCGAGACCAACTCACATAAGTTTCTGACTTTGCCCTTCTTCAGCTTCTTCTCCCTCTTTGCTCCTTCAGTCTTCTTGGAGAATCCACACCCAAAGGGTAGGTCCGTCTCTCTGACCTTGGCGCATCGCACCGTTACATCAGAGAAGTGCACGAGCCACTCCTCACCTCCCCTCGCGAGATTGGTCCCCTTCCTCCTCCCTAAAGTCCCCTTCGTCCCCAGCGAGATCATCAACGACTTCTCCTTCATCACGACACCGCTCGATGGGCCGCCTTCCACGTCCACAGGCGCGATCGTCTCCTCGATCAAGACTCGAGATCTTCGTGGGGCCATCAAGGCTTTGTCTTGGATGCCATCGATACGAGCGATGCCGTCACGTGCGCGCGAACGTTCCTCCTCTTCGATCTTCTCGTCTTCGATCGAACGAACAAGTTCGTCGACTTCGATCGCCATCGCACGCGTCTATTCGGACAACTCGGTGAAGACTGTCAGTAATCTAAAGGGAAGTAAACGCATGAAGACTGAAGATTTCTAACCTTTTCCCATTCATGGGTTGTGGGATCTGATATTCAGACAGTGCCGAGAAAGGTTAGTGTTCGACTGTGAATCAACTCGCCTGAGCCGAGGACTGACCGGTATGGAATAACAAAGCCTGCATCAACAACGGTAACTTGCCAAGCCTCATCAAGGGCTTGCTCAAGCACAGACCCAGCCCACTCTCTCCCGCTTCGGTCGCTTTCTCCTCCAACTGCATCAACGTTCGCTTCAAGCGCTGAAGATTGGCTGGATCCGACGCTGACGCAGGTACTGTTGCGGAAGTCGATGGAGATGGCATTGACGAAGTTCTTTTGAGGAATTTGGCAGTGAGAGTAACGAGGTTCGAGGAGTTGGCGGGTCCGTCTTTGTTGATCGAATGGACGGAAGGGATGCAAGCGTCGATTAGGGCAAGGGCTTCTTCGAGCGATAGAACGTAATTTGCGTAGGTCTCGAGGAACCAGGGCTGAGGGAGGACTAGCCAGTTAGTGGCCTGAACAGCGATCTCGGGAGGTGACAGGGGAGATGGCTCACTTGATCAGACCAGATCGCTGCCAAACCGCGCACGAGGGGAAAAGCTTTCGCCCACTGTTCCTTGCTGTGATAATTACAAGCCCAGGTTCGACGTGAGCGGGGCAGCACCGGTAAATCTCGACCGCAACGAGTGCCCAACTCACAGACTCGATGCCAGCACTTCATGGCCTTTCAACATTTCCAGCACGCTCTCCAGTACGTTCCTCAACGCATCCGGCAGGATTGGCGCTGGCCCCGCTTCCTCCGCCTCGTCTGCCATCTCGTGGTTGGGTGTCGCGAGGCTTCTCATCGAGGCCATGGCGTTTTTGAATGACATGGTCGAGAATCGATTCCGGTTGGTCGTGGACATAGCCCTTGGCTTGTGTGAAGACCCCGCATCGGGCCCTATCAAAGAACTAGTCGATTGAGCGCCGAAGGAGGAATAAACCCTGCCTCTCATCCCCTGCGATGAAGGCCCTCGGTAGCTCGCCGCTGGGTTGGGTAGCGACAGCCTGGCGTTCATGACTTTTTCTTCGGGCGACGAGGCGTTGACCGAATTTTGGGTTGCTCTTGAGCCGGCGCGAGGCGTCGAAAGCGACGAGGATACATCGTCTGTATCGTGCGTACCTAGCTCGGGAAGATGGTCCCTTGAAACGGTGTGCAGTGATCGTGAAAAACGGGCGGCGATGGGAAGGTCCGAGGAAGACTCGGCGTGGATCGAAGCCGAGTGTCGATAGGGGGTCGAAGACGAAGATGAAGGTCGCGGTGAGACGACCGTAGGGATCGGAGATGGGGAGGAGGGGAAGGAGAGGCTTGGAGTGGCTGTTGTTGCAGCAGGTACCGTCGTCGTCGTGAGGAGCGGGTGTAAAAGCGGGGCGACGTAAAGGTTGACAAGCGAGCGCAATTCGAGCACGTAGCGTTCTTCCGAGGCGACGACTTCCCATAGGATCTCCTGTCGTGTCCGTTCCCGAGCCGATACGTTGTCGACCAAGTCCGGATTGGCGAGTTCGGACCATGTTGCAGGTGCTGTGCAAGCGGGGGTCCAAGGATTGACAGAGTCAGCTCTCGACTTTCTTAGGCAAGCGCTCAGACAGGGCTTGGGCCGGAGCCTGACTCGCCATAGATTGCGGTCGGATCCCTTTCTTCATCGTTCCATCGCCCACCACTCCCCACTCCCCATGAAGCTCCGCCGAGACGAGTGTTATAACTAGCAAAGGAGAGATGCGAGTGTGCCGTGATGGACGAAGGAGAGATTGACAGCGGCGAGGTGGTCCTCTCCTGCCCGAGCGTGGTGGTCGGTGCGTTTGTCGACGCGACCGAGTTGGATCGAACGGGAAGGGTGTTGGCGATGCTGACCCTACCATTGTTCGTTGTAGTTGGAATGATCGTAGAAGTTGACGCTAGAGCAGACGTGGACGTCGATGTTGATGTCGGGGCGGCATGGTTTGCGGTGGCCCCTGAGCCTGAGTCGGCGCTCGGGCCTCCCGGGATGACGGAATGAGGATGTCCCCTGCGCGACGGACCCTGATCCTGGTGCTGAGCCTTGTCCATTGAGGCAGCAGGAGCCACAGCCGATCCCAACGAGACTCTGACCGTTCTCCGGTCCTTTGGGTGCACCGATGGTGATGGGTTCGACTGCAAACTCGCGAGCGAGGACCTCCTGAACAAGCTCGTGCTCGGGTCGCGCGGCGATGAGCTCGCCGGCGCCAGCGGTCGACCAGAGTTTGGCGCAGCGTTCAAGGAAGGGTCATGGTGCTGATGATGCTGTGGGGCTCGTGCAATCGTCGACCATGGTGGATGTGATGTTTCCGCACGATCGTAAGTCTGTGTCGCACGTAGAGTATCAGCGGCGTATACGGCGCCTGACGTGGATGTTGATGCATCGGACCGGGCGGCGGCGTCTACGGTCGCAGCGGAGGGGTGCTGCCATGGCTCTGGCGCGGGTTCAGAAGAGTCGTGGGTGGCAAGAGGTTGCTTGGACGCTTTCGCCTTGATCCCAAGGAAGCGTCGCATGTCGGTGGCTGGCGTGCCAAGTCGGCGAGAGTGGAGTTAAGAGAGGCGCGTTGGGGGTCCGTGTTACGTCGCGACACGCTGCGAGCTGCTGCGAGTCTGCGACAAGATCGGCAAGAGGCGACTAGTCCAGCCAACAAGTCTCGCCAAGTCCGCCCATCAACGGGGTTCAGCCAGTCAGCTAGCCCCACTTGTAAGGTAAAGGTGATTCGCACTATGAATTTGTGGACAATCAACGTATGCTAAAATAACAGCCTTGATTCCATTTGCTTGCTTTCCAGCAGACAAAGCGTGCTATGACATTTTTTTTTCTTAGCCCTCGCACGAATTACCAGCTGATGAAACGGCAAAGGCGCCGGCGCCGGCCCGATCTCCGACGAGAGAGAACAAAGTCGCCTCATACTTCACCAAACAGGTTCATCCCCAGTAATGACCTCTCCTTGAATGAACCGTGCTGATACCCGCAAATGGTGATGGCTCCCGTATCGGCCACGAAGCGCCTGCCATCCGTCAGAGGCAGTTCGCACCACCGAGTCCTGTTTTGAGGGGCGGCCGATCAGAGTTGCCGAGATTCAGAATAGATGTCGAACAAGTCAAGAAACGTAGAGTGTGCCGTGTCAGCTTGTCCGTGGAGCGAGACTTTGTGCTCAGCTCTTGTACTAACAACAAGCAACGAGTGAAGTGCCCATGCGATACCACGACGACATCCCCTTTGCCCGAGCGATGCTCCTCATTCGACTCGTGATGGTCTCTGACAGATATGACATTGCATTCCAATGGTTTGTCAGCATGCGTGAGAGCATTTGCACAGGTTCCAATGCATTTTGGAGTCAGGGGACTCACCTTGTCATGTTGACAATCTTTGCAATCACTCGGTCGCACCGAGCCGTCATTTCTTCGGCCGACTCGCCTCCCTCGCACCCATCGACCCACTGCGCCAATTGAAAACACGGGTTGAGCAAGGCAATCATAACAAACCGTGGTCCGATCGACGTGCTCTTCCCCCGCGGAACCGCGGAAGCCATCGAGCGAGAACAAGCAATAGTCGAGAGCCGACGTACGATGTCCCAGTCCTCCTTGTACCGCTCGCGAATCTCCTTGCTGACCAAGCCTTCGTACTTGCCATAGTCCCATTCTTGAACGTCTGTGCGAATGTAAGCAAATAGACGATCGTCACTCGTGTCCCAGCTCAAGCACACTGCTCAGAGGACCAGGTGGAGTCCAAGTCTGGGCGTCTGGGGTCTCGGAGAACTCGAACGAACCCTGCTCGGTCTCGGACTTGGGCACGTCGGCCTCGTCCAGATTCTCGCGAAACAATAGGCTGAACGTGGTCTGGGCCCTTTGACGAGGCGAAACCAACACGCCTTGGATGTGATCCGGGTCGAGCATTTTGCCCTTGCCGACGATGCGCTGACCGAGCGAGCGCACGAGCTCTTCCCCGTTCGAGGTGAGCGGGATGTCGGTCTTGCCCGTCTGTCACGTCGCAAGTGAGAGGTAGCATCGCAGTGTGAGTGATGATGATTCGATACTATCGGAAATGCAAGCGCGGGGTGTTGTGAGAGCTCACGTGTCGTCCGTTGAGGCTCCACTCGGTCTCGCCTGTATAGAGACCAGCCCAGTCCGATGTGGTGAACCACGATGCCTCATTCGGTCAGCGGTGTCCATCGCGTAGGACTACGACCTTGAGATGCACTCACCATGTCGGATCAGAATCAAGCGGGGCATCGTAGGGTGACCGTGTTTGCCCATGCTGTCGATGCTTTGGTGTCTGGAGATGTACGAGTTGACGGGGTGGAAGGGTTGGGAGGAGAAAGAGTGTACTCCCGGTCAGCTCGCGCTGGTCCGAGTCGCCCGGCACAGCTCGTCGCCCAAAGAGGCACAAATCGGACTGCCGAAAAGTGGGGGCGGGATCTTTGCCAATATAGGAAGCCAGTGCACTAAATGCCCGGTGCCATAAGCTCGACTCAAGCAGCTCGTCTGTAGCAGCTTCGAGATTTTATGCCGTATTTGGGGTCTCTAGTTTCGTTCCTCACGAGTATGTTCTGCTCATGTGACATGAGTGATGTCTGCAGACAGTCGTGCCTCGGTACTACTACGTACTGATTTTAGAGTCCGCCTAGCTAGTGGCATGGACGTTTGGTCTCGAGTGAGCAAAATTAGTCGATGCCAACATCGAGAGACTAACGACTCTATACCAATCCTTCCATATGTCTCCGGACTATTCAAGACAGCCCCGACTCGAGAGCAAACCGGGCCCATGCCCGTCGCCCGAAGGCATGCACTACGAGACCGAGTTGGCGACCTTGCGGCAACTTGAGAACGTTGAAGAGCATCACGTACGCACCTCGGCCCCTTCGTCTGATAGGGGGGATCGCATGTGAAATTCCCTATAGACCACACTCGCATCGCGCCCGTGAAAACCTGATTTTAAGCAGAGTTCACTCTACTAGTAGCTGAGGCCCCGTCCCGGCCGGGGCGGTCAAGAGGACGGCAGTGTGTGCAGTCCAACTGTGATTTGTTGAGAGTTGTTGCGATGGGTCCCGGGCCCTATCAAAAATACTACTCAAGCTGCCATGCGATGCGATGCCACTTTGACTTGTCAGAGTGTCAATTGCTTCTGCGGCGCTGCGCCAGGGCCCAGGCGCCCATGACCTTCACGGTCACGTGCAACGGGCGATTGATGTCCTGATTTGTTGAAGTCGCGACCAACAGCCAGTCGCGTCCCAACGTGCCGCGCGTATTTAATTCTCTGCTGCAACATCGCGAGCGGCAGCCATACATCAACACTAGACCCTCCCCACAGGATGATTCGCCGTTTCGTTTCTGGAAAGCTCAGACCACGCAAGCTGAGGCCGCAAGACATGGAGGGTCACCCCAACGCGTCGCGTGTTCTAGCGTCGACCAAGCTCACGGTCTACGGTCCCTATGGTCGAGTGGACACCAATTGAACAAGACGCGCCGAAGCAGCAGCTTTATCGTCTTCGAGGTCGTCGAATTCGGAACAGACTCCCACTCCCCTAGTCTCACTCTTACCGGACCTGGCATCCGCAACCGCTGCCGCTGCCGCTGCGTTCGAGCATGGCGATGACTTTGGCGCAGGAGAACGCTCAGACCTCGACGGTAGAGCCACGTACGAAGTTGATGCTGGCTTAAAACAAGACCCTCGCCACGACGCACCTCCTCTTATCCTCGAACCCTGCTCAATATATGCCTATCAATCACAAGACGTATCGCAGATGACGCTGGACCAGCTCAGGAACGAGCTCCCCCCCATCGTCACCCCCACTCATACCCGTAAAGAAGTGGACAAGATGTACCTCTCGTTCCTTACCCGTGAGGCGGCACTCCGCAAGCACGAACGACCTCGGCTCTGGATGCAGTAAATGTCGTTTGTGACGCGCCCAAATTCGCATCTCAAGCCGCGCATCGTCGAGGTCGAGAACGGATTCAGGATCGCTGACGAGGTGGCCTCGCCACCGTGCGACTGCAAAGGCACACATGTCCTTTCCATTCTGGTCCATGGCACCACCAGTCGTATGTACTTCCGAGTCCTTCTGTCAGTTTTCTATGCTGGCCGAAAGAGATAGTTCGTTCACCTGTGTCTCCATTGGCTCCATTCGGCACAGGTTTTCCCCTCGAGGTCTCTTTTTGTCCTCGATCCAACAGCGGCGATCCGTGCATCACGTACGCCGAACGACTGGCCCAGATTGGCCTTATGGGTGCAAATGCTTCGAGACTGCTCTCCGCTTTCACGTTTCAAGTTCTACAGATGGTCGAGTCTTGCTGCGTTGCTGATCCCTTGTCCGGTGCTGGGATAGTCCGAGGAATGAATGATTATTATGAGCGTTGCGGGTGGGTGTATTCAGACGAACTGTCGTTTCCTCACTTTGTAAGTCGATCTCAATTGCAGGGCGATACATGAGTCTTTTGTGAACCGGTGCTAACCTGTTCCACTTGCGTGCACACCTCTCCAGGATCGCGAGCCTGGAAGACAATGGCAACGAGCACTCGACGAGTTCCGAGCACTCGCCGCACACCCGATCGATTCCGACGATCGCCTGTTCAACATCAAGAATTCATTCTCCGAAAAGTCTCCGGCACGCTTCGGACCAACGCATTCAAATTTGCCAAACCAGGCACCTACACTTGATTATTTGTCCACTGCGCCTTAACGTCGAACGCGCGGTTCCACAAGGGTTTAGGTGATACCATGATGGCAAGCCGGTTCAGGGCAGAGTACTTGACGGATGCATCCCAATGAACAGGCTGCCCCAAATCACGGCCTCACATCCCATCTCATACCTTGGGTAGGCGTAGCGTGCTGTTGAACCTACCCGAGGCTCTTATTACGTGTTCAAGATAAAGTGACCGTCGTTGATGGCCGGCATGAGGCTCAGCAGTCGGGACTTGTTCCAACTCGCGCAGACATCGAGCTATCTCATATCAGCGGTCCGAAGAGACCATTTGTATGTATGCAGGGAACGACTCTTCCTCCTCGTAGCACACAAGCTAGCGTTTTGCATTGACTCTCCTGACCGGTGACTCACCAATGCACTGCTCTCCCGAGCTTGTACGGCCACCATCAGTCCCGACAGTCGTAATGCGGAACGAAGTGTAGTGCCATGGCATCCTCTGCGAAATGGCAACTATTCCCTACGCTTGGTTCGAGAAGATGAGCGAACGAGCGAGCTGATGGCATGCTGAAGCGGATGCGAATAATACCATTACAAAGACGTGGGAAACGATTTCGAAGTCACAGCCTCTTCAGGCTGTCGGCGTCGGCCCACCCAAAAACGCTTCCATCCCTTGCACGATCCCATCGAACTGATCGTAGTCGACCAACATCGCCAAGCCTTTTGTCTCGACGCCAAAGGGATCGTCCCCTTCCCGATTAGGAGCGGTCGAGTAGGCGAACGTTTGCGAATACAACGAAGACTGCAGTGAGGAGAAGGCTTTTCAGCTCAGCCCACGTACATCATCACTCGCGACCCCACGGCGCCAAGGGTTTAAGACGACTCACATTCTTGATCATCTCGTCCTCGGCATGGTACATCCATTCCTCGACGACCCTCGTCTCGGATCCGCCCGGCCCGGTCCTTGCCTTTTTCCCTGTCCCAGCCACAGTATTCCCCTTCTTGTTCTTCTTCCCTCCCTTGGCATTGCCAGCGCCCGTTATACCCGCCGCCGATGATCCATTCGCGTCTGAGGTGTTGATGTTGGCGTTGGGGTCTTGCTCGAATTGCTCGGCGGAGGAGAGAAAGACGCGCGAGAGGAACAAGAGGTGTGAAAAGTGATACGGCTCTTTCTACGAAGATTTCACACACTTCAGAGGTTAAGCCGTTTGGACTTGACGGGCGTGATGAGCGTGATACGTGTAGGACTCACGTCATCTCGAGCCCATTGCAACTCCTCTTGCAACATCCTGTACATCGGCGGTACGACCTGGGCCGGCATGTTGACCAATCGCTCCGAGATGACGAGTCCAACGTTGCTCCGTGTCGTCGCCGTGGACGATTCGACCGAGTTACTCAGAACGGAATCGAGAGTTTTGGCAAATTCCGGATTTGCGGTGGAGAGTTTGGATCCGAGGTACTTGATCAAGGAGGCAATGGAAGGGTCCGACTGCAAAGTGAGGGCATGCTCGGTTTGGTTCAGCTTCGTTCGCTCACCCATGGCCGGTGATTGCCTGAAGGAGGCAGTCCAGAATTGCGGTAAAAAAAACCTCACCTTGTGAAGGTTCAGGTTGAGCACGCTCAAGACGGCGTAAGGATCGGCTCCGCTGCCATCGGTCTTGACCGTGGACCCGACAAGCTTTTGCTCGAGCACGAGATTGGCAATCGAGCCAATGTCGATCAGCGGTGCGTCATGGGATAGCAGTTGGGTCAAGAGCAGTTTGATCGAGTGGTAGTCCTGAGGTTGCGGATCGAAAAAGTCGAACGACACGTCCAACATCTAATTCATCACCGCAGAGACGCGAAGGTCAGTCATCCACTGGTCTGGCGCAAAGCCGTAGGAGGAGGTGGGGAGTGCGTACCTCTGTGTCTGTCCCGTCATCTACACTATCGCTGTCACTCTCATCGTGCTGTGTCTTGCGCTTGGAGCCCTTGCTGGCTTTGGCATCACCATCGACCGCCATCGAGGACGACGAAGCGGATGACGAGCGACGAGCGTGAGGTGCCATGACTACCAGAAAAAGTGGTACAGTATTCGCAGTTTTGTCAGTGGGAGCTTGTACAATCGCATACTTCAGTAACAACTCACGTTGCTAGGCTAGGTGTGAGTTGAGAAACAGAGGTGATCGTACGAAGGTGAAGCTAAGCTGAGCGGTGCTTGCGAGAGATTTTGAGCTTGGACCTCTCTCCCGGGGTTGGATAAAAAACCCGCAATTATGATTTCCGAGCCTTTAGTACGCCGTCAACGCCGTTTTACTTTGCACCTGTCGCTGACCGGTTTGTGAGGCAGCGCGCTACTCCCCCATTGATGCCTCGTCGCTTGAGCTTGGACGAATCGTGCTCTTTGGGTCAGCCGAAGCGCTCCGTTTCGTGCTCGCGCTTCCGATCGTGCCACGGTCCGCTTCTGCTGGTGTGGTTCTTGCAATGCATGTCAACCGTCAGGGTAACTTCAAATCGTGTGCGCAACCCGGACAGATCCATGGAGTCTCTCGTCAAATGGATCGAGCTTGGGTGCTTAGAAATACTTACTTGGACGACTCGCTCGTGGCAAAATTGCCCGCGACTCACTACTCAGATCCTCTTGTCGGGAGATCCAAAACGCTTCACCTGCGTATGGCTTTCCGTCGCGTGGCCTAGTAGTCATAGCGAGAACGGCACTACACGTTCGAAACAGCCATCACTCGACCAAAGCAGAATGTTAACTCATACGGTAGTGCTGCGTCAAGCAAATCAAATGAACAACCGATCTCACCTTAAAGCGCCCAGCGCGGAACGACTGGTCACAGGCTTGCGGGTCCGTGCGAGGACGCGCGACCCAGCCGGGCGTGACAGGGCGCGACGGACTGCGACGGACTGCGATGGCGGAAGGCGACCTGCATCCCTTCCTTTGACCAGCCACTGCAGTAAATCTCCGCGCTTCCCCCATCCAAGGTCTGCATCAACAGTGAGTCAGAATGCCCTCCTACTGTTCGTTCCGCGTGGTCTGGCTGTTCAGTGTTGAAACGTTGACCCATGGACTGGACCCCGTGCACAATCGCAGGCCGCCAAGCCCCCACCCAACGCGCCCTGCCAGCGTCGGCGCAGGCCTCACCGACGCCTTAACTCCTCGCGAAAATGGACAAAGCTCGATGTTCAAAAGCGATGAACAAATCCTTTCTCGACACGCCGTCCAAGTACGAGGCCAAGGTCCCCAAGCCGACCCAAAAACTGGGGACGGAGGCTGCGATGAAAGAGATGGCTGACGCGATCAAGGATTTGGTGAGTGCCCCGGTGCTCTCGCTTGGCTTCGACCATACGAGTATGACTGACTACTGTCTCTCGATGATCGATGCACCCGGGTGTAGACTGGCGATTGACGTCTGGTCGGATGCGGCAACTTGGGTAGCTACATCGAGCTCGCGCCTGATCGCCAGGGGCAGGAGAAGACGCCCGACGCCGTCATTCTCACGCATGCGGCGGTGGCCGCTGCCCCCGATCTTCCGTTGGTTTGGGCGCAGTTAGAGCACCCAACGTCGATGGAAGGCACGCCCCCGTTGCCTCAAGCATACTCACAAATTGCAGTGGTGATTGAGGTGAAAAAGAGCGACACGAAGAGCGCAGAAGCGCGTAACCAAGTGCTTAGGCAGCTAGCTACACATGATCTGCACGACCGCGCTCCGCGCCCACGCGATCGGGGTTACCCTTTGCGGGGACTTGCTTCAAGTCTACCTCGTCAACGCGTGTGGGGTGTTCACGACGACCCCCCGCAAGTGCGGTCAGGAAGCCGTGCTGCTCCGGCGCGTGCTGTCACACCTCATCGAACTCGACGACGACGGGATCGGGATGCTGGCCTCGACGAACGAGTTCGACGATATTTACGGCAATTTTGTCGTCTCGGACAAGTTTCTCCCACCCCGCGCCCACGACTTCGAGTCCGAGCTCGGCGATATCTCAGATCTCGAGATCCAGGAGCTCATCTTCCGACGCCGAAGCTGCTCGGGTCGTGCAACCTCTGCTTTCCGCGTTACCGCAAGACACGCGCCTGTCGACCCCACGTCGATCAGCTTGCCTACATCTGTCACCGAGTACGCCATGACAGTCGCATGGGTCGAATTTTTTTGCCTCGACGATGCGATTACCCTACGTCGCAAGATGCACGCTGCGTCGCGTATCGACACCGAGGGTCTATGCCTTAGCGCCGGCATCTACCGGGACGACTTCCGCACGCTTCCGATCTTCTTCGGCGAGGATGAAAGCTTCGATGATATCCAGCCCCGTGCACTCGAGGTGGTCTTCCATCAACAGTATTATTGGCCCCTCAACACGGCGACCACGACCAAGGAAATCGCCCAGGCCGTACTTGGAGTCGTCAAAGGTGAGCACGGGGATCAACTGGGCGGCCTTACGTTTGCGGTGCCTAGCCGACACGCCCATTCCCATGACAATGCAGGACACCGAAATCTCTACAAGCTGGGGTATATTCACCGCGATATTTCGAAGGATAACGTCGTCATCGACCGCGACGGTGTCGGCGTTCTTATCGACTATCACGTCGCCGTCCCGCATAATCGACCTTGCACCGAGCTGCAACACAAAACACGATCCGTGGGTGGTCCCTTCTGTATGTTTCCCCGAATGAAGTTTCTGACAAGCACTGACCTTTGGACTATACGACGTCTTACAGGGCACCTGGCCCTACCTCGCCTGCTCGATCCTCGCCCAACCGAACGAGCCACTCGGTGTCGTCCACGAACGATGGCACGACATCGAGTCGCTCTTCTACGTCGTGATGGAAATCTCGTTTTGCGAGCCGTACAAGGGCAACGAGGAAGTCTTCGTGATGACGCCAAAGGGTGAAACCATCTGGCGGTACTGGAACAGCCCAGAAGCGGACCTAGTCTATGCCCTCAAAGATAGGCTTCGCATGGACAAGGCCTACAGATCTTTACTCGAAGGCTGCGCTCATCGTTTCACAGGCATCCAGCTACTCCTTGACATCTTGAGACGCAATTGCGGCCTCGACAGCCGGCTCCTTGGTCTCGAGGTGGCGATGGAAGAAGCCCAACTGGGGGAGTTGTGGGGTCCATCCAAGGCGATGTCGCACGAGTCCATCATCTCGGACATTGAGCAGCTGCTTCCCTTGCTCTGAAGTGACGAATTTTGCGTTGGGCTTAATATAGTTGATCGTTTTCAATTCTGGTTATTGCAATAGATACTCCAGGCTTTTTTTCGTTTGTTCCAGTATAATTCCAACATGAACAGTCAACGTTAGAACTCTGCGATGTCTGCGCCGTCGGGTCCCAAGTCGAGTGTCGGTGGCCTCGGCCGGCTCGATGAGCCATGTCTGAGCAAAGGTTGGGCGTTGATTTACGTCAGGGATCATGGCGCCAAATCGATGGTAAAGTCGACCAAATACGCGAAACAAACACGCGAAGCACGCGGCGTCATAGAGTGCCCGGTGTTGCCCCAGTCGAGTCTGGTCAAAATGGGCAGCGAGCGAAGTGAATGACAGCGCGTTGTTGTACGACCGAGTATTCCCGCGGAATGTTTTAGCTTGTGTGTAGGTGGGTCGCACAGTTCAGCATGTGGGTCTACTGCAGACGAACGTTGTTGGACGGAGCAACTGACCGCTATCCGAGCCTTGAAGAAGCTGCCGATACTCGAGATTGGGCTGGGGAGGGGGAGGTAGCCGCACCTTGCCCTGCGAAAACGTGGGGCTTGAGGGGTTTGAGCGCGATTCGAGCCCGGCGCACTCGCCTTTGCGGAGGAGGTGGTGGTGGGGCGAGCCCAGCGTCGAGTTGGCCATCGCGCTGACCACGCTGTCCGTTCTGCACAGCTGCACGGCGGGCTCGTATACGTGTCGCAATGCCAAGATCGGTTGCATTGTTGTCATGACGCGCGGGGGGCTGATTCTGTTGATCGGAGCGGGACGAAGAGGAGGGTCGAGCCGCGGGGCGCCCAGCAGCGGGCGCTCGAGCTGGCCCATGGTACGGCGCTGCCGTCGGTTGTGACGACCTTGGGACCGGGGCATAGTGGCGAGGGCTTCTTCTTAAATGAGTGTCACTAAAATTGGATGAGAGTGGGAGGGAAAAAGAAAAGATTAGAGGGAGTGGCGCAGAACTATTCAAGTGGCTTGATTTGTTGTTCAGCCCCTAATGCCGCGGGCAAATGACACTGACACCGCCCGCGCGCCGCATCACGTGACAGATGCCAGCCCACCCCCCGCGCGTCAAGCGGAGCTCTGCTGTAGACTTAATACTATGCAAAGCCACCGGCTTTCCTCGGTTAAATGAAATATAGATGTAAGCACTGTTTTACGTGAACGAAAAAAGAAGGAAAAGACTGGGCCGGTTGTAGGTTCGTTAGAACGGCGCGTAAATAACAAAGTCATCACAGAGCTTTTACATAACTTCTGATCGGAACATGGGCACCACAGTCAGGTGCGGCAGACAAAACGTTACGCTGGTACATTTACCACAGGCGGCCCACCTATTCAGAAACAGTGATTTTCTTAAATTATACATTTCTTGACTCAGCTTTTTCAATTTGTAGAAGTAGTAATAATTAGGGCTCGAGGCTCTTGGGGGGCGCGACGATAACCTTGTCTACATGAAGGTCATTGCGAGCTCTGCCGCGGTGCACCGCCCGCACCTCCCGGACCGTGCGTGGGTGGGAAGAAAAGATCGGCGCGCGCACACGTCTGAAAACCTTATTTCATGGAGGCGTTTTGTCGTGCAAACCATTATGCAGATCTAAATAGATAGAAAGATAGATTCCCAGCTCGCAGTTAAAAAAAGCTAAGCTACAAGGTGTCAAGTGATTGCTTTTCCAGCGCAATCTAAGGGCCCTCCGGTGAGAGGTCACGCCGAAGAGATTTGCAAATGGTCCCAGAATTTCGACTTTCACAAAGGCGCCTCGACGAGATTCAGGAGTTTGGGTCCTAAAACGGTCCAAACCGCGCATGCGCCTAGAAATGATTTCGGCCCAGCTGCAGAGTCGCTTTTGCCCCTCCTATGTCTCAATCGGATGCCAGGTTCTTGAGCGCGGAAAGGGAATTGCGACCTTCCTTGTGTGTATCTTTCGGTTTGTTTGGTTGTGTTGGGATGAGGAAGATTAATATGAGGAAGATGATTAATCTTCCTGGACGAGACCCTGGGATGATGCGTACACCCCAGGGACCGCGATTTGCAAAAACGCCAATATTTCCTTGGAATAGGACAGCACCTTATTCGGGACGGTGGGTGGGTCGAAAAGTTTCGCGAGTGTAGAGCAATAAGACTACCACGCGAGGCAGCGCGAGGCAGGCGAGCTGAGCAGAGTACAGTAGTTTGAGCTCGGGGGTCCATCACACATTATTTCTGTCTCCTTGCCGTATCTATCGAATACACACTATCTCATCTGGATCCTCGACTTCACGTATCTTCACACCTCCGACGGGGCTAACCATGAAGACGAGCGCCGCCGCAAAGCGCGCAAGGCGGACGCTCGAGCCAAGGTAGATCCCGCGTGTCCTGGAAGCTTGGAGCCCAAGACTTTGCCTGACGCTATCCAGTCCTCTTCAACATCGCAGCCCACTTCCTCTACGGAAGAACATGCGGACGGTCTCAATACTTTCCTGAAGACCTTGACGGAGATCGAGACAGGCCGCTTCGAGAATGAGAAGGAGGCTGCCAAGCACGCTCGCGTTGAGGCGAAGGCGAAGGTGAAAGGGAATTTGTTCTCGATGATCAAACTATGGGAAGAACGACACATGAGTTATCAGGCATCTGGTGATTGGGATCGTGCTGAGAAGGCTAAGGAGCGATTGGCCCGCCTTAATGACCAGTTGTTTGACAAAGAAGACGGGAGCGCCGAGGAACAGCCTCCCCCAATTCCGACCCCAACCCCATGGAATTCAAACCAAACCTGTTCCAGAACGAATTGTAGTAGTCGCGATAACAGCATCCATCAAAAGTGGGAAAGTGAATGGCATCAAATGAGTTTATGATCTACATATACAATTTACACGACATGGGATGTTTCTACGCGTCATTACACCTCGCAATATGATTCTAAGCATTGCTTTCGAAGGCCCTCTTCACACGTTCTCGCAGCCTCTTGCCCTTCGCGGCATCATCCGGGCGCACAGCCATTTGACCTATGGGCCCCCGAGCACGTTCTCGAATGAACGCTTCGTCTTCCGGAGTAAGAGGTCGAATAAATAATGGTTCTCCCTGCCGCCCTCCCAGTTCCCATTCGACCATCGGCCCGTCCTCGTCTCTCCAGTCAATCAGAAGATTGTGAAGCACCATCAAAGCACCAACATACTTCCACATAGGCGTGTGATAGACACCCGCTAAAAGTTTGAGCCACCGAAACTTGTTCTTGAGGTCGCCAAACGCCTGCTCGACCACGATTCGCTTCAAGCTGAAGGTTTTGTTGAACGCGATTGCCTTCCGTTGCGACAGGGGGCCCATTGCGTTCAGTTCGATCTGATTAAACGACCTGATGAGAAGAGCGGACTGCGGGTAGCCTGCAATGGCCACATACAAAGAACACAGCACAGCTTGTTCAGTTCATCGCCCCGTCGGTGCGGTCGCCCCACAAAGCAGTATGTACCTTTATCGCCGAGTATGAATGTATCGTCAGGGAAATAGACGTCGCGCCGACGCCAAATCTGAGACTTTCGAAATATGTCGCTATCGTGTCGAACGCCGGTGAAACCGCCGTCGACTGAAGTGAATCGTTTTTTGTCGTCAACCGTTGCCTGCATGTTAAGCTGAGATAAGAAAGTTTGCAACGGGAACAGCGATACACATATGGTCGCGGAGAGACGAGTATCGAGCCTCAGATCTTAAATCAAGGAGATAGGTCGGGGGCGATGTAGTACTAGCAACTTGCGCAATACATTTTTTTACGCCCGTTGAAGTATGACATTCGCTGTCTCGAGGGAGGAGCTGTAGCCAGTGGAAGAAGAGTCCCATCTATAACCCCTACACAATTGTCCACTTCGAACGCGTCCGCGACGCGAGCCGCTTCCGCGCCCGTCGGCCAACGGATCACTTGGGGCAACATATGGTAGAGGGCATCGGCAACGCGGTCGACGTAGTGGTAAATCGAGCCCTCGCCTATACCCGTGTTGACCGCGGACTCCAATTTGGTCCTAGGGTCGCCCATGTACTGCAAAAAAATCGCGACTTGCTCGCGTACAGCCCGTTGCGGTCGACCGGTAGGCTTCCGCACGAACACCTCGTCGGTTGAGAGCAGTTGCACTAGATAGTCGAAACACTGCATGGACATGCGCATCTTGCTTTCATACCATCGAGTGTTGGGCTGTGAGAGTAGGAAGGCCAAACTATCCTTGGTTTTGGGGACTTGGTTGTATGGACCGCGCTCGCGCGAGTTGGCCATCAAGATGCCAAGCTCGTCAGCGCGTCGCAGGTACGTGGCCGTTTGTACCAAGAGAATGATGCGAGGTATGCGTTTCTGGACTTCAAGAACCTCGTACAAGCGTAGACACAGCTCCACGCGGCGCCGGTATGAGTCGGCATCGTCGTGGGCTCGTTCCATCAAACGAGTCGACCGGCGGGGTGTTGCTCGTTGCGTCGCGTCAGGCTTGAGAAGAGTTGAGAATCGCTGCTCAACGCGACGTGTGGAGCGGAGTCGGGACGCGACGTTTCATTTAGCGAGGTGGGAGGGCACGTGACTTTCAAAAATAAAAAAATAAAAAGTGGACGGGATCCTACAAAAAAGTCCCAAGTTCGTGACTTTTTTGTGGACGCTTTAGAAACGAGAATTTTTGAAAAAGTGCGTCGATCTTCCTCGATCGCGATCGAGCCTAGCCCAAATAGGAAGGCGCGCATGCGCGCCACCCGAGGGGGGCGGCCCACCCGTGGCGAGACCGAGCGCGACGGACTGCGACGGCGGGAGGCGAAGCGGCCTGCATCTCTCCCTTTGACCAGTCACTGCATCATCAACATCGTCTTGCTCACGCGACTCTGACCCCGTGTCGTCACGTCTGGTCCCGGATAAAACGTCACTCCACATTCCCTCCACATTCCCCCATTCATTAGCTGTGAGTGACAGACGCGTTAATATGACGGCGTCGGGCGTCTTCTCCTCCTTCCCGCGATCGGGCGCCAGCTTAATGAGGCTACCCGAGTTGCCGCATCCGACCAGACGTTGATCACCAGTCTACACCCGGGTGCATCAATGATCGGGAGACAGTGGTTAGTCATACTCGTGCGGTCGAAGCCTAGCGATAGCACGGGGCACTCACCACATCTTTGATCGCGTTGGCGATCTCTCTCATCGCAGCCTCCGTCCCCAGTTGCTTCGTCGGTTCCAGTACCTTGGCCTCGTACTTCGAAGGCGTGGCAAGGAAGTACTTGTCCATCGCCTTCGAGAGTCGAGGTTTGCCCATGTGGGCAAAGAGTTGTTGCTCCCTCGCTCCCGCCGTGGCCGACATCGACACAACGGAACTCGACTTCATCGGACTCGAGTGTGGTAAAGCATCGACGAGGCCCGACATGCCTGATATCGCCCTGGTCGAGTCTTGTCGTGGTTGATTGGCTTGCGCGTCGGCGTCACCGGGGTGCGAGCCGACGAGCTGGGCGTGAGGGTCGGCAGCGATTGGGTGGTGAAAGGCAGTCCTAGGGTGGCGGCTTGGGCGGGGGGCGCGAGCAGACGTGCCAACCGAGGTGTCACCCTAGCAAGCCCTAGCACTGCCCTCCACCACCCAATCGTTGCCGACCCACACGCCCAGCTCGTCGGCTCGCACCCCGGTGACGCCGACGCGCAAGCCAATCAACCACGACAAGACTCGACCAGGGCGATATCAGGCATGTCGGGCCTCGTCGATGCTTTACCACGCTCGAGCCCGATGAAGTCGAGTCCTGTAGTGTCAATGACGGCCACGGCGGCAGAGAGAGAGCAACAGCTCTTCGCCCACATGGGCAAACCTCGACTCTCGAAGGCGATGGACAAGTACTTTCTTGCCACGCCTTCGAAGTACGAAGCCAAGATTTCCAAGCCACCAAGAAACTGGAGACAGGGGGTGCGATGAAAAAGATCATGGCTGAGGCGATTAGGGATGTGGTGAGTGCCTCGGTGCTCTCGCTTGGCTTCGACCGCACGAGTATGACTGACCACTGTCTCCCGATCATGAATGCACCCGGCTGTAGACTGGCGATCGACATCTGTTCGGATGCAACAACTCGGGTAGCTACATCAAGCTCCGATCGCGAGAAGAAGGAGAAGACCCCCGACGCCGTTCTTCTTACGCATTCGGCGGTGACCGCTGCCCCCGATCTTCCCTCGGTTTGTGTTGGGGCTAGCTCAAAGTATCTTAGTCGAGTAACCAACCGATAGTTCCTGGACTATAATGTATACACTACAACGAGCAGTCTGTTAATTTCGCGACTTGAGGGATCGGGAAGCGACCACAATTGAGAAAGACGAAATTGTGCTAAAAACGCTGCCTTTGATGCGCCGTAGTTTCCTTATATGCAACCCTCCAAACTTGAATTTTCTGACAGAGTATGTGAAGCCCTTTCCGTGGAGGACAGCTTTCTCGGGCTTAGACTTAGTACGGCAATTAGTTGCCTCGATCGCAGAATTCTTCAAGCGCGGGTCGAGACTTTTCACCCCAGAGCTTGACATCCTGACACAAATAATTGTGTGCATACCTGCGTGACGCCTTCGGGGTGGCTGCAACTGTATGCGCATGGCGCTCCGCCTCGTCGCCGGTGATCCTCTCATTCTCGCCTGATATTCGTCGAGAACCCCTGTCTGAACTCGCTTGCTGGCCCACCTCGGAGCGTCGATCCCGCGCTGCAAAGGCATTTCTTCACCTTCGGGCTCCGGATCAAAGAATCTCGGGGGTAACTCTTGCATGTCAAATTGCTCGAACACTTCATGGGGTTAAACCCTGTATGCCAAGCTACATCCTTTGCTCTGCACCCGCTCGTGGGTGCGATTCTGCAGGGTGCATCCCGATTCCAATGGAACCGATGGAAGCAATACGTCTTAGACACTAGGCAGACGCGAGGCTGTGTCTTTAAGCGTGAGAGATGTAGACACCTGGCAATTCAAGCTCACTCCGAGCACGACCACCGAAAAACTTGTTCGCTACACGCAAAATTCATTGCCATTGCGGGGTTATGCTCCGGGACCCAGCACGCCGACTGCACGATCACGTCAGCAACAGGCTTCGACTCAGCCGCGGGTCGGCGAGGGTGTGGCAGGGTGTGGCGGGAGGTGGCGGGAGGTGGCGGGGGTCACTCGACGCAGACGGCTCGGTCATACACATGTTCACGCGCTTCTGCTTTCTACGGTCAGTCCCGTCATCGAGCATCGAACTTTGGCTCCGTGGAGGACCCCAAAGTAGCAAGAAGCATTGAGTGTAGGTGTGACTATGGCCCACCACACGGTCACGGCGGCCGATCTGGACCTGCTGCAGCTCTTGACCTCGCCGCAAGGGCTTCCGACCGGCAACTCATTCGTCCACCAAGGCGCGCTCCAGAACGCGAACCCGTCCTCCCACTCGACCACGACGACCACGGCGCGAGATGTCTCTCCAGCGTGTGCGACTACAGGATGTTCGCAACACGAGTCGATGGGGAATCCGTCTTCGCAGACGATGTTGGCCAAGACTCGGTCACGGCAAAAGGATCGGAGGCCACCCGTCGATCCGCTCTTGGTCGCGGCCGCTGCGGCTGCTGGACCAGAGTAAGCGCTGCAGTGACAACTTCAGCAACTTCATTCATTTCTTAACAAGCCGACTCTGATCTCTCACCGACAGTGTAACTCGCAACCACTACCTGCACGAGTTCTTTCCCCATACGCTTGCCTACGCCTCGTGCGATGACGAGCGTATCGGGTTTGAAGCCACCAACGCCCCCGCCCGACCTCGCATGGAATCACAACAGGCCCCGAGGAGGATACGCCTGGCGCTGGAATTGGCTGCGAGGACACAGGCGATGGAGGAGGAACGCGCCAAGGCCGAACAGGCGGCCCAAGCGACCGCGGCTTCGGCGGCGGCCGGAGCGAGCTCGACCACCCAGTCCAAGAAGGCGCAACAACACCGAGCAGAAGCGTTGCCTTTGGGGGCCAAGTCGAGAAGATTAAGCATGTCCGATCCCGAGACGATTAAATTGTTGAGGCATCCGCCACCACCGTTCAAGAGTGAAGTAGCTCTCGGCTCGACCTCATTGCCCTCGACCTCGTCTTCGATCGTCGTCGAGGCCCCGTCCGCCTCGACAGCCTCTCCCGTGCTCCCACCGATCCAAGTACGGTGCGAGGTCCGAACCCGAATCCCGACACCGCACGGCCACATCTTCCTCCACCTCTATACCAACAACCATGATTCGAAGGAACACCTTGCGTTTGTCGCCGACCAAGCCCAAATGGATGCCCTCCACCCCGAGACGGATCTCGGACCCCCTCAAACCCCCTTCATCCGAAGCACTTCGTTGGATCAGGAATGGAGGAAAGGAGAGACGGAGATAGAGAGGATCGTGAGAGGCGCTTACATGGGTCGTCTGTCGCCGACTTCGATCAATCCGTCGACGCCTCGAGCGGTCTCCCCCACCTTTGAATTCATCGATTCGCCATCGTCGAAGGAGTCCGAACACGAGGCGCAGCATCATCGTTATCAACACCACCACTCTGTAAATCTTCAGAATCACCACCATCAGCATCATTCGATGGGCGATGTCGACCCGCCATTGGTGCGCATTCATTCCGAGTGCTTCACGGGGGAGACGATCGGCTCGCAACGCTGCGACTGCGGCGAACAACTCGACGAGGCGTTCCGGCTCATCACCCTGGCCCAACGGGGCGTGATCGTCTACCTGCGTCAAGAAGGACGAGGAATTGGCCTGCTGGAGAAGATGCGCGCGTACAATTTGCAGGATCTCGGGCACGACACCGTGGCGGCGAATTTGATGCTGGGTCATGGCGCCGATCAGAGGGTGTACGATATCGCGAGCGCGATCTTGAGGGATCTGCAGGTCGGGAGGGTCAAGTTGATGACCAATAATCCGGACAAGATCCAGCAGATTGAGAAAGAAGGGGTCAAGGTCGTCGAAAGGGTCGCTATGGTCCCGAGGAGTTGGATCCCGACCAAGAGGACGACGAGGAAATATCACAGAAAGGGGACCAAGGGCGGCGCGGGGCATCGGTCCCACGGTGGTATCATGAGTGGCTCAGCGCTTTTGCAGTTGGCGACGGAGAACATGTACGACGCGGCATCGGTGGTGCAGTCGCACACTACGACGGCAAACGTGTCTGAGGACGAAGGCCACGACTCGGACGATCGAGATCACAGCGACGACGACGATGACGAAGACAACGAAGACTATGAGGACCACTCGTCGGACGACTCGAGCGCTTCGCACAACCTTCGTCGAGCCGGTGTGGGCATGATTGGTGCTTCAGTCACTCGGTCCGCCGAGCTGGACAAATACCTCAAGACCAAGATAGAGCGGATGGGCCACATGCTCGATCTGCCCGGCGCGGCGGCGAATGGATCGGTAACTCACTCAAGATCCGAGTCGCCGTTGACGACGAATCACGTTGCTCCCCATCATCGTCCTGGCCTGCATTCAAGAAAGTCGAGCGGGACGCGCAGTCGAACGACGACGGCCGAGGGCGGCAAGCTGGCCCACGGCGAGAACCACCCGTTAGCGAGTTCAGTCGTCAGTCTCGACGGGTTCTCGCCTATAGCCGGTGGGAGGACGGAGGGTTCGGGGGCAGGTCGGGAAGGAGAGGACGAAGATAAGGATGCTGTTCTTCTTATTGATAAAAATGGTGGTCATTAGTCGGTGAAATCAAACCTCGACCCAAACCCTTGTTGCCCTGGGAGTCCTTGAAGACTGATCGGGCTGAATTCGCCGACGCCCATGAGCACGTGACCTTTGCGCGACCGGAGCAAACCGCGCGCCCGATCGCAGAGGGACGTCTTCTGCTCCGTGCTCCGTGCTCATCATCTCTTGCCTCCCGCTTGAAACTTCCACCCACCGGACCGATCACATCACGCGGGCTCGAGCCTGCTCTGACTCTCACCATGCTGAGCCTCTCTATGCGAAGGGCGACACCCCGGATCCGATGTGCACAAGTCGCATGGCGCTCGCATGCCAGAACCGTAGCTCCATACTCGTCCTCGCCGTCGATGCCCAGATCAACGTCATCGTCGTCGTCGTCGCGGTTCTCATCGAGCGCTGCCGCTGCCGCAACGGAAACATCGATTCAAGTGACGGATCCTCTGCTGTTGTATCACGGGATGGTTGCGAATGGGAACGTCAAGTCGGATTCTGAACAGATCAGAGCGCTGGTGCAGGTGCGTACACGAACTGGGAGTGTCTGTCTTGGCGCGATGATCGCCTCTTATGTGGTGCTCAGAATCCCGGGGCGCTGATATGGCTCGTTTGCGCCTCACACAAAACCTTGACTCCACACTGACACCCTCAGCGAACTTTTACAGATGCGCAAATTGACTGAAGAACTACTGGACTACTCGCCTCCCGTACGGTTGTTGACCTTGCTCGAGTCGTTACGTCCGACGAACGACCCGCTGGCCTCCCAAATCCCCGAGTGGCCCTTCCGTCGCTCGCCGCTCTCGTCCCGAGGGATCGAGCTCTCAGAGGACGAAGAAGCCGAACGATCGTCTCTCCTCTCCATGTCGGAGAAACAAAAGTCGACCGCGCTCGTCAAGGTCCTCAAGGATGACCAGGGGCTCGAAGGCCTCGACACCCCGAAAGGTTTTCTCCTCACCGGTCCACCGGGGACGGGCAAATCTTTCCTGATGGACCTCTTTTTCGCTTCGCTTCCTGTTCCTCACAAGGTTCGCTTTCATTACCACTCGTTCCTTCTGTTCATCTACTCGGCCGTGCACCAGGCGTTGGAGAAACAGAGGATCGAGTTCGAACTCGAGGAGAGAAGGATGAATGAGCTCGCCGATCAAGGCGACGGCACGTCGGGCTACCCTTGGTCCAGGAGGGAAGAGATGAAGGCCTTAGCACTTTCGAAAGGCTGGAGGGCCGTGTTTGCCGGGGGGAGGAGTCCCAAAGACCACGATCTCAACACGAGGGAATTCGTCCTCGCAGGTGTCGCGAGGGATCTCATCAAGACCTATGGGTGGCTGCTCGCCTTTGACGAGGTGCAACTAGTCGATATCGCGGGTGCGGGCTTACTCAACAGAGTCATCAGTTGGTACTGGAGACTGGGTGGGGTGGTCGTGGGGACATCGAATCGATTACCGCAGGGTGAGAATAGTGTTCTACCGGGGTCGTAGCCACAACGACACACTGATTCGTCGGCTGACCCGCGCGTGGTCACCCACGAGATTAGATCTCTACAACTCGGGCGTACAAAAGGAATCGCTCAGTCCGTTCCTCCTCGCTCTCGCCGCACGGTCACCTGTCCTCGAGCTCCGATCCGCGACGGACTATCGCCGTGAGCAGCATGGCAAGGATGCGTTGGATGAAACGAACGATCGCGAACCAGGAGACTTTGGACAAGTCGAAGCATGGCAACGATGGGGTAGCGCCGCTAAGGGGTGGTTCGTCAAGGGCCAAGAGGCCGAATTCCAAGCTGCGGTCAAGCGAATCGTCGGTACTCACGAGGGGAAACCCACGAGCATGAAGGTATATGGCCGCAACGTCGTCATTCCCTGGGCCGTCGGTGGCGTCGCTAGGTTCTCCTTTTCGGAACTGTGCGAGAAGGCGCTTGGACCGGCGGACTTTATCTCGCTCGGAAGTCAATTCCATTCCCTCATCCTGACCGACGTTCCGGTGCTCTTATTGAGTCAGAAGAACGAAGCGAGAAGATTGATCACCTTATTGGATGCGCTCTACGAAAGCAAGACGCGCCTACTGGCTTTTGCCTCCGCCCAGGTCGACGACCTTTTTTTCCCCGATGCTCTACGCGCCATCGCCAACGATGATGAATTGGCGTCTGCGCCGCAGAGCGAGTACACACAACCTTCCCCCGACGACATCACGACCTCTAGCGGCTCAAACCATCCCTTCTCCTCAGACCGCATCTACGAGGCCGACGGGACGATCTCGGAGCCTTCATCGTCCCGGGGGATGGACGCCGCGGCCGAGATTGGCGATTCTTTGACGCAAGAGATGATCGGGGATGTCATTCAGGACCTCGAAGCGCCTTACCGACCCAACGTTTCGTCTTACGACGAGTCCAAGGGCCAGACCATGTACGAACAGGACGAGGCCCGGATCGAACACCAGCGGGATGCCGCTGCCGAGGCGAAGCAACGTCGGCAACAGTCTTCGGGGACGAAAGAGGAACCGCATGCTACCGCTTCGCCGCCCTCGTTCCGCAATTTGGCTATCTTTACGGGTGAGGAAGAGAGGTTCGCCTTCAAGCGGGCCGTGTCGCGCGTCCATGAGATGTCGTCGACCGAATACCTCGTCACGGCTCAGCATGCGCCTCTGGATCCAAGGTTTCGGACATGGGAAAGGCCCGGTCAGATCGAGAGTTCCGTCGAGGGAGTCCGGAGAATGGGAGGAGAAGTGAGACATGCGCTTGGAGCCAAGGAAGAGATCGAGGCTGATCACTCGACGTTGAGTGGGGCCATTTCGCCGAATCAATTAAAGGTAAGACACCCCGAGGGTTTGCCGAAACATCCGACTGTCGAGGTCGAGCGCACCAGGGCCAAGGGGACAAAGTACGACATCCTTAACATCGAAGATACGAGGCGGGAGGTGCCGCCTCCGGTTCTCAAGGATGTGCACGTGTGGGGGGTCCGAGAGGTACGTCATGATCATTACCAGATAGGTCATCTGGCAGTTGGTCTATATGAGCGGCAGCCTGAAACTTACGCACACCGCACTTGCTTGTCCCCATAGGACTGGGGCAAAGCAGCAGGGAGATGGGGCCAAGGAGCGAGTGCACACGCAAAAAAGGAGGGAGAGGACAAGAAGTGAAATGTGTACCTACTTAGGAAGATGTGTATATCCCAGTTGCGCCGCGGCGTCAGTACCCTCCTTCCTCCCAGAATAGTCAAAATTTGTACGTTTGGTCCACAGCCTCTTCGGAAGACATCACTTTTTGCAAAACTACAACACAGGTACACATTTTTCCCCAAATGATCGGGATCCTCAAACTTGTGGGTGCCAAGGTTCACATCACAGATACTGCAATAGGGAGTGCGCCCGTTAGACTTTGGGAAGCACACAGGAAAAAGCTGAAAGCACGGGCACTCACTGGTACGCTCGAAAAGTCCAACTGATCGTCAAAGTCACCCTGCTCGCCCTCATCATCGTCGTCTTCCTCCGACTCCTCTTCTTCTTCTTCCTCTTCTTCATCGCCGTCGACCCGTTCTGCTCCTCGCGATGACCCCTTCACCTTTTCCTTGTAAGCTTCGGCCGGTGTCCTTGTTCCGTTCTTCTGCTCGGCCAAGCGCAAAGCTTCCCTACGTAACCTCTCAAAGTCACCATCGTTCGGCAACGAACCGGGCATCGACTCGGATTCGCTCCTCTGTCCATCGTCTTCGTCACCGTCGTATTCTCCATTGAGGTTGAACGGTTCCTCGATCAAGGTCGCTGGCAAGAGTGGCGAGCTCGGCGTTACTGAACGAACGGATCGGTTCGTTCCGTCAGGGGTCGTCGCACCGTCCGTTGTCAAGGTCGGTCGGGGCGACCTCCGGGACAGCGAAGAGGCGATCGATCCCAACCTCGGGAAGGCGAGTCGACTCGAATCACCCGAACGCGCTGAGAGGGCAGGAGAAGGTGGCGATAGGTCTGGCAAGTCGATCGTCGCCATCGGCGCTCGCCAGTAGTTGAAATCGGTGAAGTCGGGTTGGGTCTTGCGATTGATCGGAGGGAACATTTGGTCGACCAGATCGGTCATGTGAATGTAGCTTTGGATGTGAGGCTCGGTCCGACATCAGGCTTTGTTTTTGCAGTCTCCCTCTCAGGAACGAGTCACACTCACGAAGATTTGTAACCTGCAAGCTCGAGCAGCTCCATCTTGACCTCGCCGTTCGAATCGATCGTAAAGATACGCGACGATGGTACATCAACGGATCGATACGACAGCGCGTCCGTGATGCGATTCCCGAACCCGGCGTAAAATGGTGATCGCTCGTGAAACAACCGCTGAATGTCCCTCAGGCACGCCATCTTGAACACCTCGGGCTTGCGTAAGACGACCTCTCGGTGCAGCGACGTCATGAGGCGATCGGGGGACATGATCACGGGGCCGTCGGGGAGCTTGAAGTTGTTTTGCGCGATCCCCTTGAGGTACTCGCGCGTCGTATCGGCCTGACCGATCGCTCGTGATGTCAGGTACATCATCTTGTACCCGTTGCGTGCGATATCGGTGTACAGCTTCGCAACACCCAAATGCGTCCAGTCGCGGCCAATCATGGTGAACACGTGTCCCAACGCATCGGATCTGTCAATGGCAGCTGTCAATACCGCATCTCAATACGACGACAATGACAATGGTGTCAAACTCACTTTGTGATCGTGCCATCAATATCGGAAATGACGACCGAATGATCCGAGTCCCACAAGAAAATCCTCGAGCTGCACGTCGCGTAGCCCGAATAACTCGAGCGCACCGAGAACGAAATCTCGTTCATCCCCTTCTTCAAGCCCAATTCTTTGAGCTGCTCGGACGTGAGTCGCAGCGTCTTGGCGTAGTGTTTGCCGCCATTGTTGCCGCCCTCTGGACCAGTGACTGGGCCCGGAGCGGACGTGGCATCATCGCCACTGGCAGAGAGAGCCGGGCTCGAGGGTGTAGACGAGTCGAGACGAGCGGGAAGCGATCTGGGAGAATCGGGCGGGCTGATGGGAGGACTCGTCGGCGCTCCATCTAGGGGTTCCTTGACCGGTAATGACGTCGTCGACCGATCCCGCGATCCCCGCCACCAAGAACTCCAACCTCGACGACCCGACTTGGCGCCCGACTCGAGATTCGGGTGGTGCTCGGGATGGTCGACGAGAGACTTGCGGTACACGGCGAGTGAGGCCAGGACCGGACTCGCGTTGCTCCAGGTCAGATAGCGACCACCGTACTTGACTACGAGGTCTGAATGGTCCGCGACCGAGTCATGTTCCATGAACTGCGTGAAAGTCACTTGATGTTCGGCAAAGCCGCGCTCGTCGGAGGCACGATCCTGCCCAAACGCTTCGGTCCCGCACAAAGACAGCTCAAAGACGTGGACCTTGGACCCAACCTTGAGCGTGAACTGGCGCGGGCTCGCCTGCGTAAGCGATGCGGCGTCGCTGTCGGCCGACTCGGCGGCGAGGGTCTGCAACGACGAAATTGACATGGACGAGCTCGGTACCGGCGAACTGGCTCGAGAATAGGTTCGGATATGGCGTGCCTTGAAATCGGGCGACGAAGGCGCAATCGTCTCGTTATCGTCGAACGGCTCGGGAGAAGCGGCGCGGGAGGATTGGTCGTCCGAGGGGTCAAAGAAGTTGCGCAAGGTCTTTGGGTCCGTCGACTGCAGCAGCGACTGCGTGAAGGCGACCATCTCTTCTTGTGCCTTCTCATCGAGAGCGTTGATATCATCTTCCCTCGGTTCGCCGTCGCTTGTCTCACCTTCGGCGACGGAGTCACTCGCATTGATGGTCGAAGCATCATCAAGTTTGTATCCGGACATGTCGAGCATGAGGTCTGCGGAAGAACGGAGGGGCGCGCACGAGGCGTTAAGTAACAAGTTATCGGGAGTCGGTCAGTCCACCCATCGGTGTCAAAGAACGTACCGCCCGCCCGCTCAGGGTGCGGCCTCGTGCCAGAGTGGTCCTTGAGACCATCGACGTCGACTTCAACCTCGCCCGTCTCGCTCTTCTTCAACGAGTACTCTTGCGTCGTCTTACCGAGCACCGACCTCGCGCGCCCGGTCCCTGACCGCCCTCCCAGCAACTCCCTGACGTCGCGATCGTGTCTTCGCGCCGCATCGACGACGTCGTCCCCTGGCTCGGACTCGGCGATCACGTTTGCCCCTTCAAGATTGTGCTTCATTTCTTTTTCTAGCGCCGTCGATTGGCCCAACTCGTTCTCGCCTCGCAGCCCGCCTTCGAGATCTCTGGGCGTTTGGCCACGGGAAAGCCCTTGCACGCTAGATCTGCCGTCGTTTTTGACCGCATCCGTGAGCTTCTTGCCCCCTGCGACGCCGGCCAGGGCGATACCACCGATGCCCACGACTTTTTCGACGGCGTAATGGACCGCGGCGGGAACGTAGGATGCCGATTTGGCTTTGGCCGTTTCATGGTGGTCCGAGTCGGTGAAGCGCTCCTTCTTCTTGGGCTTTGCTTTGGCGTCGGCAGCGAGATCGGCCTCGTCGGCTTCTTCGGCCTCGGCTTCGTCGTCGTTGTCCACCCCTTCTTCCTCCTGTTCCTGTTCTTCTTCTTCCTCTCCATTCATGTCTTTGGCAAATCTGGAGGGTCCCGGACGCGCAGGAGAGCTTGCGTTATAGTCACGCTTCGATGCGGTTTGCAACGATGGGGAAACGGGTGGTAACGGTTCGAGCGTCATCGTCGGCGAGTTGACCTGGGTCTGGGTCATGGAAGCGTAAACGGAAGACGTTGGCGAAGATAAATCTGTCCCGGCTGCGGTAAATGTGTTGGAAAAGGTGGGATTGGGTCTCGGTCATTTGGTCAAATCGCTTTGGGTGGGGCGAGATCATCCGCCGTCAGATAGACCCACGTAGAGTTTCCTCTCCCTCGGGCGCGTTCAAGTCGAGATATTCGGGTTCCTGGTGTTGACGGGGTTTTACAGAACAAGGTCAACATTGCCTCTCAAAAACATGAAATGGTGGTCTCGGTAACACGGCGACTTACCCCTGGAGCGTGGTCGCCTTCCTGCAGCTGATCATCCTGGATCGGCGCGGCGATGGGAGACGTCTGTAGGTTCTCGGGTACGTCGGCATCGGTCTCGAACACGAAAAAGGCCTCGCCCGTTTCGCCGACTTTCATGTAAAAGGGAATCTCTTGATCGTTGACGGTGATGCGGACCTGTTTTTTTTGGTAGTCGAGGTCAGGTGTCGCACGTGCGGATGGGACGTGGATCGAGGGTGTTTGTGGGGGGGCAAGGCGTGCCAGACGAGGAGCACGATCGGAGGCAAGGTGCAGGGAGAGATACACACCGCATCAGCGTCGGCCGCTCGTGACTCTTTATGGACGGGAGAACGGACCTTTTTGTCGATCGGTCGCAGCACGGACAACTTGCCGAACCGGACGTGGAACGGCGAACAAGCCAACTCGGTCCCGGCGCCGTCCTCGCTCGGCCGTTCGACGACGATCACATCGATCGCACCCGTCAACGTGGCCGGGTTGATGTCCTTGTAGTATTGCACCGCCTTGTGGTGGCGCGGTGCACGAGATGAGGCGAGGGCGAGGGCGACGATGACGGCGGGGACGAGATCGAAGATCGAGGTGGAGGCGGTCGTGGGGGTGGCAATCGGCGCCAGTGAGTGTGCAAAGTGTCAGCTGATGATGCACTCCATCCACGATCAACCGCCACGACGACCACGCGAACGCGCACACCACGGCCCATCACAACCCATGCCGACAGAACAGAACGGTCGACGATGGACTCCAAACTCACCTTGGCTACCCACTGCATCGTATCGAGCTGTGCAAGCGAACGCGAGCTCGTCGGTCCAGCACGCGGCGAGTGAGCGGTTCGGAACCAACGCGCGCCTGGTCGTGTTGAGCAGCGTGCCTGCGTAGCCTCCACCTCGATCCGCTGGCAGACAACAGCGTAAATCGCCCCATGATATGACCACCAGCAATTCTCACAAGCAAGAGCGGAACCCTGTTTAAACTTTTTTCAATCTCAAAGCTAGACATGCAAAGATCGGTCCCTTGCTCGCAGTAGGCATGTCGCTCATGTCTGACGCACTCGAGGCGAACGTCGCTACGATTCAAAACTCAAGAGCATCCCCCGAGTCAATCTACAGACAAGTAAAGGTTCACATTAACCCCAAAACCATGACCTGTTCCTACGGGCTCGCAAACATATCCCACCCATTCCACAACTTTTCGTTGGCTGACCCCAGCTCAAGGTTTTCGTTTGGACGCAGGCGAGGCTTGGGTCGCCGAGGCTTTGATGACCTTGCCCTCGTCCTTCTTGGCACTATAGAGAGCGAGTACGATGAGTTCAGTGCTTGACCCCCGCACCTTCAAAGCGCAACACGCCCCAAAACTCACCCCTTCTTCTCCTCCGCGGCCGCAACGGGCGGAGCAGCAGTCGGTGCCCCACCAGGCGTCGGCGGCGGTTGTTGATGGAACCAGGCGACGACAAAGTTCATGACAAAGCCCGAGATCATGAGTAGGATAAAGTTGGGCACACGGCGCACGGTGTGGTGGTAGTAGGTCCATCCTCGTGCGACGTGCGGCACGACGGAGCCCCTAGCGTTTCAATAGGAGATCATTGGGACGGTCAGCACTTTTGGCTCGGAGCATGCCTGAACGAGTTCAAAACCACGTACAAGAGTCCATGTGGCGAAAGGATACCGTTCCAGGTCGGAACTGTTTCCCACGTCGTTCGGTTGTTCAGGAGGTTCGACAGGGGCACGGCGTGCGGGATCAACATGCGACTGCTGAAGAAACGGTAGTCGATCTGGTGTGTCGTCGTGTTGAGGTTGAAGATGACGACGACAGGAGGTCTGCGATGGCAATCACCCGGACCAAGCGGGTGTCAGTCTCGTCTCATCGCGAATTATCGGCGTCGCCTCACCCCGCCCCCGACCTCGCCCTCGCCGAAGCACCCCCGGAACGCAGCAAGTCCAACTCACTTCCACATCCACCACAAGGTCGTCAAGAACGTCTCCTCGTTGTAGTCCAATCTGGCGAACCTCATATTGCTGGGCAATTCGCCGCCGGCTTGGGACGAGTTGACGAGCGCGACCTGGTCGAAGGCTTCGCCCAACTTGCGCGAGATACTGTACAGGCGTTCCCTCGTCAGTCGTAGAGAATGCAATGAGTGGTTCACGTCCACGGCGAGGGGACTTACGGATCGGGGCCGTGGACGTGGACGACCCAGACGGTGTCCTCGGACAGGTCCCGCGAATAGGGTGTGTAAGTGCCCGTGGAGAAGACGGTGTCATAGTTCTCATCCGTGAGGTCCACTAGCAGTTGAAGAGATGTGCCGGATGGAGAGCGTCGGAGGTATGAGGTGTCGAGGGAGCAGAAAGGCCACGTGGATCTCGTCAGTCAGCATATGGCCGGGCCTCGCTCGTCGCTTTCCGACATCTCTCATTCACTCACACGCATAAGGATGCTGGGGCAAGCCTTTCTTTTCGTTGGTGAATACTTTGTCGACGGCGGTGGCGTTCATGCCAAAGACGCCGGTGAGCACACCCTTGATCGCGCCTCGACTGGTGTTGCCGACGAGTTCGAACCCGTCCAACACGAGGCCGATTGGCCCCTTGGCCTCGATCAACGACGGCGACAACGACAGCGTCGCGAGTAGGGCCAGGTTCATTATCCGCATCGCTCTCGAAAGATGGGCTTGGCGAAAAAGAGTAGAGCAGACCGGTGGCGAGAGCAAGAAACCAGGCGCGGTGACGCTGGCGCGAGGTGAGGCTACCAGGTGGGGCTGGCAAAGGCCTGCTCTGGCCTGCTTCGGCGTGCGGAAGCCGGGGAAGCGCGCCTAAGATTGGAAGTCACCACATGGTCGAAAGATAGGCCAGACCGGCGCGCAGCCTGGGCACGAGGTTTCGGGCGCACCGCCGCACACTCTGTACTGCTCGGAACTCATCTCGCCCCTGCGCCGCGAAGCGTTGTAGTAGCGCCGATAGGGGTTGCCCCTCGCTCGCCGGCCCCCGCCCCGGAATTGAACACTGTTGTGGGTATCAGACGACAGACCAGCTGCGATTCTTGTTACAAAGCAAATGCGGGAACTAATTGACATTACTACTTAAATATTCCTGCCCCAAGCTTATCATACTTGACGAAAGTCCCCGTAGGGAAAAGTGATCTCAAACCCAACACTTCAAGCGATCAATTCTCCACACCTTGCCTCCACCGATCGACCGATGTCGACGTCCCACCAAACCCGGGAACTTCCATCCCTTCGCCTGCCGCCTCGAGCTGTTGGTGCATCGCAAAGTACGCCGCCGATTGTCGCGCCTGCGCATGGAGGTACATTTGCGATTGCGCCCGCGCCGCGCTGACGCGATGCTGCTGCCGCTCGTACGCAGCCTGGTCGCGCATTTGCATCGCAGGTGCCGTCAGAGCGAGGGGGACATCGTCCTCGTCCTCCTCTCCTACTTGTAAAGGGCGGACGTTGGCAGCTGCCTTGAGGCCGAGAGGGACGTCATCGTCTTCGACCTGCGCGTTGACCCGCAGCGCCAAGGGTTCGTCATCGCTACCAGCCCGAGACGACGTGTCCGAAACGTCGATATTGTCTTCGATACTAGGCGGCCGGTTCACACTCTTTCTCCCTTGATCAACCCTGCCTTCGTATCGTTTTTCTTTAGAGTAACCCATGGCGTCGTCCTCGTAGTCAAAAAAGTCGTCCCCGTCCTCGTCGACATGTTCGTCGTCACCGTCGTCACCGACAGCGCCAAAATCTAGGCTCCATGCGGGCGGCTGCATGCCAGGCTGCGACACAAGCCGTTCTCCCATCGGCCGATCGTCTTTGGCGTTAGCACCTTTACGCACGTTCACGCTCCGTGTCGCCGCGGCCGCTTGGAACGGGGACATCGTGCCCTGCATGATCGCGTTCTGCCAATCGAGCGCCTGCGTCGACGGCGACAGCGGCCGAGTATCGTATCCGAGTTCTGGGCGCGCCGACGACGATTTATACCTACGACGAGAGTCGTGTGACGACCTTGAAGAAGCGGCAGATGACGCGGGTGACGAAGGGACCATCGTCGGCGGAAGCCACTCGTTGATGGACGACGTCGCGCTCGCGGTGATCGTCCCGAGGCCGAGAAAGTCGATCGGAGGCGCGGGAGTGTCGGGTGAGCTCACAACGGTGGAGGCTGAGACGGGGGATGGTACTGCTAAATTCCTCGCACCGGGGAGGAGAATGCAAACATAGCAGTTAGTATAAACACCAGCTCTGTAATTGTAGAATCTGTGAATCCTTACCAAACACTTCGTGGATCTCCTCGTGGATCTCCGAGGTCGGACTGCGTTGCTTCTGCGCGAGATCCCTCCTATGCTCGGCCTCGAGTATGACCTCTTCTTGTTGCCGTTTGATGAGCGCAAGCTTTTCGTTTTGCATGCGCTGCTTCTCCTCCTCTCTGATCCTAAACTTCTCCCAAGCCTCCTGTTCCTCGCGCTCGGCTTCGAGCCACTCGGCCTCCTCGGCGGCCTTCTCAGCTCGGATTCGCTCCATGTCGCGCTCGTACAAGAGATCCCTCCCGAACATGGACTTGCGCGCTTGCGCCGAGCTCGACTTTTTCTCGACCCCTTCAAGTATGTTGAGACGCTGCTGCCTAGCGCTCATCTCTTGTCCAGCGATCGTACCTCGCCAGTCCATCATCGCGCGTCGCCCGTCCGCACCGGGAACGTAGCTTTTGGTCTTGGACTTTTGCGTGCGCTTCTTGTCCTGCATGACGACCATCAAAGACCTCCCGTAGAGTGCCCCTGCCGGCCTTTCAATCCTCTCCCGGGGTACTGGCTCGTCCTCAATCTCTTCAGGTGCATCGGGTCCGTCAGCGCGAGGTGGGGCCAGCAGCATCGCGAGCGGCTGGCCGGCCAGAGGGGCGGGCATAAGCACCATTCTCGGCGTCTCCCCGGCGAGCTTGTTGGCAAATTGGGGTCGGTACTGCTCCGCCTCCAAGCGCTGCGCTTCGATATATGCGGGGTCGAAGCGGGACGTGAAGGTTCTGGCTCCGGCGGGCACAGCGTCAGTGGTACCCGACGAGACGAGGATCGGTCCTGCAGGGTAATCGCCCATGACTTCGCGCTCGAGTTGAGCAAACGACGAAGTCATCGAAGCGGGCGAGCCCGCGTCGGCGGGTGCGGCGTCGGACAACCCCGCAGATTGGGTAGCATGGCCGAGTCGCGAGAGACGATCACCTGAAGAAGAGCTTGCGGCAACAGTGACGGCACCGGGCAACGAAGATATGCGGCGAGGGTTGGCGACCTGTTCCGAGTGCTTGGCGAGCGAAAAGTTCGACAGTCGCCCGTCACACAGGTCCGAGAGGAGGCGAGAGCTGACGAGTCCACTCGAGGAAGTGCTGGTCTGCACATTTTCGAGAGTCGGCAAAGACAATGATCCCAGCGACGCCCTCCCCGAGACGCCCAGACTCTGCGTTCTCGGCCGAGCCGTTTCCGAGCCATCGCCTGGCTTGCGTTCGAGGATGCGGAACTTGCTCGTCGAGGGATCCGGCAACGGCGATTCCAGATGGTCGAGATCCGGCATCGAGCGCGTCTCTTCCACATCTTTCGTTAGCCACGAGGCGACCTGCGATGTTTTCGGGAAAGGGAGCGGAGCGCCTGTGTGGATCGTCGGTGGAAGCGGCTCGACGACCGGCACGATGGAGAAATCTCCCGAACTGATGCGCGAAAAGACGTCATTGATTCCCCATTCTTCGTTGAGAAGCGATGCAGCCTCGTCGTCGAAATCTAGCCCTCCCCCACTGCTGGTTCGGTCGGAAAGTGTGGAGCTCTTGAAATCGTCCGACAGTCGTTGCGATGTTGAATCGGACGGACGCTCCTCGGCCTCGTCGCGAACGCCGAGCACGGGCACCGAACCCGGGGTCGCGGCGTGTGCGCCGTCGTCGGTGTAGGCTGTAGGGGATGCTACATTGATCGAGGGAGCTGGAGGAGGCGGAGGAGGGTGCAGCAAGTGCCGGAACGGCTCGAGTAGAGCGGACTGTTGTGCCTTGCTCCTCGGATCACGCGCTCCGAGTTTCAGATCGGGCTGATCATAGTCTGTTGCGATACAACGGGGTTGGATGTTCGCGCGCGGCGGGGGAGACTCCCATCAGCCACAGAGCAAAAGTCTTGGTGATCACAAGAGCCCAAGAAGGCGGTACATACCTAGCAATGCTGCGGCTAATTGCACTCGGGTGCGAGTCTTATCCGCTATCGGCTCCCGGGCGGGTACAAGTGCGACATGGCCGGCGACCGTTGCCGAGTCGTTGCAAGGATCGACCGACACCGACGACGAGGTGGATGTCGCCGCGGCCGAGGAGCGCCGATCAGAGGAACCGGGGGTGTCGATGCGTCCTTGCAGAGTATCCAGCTTGACGTGAGCTCGTATCAAGATACGAGGTGCAAGGTAAGGTGTGTCCTAGAAAGGGTAGGTGTAGAGGTTGCGTGCAGAGAAGCGAACGGACGCCTCCGAGGCGGCCTCGGAGCAGGAGGAACGAGCGATCGATCGGCCGCCGCGTTACCCTAACTAGTTACCCTAACTAGTAAAAAAAAAAGTGTGAGTTAAGGAATGTACCTAAAATCGCTGTTTTTAACTGGGTTGGCCGCCTGTGGTGGATGTACCAGCATACTGTTGCTGCCGCACCTGCCTGTGGTGTCCATGTTCCGATCAGAAGTCATGTACAAGCGCTGTGGTGACTTTTGTATTTTCCGCGCCGTTCCAACGAAGCTACAGCGCTCCCAGTATTTTCCTTCTTTTTTTCGCTGACATAAAACAATGCTTCCACTCATATGGTATTTAATGAACCGCAAGCGCGTGGCTTTGCATGATATTGCTTCTACAGCAGAGCTCTGCCTGACGTGCGAGGCGAGGGCTGGCGTTTGTCACGTGATGCGGTGCGCCGGCGGTGGAGTGTCATTCCGGCAGTCGACCAGCGGCATTAGGGGCTGAACAACAAATCAAACCACGTAAATAATCCTGCGCCACTCCCTCGAACCTTTCCTTTCTCCCTTCCACTCTCCAATTTTAGTGACACTCATTCAAGAACAAACCTTCGCTACTGTGTAATGCCCCGGTCCCAAGGTCGCCAGGGAGGGCCATCGCAACCTCGCCAAGTCTTGGGCGCGAGGATAGCGCCGTCCCATGGGCCTGCTCGAGCGCCCGCTGCTGGGCGCCCTGGGGCTCGACCCTCCTCTTCGTCCCGCGCCGATCAACAGAATCAGCCCCCCGCGCGTCATGACAACAGTGCAACCGATCTTGGCATTGCGACACGTATACGGGCCCGCCGTGCAGCTGTGCAGAAGGGACAGCGTGGTCAGCGCGATGGCCAACTCGACGCTGGGCTCGCCCCACCACCACCTCCGCAAAGGCGAGTGCGCCGGGCTCGAATCGCGCTCAAACCCCTCAAGCCCCACGTTTTCGCAGGGCAAGGTGCAGCTACCTCCCCCTCCCCAGCCCAACCTCGAGTATCGGCAGCTTCTTCAAGGCTTGGATAGCGGTCAGTTGCTCCGTCCAACAACATTCGTCTGCAGTAGACCCACATGCTGAACTGTTCTACCCACCCACACAGAAGCTAAAGCATTCCGCGAGAATGCCCGGTCTTACAATAACGCGTTGTCCTTTACTTCGCTCGCTGCCCACTGGGACCAAACCCAAGTGGGCACTCTAGGACCTCCCGTGTTTCGTGTGTTCGGCCGCCTCTATCATTGACTCGGTGCCCTGATCCCTGCCGTGAATCAACGCCCAGCCTTTGCCCAGACATGGCTGATCGACCCGGCCGAGGCCACCAACACACGACTTCAAGGACCCGACAGCACGGAGACTCACATACAAAGTTCAACGCTGACCAAGCTAGAGTCCATGTTGCGCACTGGCAATCGCTTTGTGAGGGAGTTCGCATCGGCCAAAGCCCGCGCGGGTTGGGATACAGCCAAAGAGTGGGTCCTACCAGGCCGAGACCGACGCACCCACAACCTTCCTACGTCAAGCACGGAAATGGCGATGCTTATCTGCGATTCCGACACCAACACCGGAGATCGTGGACCGCAAGACCTTATTCTCCAGGTGCACGGTGATCGATGTCCCGATGGTCGGCCCAAGTACCAAACCGTTAGCTCGCTCCATCCGTCTGCGATGCCTCTCCGGTACCCACTACTCTTCCCCGCGGGGAAGATGGCTTCCACCCCAACATTCCTCTTTGCGGTTTCAACCAAGCTGGGCCGCCCATCGCCAGAAATCGAGAGCAGATCGACAATGGTGTCCAATTGCGCGAGCTACTTGACGGCCTTGGTCCAGATGAAGAAGACGAAGAGGAGGACGATGAGGATGAAGGCGACGAGGAGGACGAAGAGAATGGTGATGGTGAACGTAAGCTAAGCGTCTTCGGCTCATTCTCATATACCTCTCTGTTGAGACGCACCCTCAGACTGACATAAATTGTTCGAAAATCTAGGACGAAGATCAAACAAGAGGGGTCGAGGTGGATCAACCCGAGTTTCGCGTTCCCAATACTTTGCATATCACTTGCACGAACGCGACGACTACTTCTCCATTCCGCATGCCACCCAGCGTCTCTTCCTCGAGTTCGTGATTGACGGATACTCCCAAGTCGAGACCGATCGACTCAACTACGTCCGGTTGCATCAAGAAAGTCTGCGCCTCACCACGGCCCAAGGCATCACCGACGCTGTTGCCAACGGCCTGACCCCGGATCAAATTGGACGTTCGGTGATTTTGGGCTCGACGTTCAAGAATAGCCCGCGCGAGATCACGCAGCGCTACCAAGATGCGATGGCTTGCGTCGTCAAATATGGAAAGCCTTCGCTGTTCATCACGGTGACGTGCAACCCCGAATGGCCGGAAATCAAGGCTGCACTGGGGCCGAACGACAAAGCATGCAACCGTCCGGATCTCATTGCACGAGTGTTTGAAGCCAAGCTGAACCGACTCTGCGACGACGTTTTTGGCAACAAGCAACGTGCAGGCTGTTTTGGCGTGGTTCTGACGCATACACATGTGATTGAGTATCAGAAGCGGGGCCTGCCAAATGCCCATATCCTCATCACCCTCGCGCCGGACGATCATCCTTTGTCGACGGAAGCGATCGACAAGGTGATCTCGGCCGAGATACCCGATCCTTCGCGCTATCCTGATCTCCACGAGACCGTCACAAAGCACATGCTGCATGGCAAGTGTGGCGGAAACTCGACTCAGCCCTGCATGGAGAAGGACAAGTACGGTAATCCGAGGTGCAAGCGCCATTTTCCTCGCGAACAGAACCCCCACACCCGCATGCACCCTGAAGGCTACCCGTTGTATCGCCGACGCTTTCGCCACGCCGTTGTCAAGGGGGACTTATCTACAACGATGGTGACTGCGTGCCGTACTCGCCTTATCTCTGCGCCAAGTACAATGCGCATATCAATGTGGAGGCTGTGACAACGATCGGCGCGATCAAGTACCTCTTCAAGTATGTGTACAAAGGTCCGGATCGAGCTGTGGCGCGTGTTGAGCGTGCAGCGAACGGTGAAGGGGCTCGCGAGGACGAACCGGTTCGAGATGAGATCAACGAGTTCGTCGAAGGTCGCTACATCAGTGCTCCAGAAGCGGTCCACCACCCATTCGGATTTTCGGTCGGTAGAGTGTGGCCACCCGTCAATCGACTACCGGTCCATCTGGAGAATCAACAATCTGTGCAGATCAATCCCAATGAACCGCTGCCCCTCGACACTCCGCCCACTCGCTCCAAACTGACCGGCTTCTTCGACCTGTGCGCTGCAGCTCCCGACGGCGAGCTCACTACCACGTTGCTCTACACGAATGTGACGCGCTACTACTCCTGGAATAAGGAGAAGTTGCGCTGGAAACGCCGAGTCCATGATCGCAATGTCATTGCACGAATCTACACCGTCCCACTGCGTAGTGGGGAGCGCTTTTACCTCAGACTGCTCCTCGAGGTCGTCATGGGCCCGACATCGTTTGCGGACCTGCTCATGTTCGAAGACGTCGTGTATCCTTCCTATCGCGCCGCTTGCGCCGCTCGCGGACTTCTCGCCGACGATGGCGAGCATCACATCTGTCTCAGGGAAGCTGCACAGATTGAAACCGGTGACCAACGACGCCGATTATTCGTGTTCATGCTCATCCATGCGACGGTTGCCAACCCACCAGCTTTGCTGGATCGTCACTTTGTTTCTCTTAGCGACGATGCCCGTTATCACATCGAACGCTATGAAGACGTGCCCGTCAACGATCAACCATCCGCCTGTGGACCCTCAACAAGATTCGTCTCCTCCTTGCGGCAAACGATCGAACTTTGGCCTTCTTTGATCTTCCCGGGCTGACCGAGGACGAAGTGCGGCTGTTTGATCGTCTCGAGGAACGGCTTCCCCGTTTTGATCGCCAGCAATGCGCGCAAGATGCCGAAGCGGTGCATGCCCGTCTGAACCACGACCAACGAATTGCATTTGACGAGTGTCTTCGCGCGGTCGAGCTCGATGTCGTCGATCAGATGCGCGACAACAACCTTGGGCGCAGCATGTGTTTTTCCTGCTAGCACCTGGGGTACTGGCAAGACTTTTGTGGAAAATGCCCTTCTCGATACTGTGCGAGCTCGAGGCGACCAAGCGATTGCGGTGGCGTCGTCCGGAGTAGCGGCGTTGCTTCTCAAGGGAGGACACACGGCGCATTCAACTTTTCGAATCACACTCGACACCTTGCCAACCTCGACGTGTCCAGTCGACAGGGAGAGGGATTTCGCGCTGATGCTGCGTACCACCAAGCTCATCATTTGGGATGAAGTCCCAATGGCGCATCGATTCGCGGTGGAAGCTGTCGACCGTTTACTGCGTGATCTCCGAGAGACCGAGGAGCACTTCGGCGGGGTGACAATGATCTTTGCGGGTCAGTTGGGCTCTTCCGCCTCCGCTCTGAACAGCGGCATGCTAACGAGGTTTCCAATTGTAGGGGACTTTCGCCAGTGCCTTCCTGTCGTTCCCAAAGGAACTCCCGGTCAAATCGTCGATGCATCCCTCATCAAGGCAGACTTCTGGCGCGACGTTCGTGTCTTGCGACTTACCGAGAACATGCGTCTCAGCTCGAACGCTGATGCGATGGACGAGGCTCAATTGGCTCGAACGCGCGACTTTGCGGAATGGCTACTCACCGTGGGAGATGGATGCCAACATGCGCCCATACGACAAGATTGCAGTACGTTTGGCTCCCCTCTTTTACCCAACCAACCGACACTAAGACCCCTTCTATCCGTTTCGCAGCTGCCTGATTACCTGCTGCTTCCGGACGGTCAAAGAACGGCGGAAGGGTTGATCAACTTTGCCTACCCCGGTTTAAGGACCATGAACAAGGAGTCCCTCGAAGACCTGATTCAGCTGTTCTCACGTCAGGCAATCATACCTCCGCATAATGCAACGGTCGATCGCATCAATGCCAAGCTGCTGGAAGAGTTCAATGGCGACTACATCGAGTATCGCAGCACAGACGAGGTCGTTGAGGCAGGCGAAACTGGGGGTGGAATGGCGCCGGAACTGATTTCGCCAGAGTATCTACATTCAATCAACCCATCCAACTTCCCCGCGCATCACTTGCGTCTCAAGGAAGGGATCCCCGTCGTTTTTTTCGCAATTTGGACCCAGACGCGGGCCTCTGCAACGGTACCCGCCTGATCGTGTCGCACGCAAGATCGAGAGTCATTCAAGCCATCATCTTGACCGGAGATCGAGCGGGCACCATGGTCTTCATCCCTCGCGTGCGACTTGAGACAAATGCGACTGGCAGTCGCCAACTTGGTTTCACTATGCGCCGGCTCCAATTCCCGCTTCGCGTTGCCTTGGCCATGACGATCAACAAAGCCCAAGGTAAATCACTCGATCGTGTTGGCGTCGATCTCTCCCTACATCCCGTCTTCACTCATGGGCAGCTGTATGTGGCATTGTCTCGAGCCATGAGTGTTGATCGAATCAAGGTGCTACTGCCCTCTCGCGACCCCGCCGATGATGACGACGACCTACAAGCCGTTGATTGAGCGGCAGCCGCAGCCACCGCGACCCCAAACCCAGTATTCCGCTCTGTTCTCAGAGCAATGAATGGGGAATAGTTTTGAAGCTGTCCTTTGTATTGTGTGTTTTACCTTCAACTGAGATCACGATTCTGCTATTTAATTTTCATCCTCCCGTTAATTTAACGGGTTCCCACTGGTTCGATTCTTAATCGAATCGCCGATTTAGCGTCCGAGCCGGCACGTCCATCCAGCTGAAGATCTCGCGTACTACTGAGCAAGGAACATGTGAGGCCATGCAGCTAGCTGCCTTTGCGGAGAAAAATACAACCAACTATATAGAGAGTAGCGACCCAGGAGCAAGAATGAAAGGAAAACATCTCGCAACAGAACAAGGAAACCGCAAGCTGAGAAGACGGACGTGGGCCGGGGTATAAAACTACTATTACGTACTGTGCTAGTAGTTGGCGACGCGAACGAAAGGAAAGAGGCCATATGCACCAATGTTGGATTGAGTCACCTTTCATTTGATGTGTACCACCTACCTAGGCGTAGACTGCCAGCCCTTTCGGGAGCGATCCAGTGCCTCCGTTTACTTCGTGGTTTTAAACTGAAGTTGAGCTCATGTCTCTCGGGGGCTGGCTTCCGGAGGTGGGCGCGTGGGCAGCATGCCTGGACTGTGCCTGGACCCTCGTTGGAACGCTGGAGCGGCACCTCAGAGCCGTCCCCAGGCCGGCACCTGAGACAACATCAAATCCTGCCTTCTTTGGTTGCACTGTGCGATGTTGTCATTGTGGTCGCGACCTTGCCCGTCCTCCAGCCTTACTTTGCTTTTACTACATCGTTGTCGGTCAACACCGTCCATGCCTAGAGGGGCGCTCACCACTTCCCCGCACTTCCTTCCACTTCCCACCTCATTCCAGTATCACACCATGCTCTTCTCCACCACGGTCAACATTGCGCTAGACTCGAGACTGTCTACGTCTCCGATGGTCACCTCTACGCCGCCCTCCGCATACCGTCCCGACAGACAAGACGTCGACGATCAAGACGGTGTTTGTTACGGTTGACGCCGGGACGTGTACAATTTGTCGGGACGGCATGCGGGGGGCGGCGTAGAGGTGACCATCGGACACCGATCCGGAGAGCGGTGTCGACCGTGTGGTTGAAGAGCATAGTGGTGATACTGGAGTTGTGAGGGGAAAGTGAAGGGAAGTGCGGGGAAGTGGTGAAGAGGAGATAGAAAGAGAAACGGAATTCAGAGTTGAAATCATGGATGGTGGAGTCTTGGAATCGAAATCGGGGTCCTTCCAGGAGTCCGGCACGAGTTGACGAGCTCTGTTACGAGCCGTTCCTTGAGCACGGACCTTTAGCGCGCGTGCTTGACTAGGAAGGGTGGTGGGTGCTCACATGATTGATATCACACTTTTGGTGGTTTCAGGAGTGTGGGGGCTGCATGGATCTAGTGGCTATGACTTTAAATGAGTCCAGCCCCCCTTTTCAAGAAACATTGATTGTGCGTAGATAACCGAATATGTGAAATCTAATCAGGCTTGCTACAAAAAAAAAAGTTGCTCGCTGAGCGTGTTCACGTGACCACCCTCGATACTGGACTATTGTGTGAACCCCTTCTATTTATTTGCTTACCAATCGGACCACAAAACTACCTTCGAATACTCTTTTAGCCTTTCCAGAATTTAATAGTGGTCCTCTCTGAAGTTGCTTCTTTCCTTTTCTGCACGCAACAACTCCTATTCTCACTCTCAATCTCCCTCGCCTAAAAACCTTTCCTTTCAAATCCTCGCCCAGTCTCATCTCGGCACCTCACCTCACCTCACCTCATCCACCCCTTGTCCTTGGCTTTCAGTTGCTTCGGCCCACCCATACATGTCCGAGACCCCTCGCGATCCCCATTGTCTAGAAATATAGTCCTCACTATAGTCTAGAACCTTCCCTGTCCGCGAGGACCGTCATAGGCGCATCACTTGCCCCACCACCGAGGTGGCCGCTGAAGTTTCGTTCCTCCTCCGCCCTCCATCGGCGCCCTCCCCGCAGCCACAGCCATTCCCCCAAGGTCGCTCTGCGTGCCGTTTCCACTTCTTGCCTCGACGAAAGCTCACTTTTTCCCCTCTAACCCCGGTATTGACTTGCTCGCGTACCAGGGGGTGCCGTGATACTACCCGCGAAATGGTGTGTACTGACACTCGGCTTTCCCTCTGCTTTCTCATGATAGACCACAGTTGCGTCTCTTGCGCCTCGCTCAACAAGAATGTGTCGACGTGCACTAGATCGATCCCCTTGACGTGCTCGTACGGTGTCGTCAATCCATCCCGCGTAAGTGTACTGTGCTCCCTTTTGCGGATGCCACATTCACCGCGTTCGGCGCTTGGCTCACCTGTATATCCTTACCTTCGAGCTCCCGTCAACTGTTGCCTCATTCAGGTACAACGGTCGACATACCGTAGTAACGATGGTGACCTCTGACTATTCTGCATATGCTTGCTACTGAACACTCTCGTCCAGTCAAGCGAACGAATGACTGACAAGTGTCTGCGTCCATCTTTTCTCCTCCTTCTCTAGCGAAAGAATGCCTTCCCTGCCAAGATACTATCGTTCCTAATTTGCTACAGCCGCACGAACCTCACCGGCAAAATCGACTACAATTTTTACACCGTCCTTGGCAGCACCCCCGCCTGCCGCCGGGGCAAGCCGTACTAGGTCTTCTTCCACGTCCACGGCTCCAGGCCAAGTCTTTCTTGCATAGCAAAGCTCCTCCAGATGGCCGATCCGAATACTCACGTTTCTCGTATCGGATAGTTCAGACACCATTTATTTCATTCGTATTGAGTGCTGCTAGACCCATTCGCGTTTCGGCCCCGTGAATATGGATGCCCCCTGTCATCCGGTACTCGCATGTGGCGTCTCTCGCTGACCTCAGCTCCAAGGCTTGCCTGTGTCGCCCGAGGTTTGAATCGATGCACTGTGTATAGAGACAGGATACCAGCGCGAAATAACACGTTCGCAAGCGCAGAACGTTCGGCGGAATAAGCCGAATCCGCTGCGCACCGTTTACACGGAGGAGTCTGAGTGGCAAGCCTGCTTCGGGCATGGTCGCAAATACGTTTTCACGTTGACAAAAGATCCCATTAAAAGGTGACTGGCGAAAAGGAAGAGTAGTGGCGGCTCAGTTGGTGTAGTACGATACCGCAACTTTTGGCACCTCAATGTAAGGACTCGGAGGCGCTGCAATGCTGGTTTTTGCAGCTCCTCCGAGAGTTTTTAGACAACGTTTTGAGGGGCTTTGGTTCTTATTGTCTCCGTATCATGTGGTTAGATGTTGTACTACAGCTTCGCGGGACGCCATGGCCGGACAAAGCCACTGCAGGCAAACTCAATAGGTTTCAACCGACCGCTTCCGATGCCTGTTGACGCAGGTTGACGCGCACGGGCCTTAGGCTAGCGCGCTTTTGAGTCTCGCGTGTTTTTGGGCTCAGCTCACGTCGTCGCCCGTCTCGCAACTACCCCACGCCAAGGCTTCAGCTGTGAGTGACCCTGTTCATGGAAACCAGCAGTATCATAAGAACTCGGTGGGGATTCTGCGCGTTGGATCGCGTCGAGCTACGAGGGCGACTCGGGTAGACGCGTGCCTCTGAGGCTCTGACAGTTGGCACGTTGAACTCGACTCGAACACCGCCGCGATTGACCGCCCTGCGCGCCGCTATTCGATGTTGGCTGCGACGACCGCAACCGCTGCTCAGCTCCTCCCCCACTTTTTGCGCGTTACGGCTCATTGTTGACCCATTCCTTGCATTCTCTCCCCTTTTCCTGGCTCAATTTGACTTTACCGCGCCCAGCGCTCACTAAGCAAAATGAGGTCAGTGCACGTGTCATAGCCGACTGCGAACCAGTGCGCGCCTCGACTCCACGTCATGGGCCCTCGCTGTCATGCGTCGAGCTCCGCAAGTCGACCCCTCCGTTGATATGGCCTTTTCCTCGTTCCTCCTCGCCTCGTCACCCACAGAGAAATCGTCCACCTTCAAGTACGTGTGCCTACCCGGCGACAAGGACGCGTTCGCTCATTCCTGGCTCGACGATTCGCCGTGCACGGAGCCGCCTTATGCTCATTCCTGGCTCGGCGATCCGCCGTGCACGGAGCCGCCTTATGGGCGTCGGCGGCAACGAGAAGAGTCATGACTAACATCTGGGTCTACCTTCCGCGCTCAAACCACAGACCGGTCAATGCGGTAACCAAATGCAAGTCGTGACATCTGCGATCTGCTCGGTGAAATGTCTGCGCATTGCCCAGCGCCAAGATGGCCGAGGAACCTCGATCGGCAGTCGATTTCCTGCGACCAGTGGCCTCATTCCGCCATGCGTACAGCTTCCTCCCAGAGCAAAGTGCTGACCAAACCAATCTTGACCATTTTGTACGCAGTGGTGCCAATTTCTGGGAGGTACGTCTTGGGGCCCGGGGTGCGTGCCCTTCCTTGCCACAACTGTCTGCTGATCACTTTCTTCGTCGGCGTGGTGCGCATAGACCGTCTCGGAAGAACACGGTCAGCTATTTCCGATCATCGTGTCACTAAGTAGTAGCATAGTACTGAGATCGCCGTGATTCACCCTGTGTGGGCACAGGCATTGACCCGACGGGACAGTCAGTCCCAATATGCGCCTCCATCTCGGGAAGCTGTGGCTGCTGACGCCCTCGGTGCTTCTCACTCGCACTCTCGCAGATACAACGGCACGTCGGATCTTCAGCTCGAGAGGATCAATGTCTACTTCAACGAGGTCGGTCACCGTTCCCACCCAATTGATGGTACAAAGCGTGAACGACTGACAACGCACTGGTGTACGCTCACTAGGCCGGCGCGCAAAAATACGTGCCCCGTGCGGTCCTCGTCGATTTGGAGCCTGGTACTATGGACGTCATCAAGGCGTCCCCTCTCGGAAACTTGTTCCGACCCGACAACTTTGTGTTTGGGCAATCTTCGGCGGGAAACAACTGGGCCAAAGGTCACTACACCGAGGGTGCCGAACTCGTAGATCAAGTCATGGACGTCGTTCGAAAGGAGGCGGAAGGATGTGACTGCTTGCAGGGCTTCCAGATCACGCACTCGTTGGGAGGTGGAACGGGATCGGGTATGGGCACACTGTTGATTTCCAAGATCAGGGAAGAGTTCCCCGATCGGATGATGGCGACGTTCTCTGTCGTGCCCTCGCCCAAGGTCTCGGACACTGTCGTTGAGCCTTACAATGCCACTCTTTCCAGTAAGCTGGGATTGAAAGCTTCACTAGACCTGTGGGTCATGATACTGACCGTTGTGTACGGCTCTAATAGTTCATCAATTGGTGGAAAACTCTGACGAGACATTCTGCATCGACAACGAAGCCCTCTGTGAGCCATGCCACCGACTCTCTTCTGAAGTGACTACGCACAACTAACGGCCTAAGAGGATATGGGACCTAAAGACGACATTTGCTTCCGCACGCTCAAGCTGTCGGTACCGACCTACGGCGACCTGAACCACCTCGTTTCGGTCGTCATGTCGGGTATCACGACCTGCCTTCGCTTCCCCGGTCAGCTCAACTCGGACCTCCGCAAGCTCGCGGTCAATATGGTCCCGTTCCCTCGATTGCATTTCTTCCTCGTCGGTTACGCCCCCTTGACCGCGCCGGGATCCAAGAACTTCCGCGCCGTCTCGGTCGCCGAGCTGACGCAGCAGATGTTCGACGCGAAGAACATGATGGCCGCTTCGGACCCTCGCAACGGTCGCTGTGAGTTGCCTGCGGACTTGATATGATTGACCTCAGATCTTGAAAACTGATCAGAGGTTCGCTCGGGTGCAGACTTGACCGTGGCCGCTTACTTCCGCGGCAAGGTCTCGATGCGCGAAGTGGAGGACTCGATGCTCGCGGTCCAACAAAAGAACTCGGCCTACTTCGTCGAATGGATCCCTTCCAACGTCCAAACCGCAGCTTGCGACGTCGCGCCCAAGGAAACCAAGATGGCCGTCACCTTCGTCGGCAACAGCACCTCGATCCAGGATCTGTTCAAGCGCGTTGGCGATCAGATGTCGGCCATGTTCAAGCGTCGCGCTTTTTTGCATTGGTACACCGGCGAAGGCATGGACGAGCTCGAGGTACGTCAATTGATGATTTCGGACGATGTGTGCCAAACCTGTCTCTCGATCTGATCTGATGTGCGGTTTTGGGTGTGATCGGAACAGTTCTCGGAAGCCGAGTCCAACATGCAGGATCTCGTCGCCGAATACTCGCAGTACGAGACGGCCGGCCTCGACGATGAAGAGGAGGCTGTCGAGGAGGAGCAGTACGCTCCCGAGGAGTAGGACCGTACCTGCCTCTCGGCCACCCGCAACATATATACACCCACCCATCCAACTTCGTTCCCTTGCAGCCTAAAACCCCCCTCGTACTTACTCGTTCTTCCCGTATTCGTTTCCTCTTCTTTTCCGCTCATCGATCTCGTTTTTTTTTTAGGTGCGTTTAGCTCTTTTGAAAACTAATGCCATTCGAACCCTCTTTTATGAATTGAGAGCATATTCATGATGAAACTCGAGCTCGTTTTGTGGGGAAGATATCATTCAATGCAGTCGCTTTACGAAGAACACCTCTGCTTGACAAAGTGCAACGAATGGGGGAAACTAGACCTCAGCACATCACTGAACTTTGATTGGGGTCCCAAGACGCTTGGAATTTAGTGGGAAGGGTCAGGGTGTAGATGATGATACAGAGACTTCGGTCATCGGTTTCATTCGTCCCTTTCTCACTTGGCCCACCCGCGGTCCCATCAAGGGCGGTCGTGACTGAGATTGAACGAGCTCATTGAATCCATAATTCGCGAGGCGAGGCAGGGAATATTCGAGTGCATGAAAAACAGTCGATCTGAGATTCGTTAGACGGAGCTGCAGAGTTCATTCTTAGGCATATGCCCATATGTCGGGTAGAGCACAGGGAAAGGGTCTAACCAATGGCATTCGAATCATCAATCATCTTGACTTGTGACTCCTCCCGCCGCATTGTACGAATTGGGCCAATTGACCTCATTCGCAATGATGTAAGGTCGAGTTACCAGATACCGGAAATAGTATCTCCACACCCCAGATTATCCTGAGATGACTATCGTACTAAGAATAGAGCCTTCGGCGAGAACGTCGATCGCTGACGCGCTCCTTCGCTCCAGACTGCCGGTATGCATGCGTGGGGAGGGCGGACAGCCCCGGGGTTCCTCCAATATCAGCACTTCTAACCATTGCTGCAGGCCTCTCCTTCATCAGCGATGCCGACTTCCCGTCGCCTTCGCTTCTGCAAGAGCTGTAGTACTAGGTATTGGGGGTGAAGGCCTTTCAAGCCGAGAGGGTCGAAATCGGAAAAGAGAACGAATAGTTTTGCAGGTTCGATTAGGGCGCCATAGTAGTACAAAGGGAAGGTAATAAGGAACGAGTGATGGACGAGACGACGAATTCAGAACAAAGAACAAAGAACGATTACGAGTGCGAAAAGGTACAGGAGCCAGAAGTTGTGGCCCCAAGGGCCGGGCGTTCAAAAGTGGTGGTGGTGGTGTATCTACTTGACCCGAGCGAGTCGCTGGGTGCTGCGTACGACGTTCGTGTCGAGTACATCGACCTTGTTGCCGAGTTTGGAGAGCTTGGTGTTTTGTGCGTCGACTTCTTGTCCCTGCAGAACGGGTGCGTGCCAATTCAGACAAGAACCGTGTTAGTCCGTGACTCCTCTTTGTGGGATCTGTTTGCGACCCGGTAGGTACAACTCACAGCAGTGGTAGCCAGCATCTTCAACCTCCCCGCAAGCCCCGACAGCTCATCAAGGTTACCGTCGATCTCATCCTCGACCTCGTCATCACTCGCCGTCGCTTCGAACTGATACCGACCCCTTTCTGCGCCTCTAGCCTTGGCGCGTTGCCGAGCACGCGCGGCATCGTCGGCTTTGCGGTCCATGCTGTGGTACGTTTGGTCGATACGTTGGTGCGATTCGTATTGCTCGCGACGAACGAGTTCGCGTTCGTCCTTTTCGGCGTTGTGGCGAGCGATGATGCGCGCCTCGTCCCTGTCTCGTTTGGCTTGCTTGTTAAACGTGACTGTCGAGGAAGAAGATATGCCGTTTTCGATCAGACCATGTACGAAGAGGAGCTCTAGTGGTAGAACTCACTGTTGGGACGGAAGATGGATCGGTTGAGGGCCATCAACTCTTTGGTCTCGTCCTGGGCTCGGTCGTTGTGGGCCTTTGCGAGATCGAGATGTCGCTCCGTGTTGGCGATGCGGTCTGCGAGACGCGATCAGAGTGGGTCAGCTAGGTGCAGCTTGAATGCGAGTATCGAGGTAGGCCAACTGACCGGATTGATCGCCGAGCTTATCCAAGGTCGCCCTGGCGGTCTCCTCGGCTTCCCTGGCGATTCTGACCGCGTTCCTTGAACTGGCCAAACTCTCCTGCTTGACGAAGCGCATCTGCTGCTTGATACCTTCGACCTCCTCGTCCTCGTCCAAAGGCTGATCGTCTTCCCGGCCGTCGACGCCATACGCTCCTCCGCCGTACGGTCGGGACGAGTTGGGCTGCTGCTGCTGCTGCGGGTGCGGTGCTCCAGCGAGCAATTCGTTCCTCGCTTCGGGGTTGGCTTCACCACGTCCCGGATTCTTTTTCGCGAATCGATCCCGGAACGAAGAGACGCCCTGAGCAGGTGCGCCAGCTTGGGACAGACCTGCACCACCTGCACCGGGACCGTACGCGGCCCCACTTTGTGGCGGCGGTGCACCGCTTCCGGGTTGGGGTCGAGAGTAGTGGGATTGATAGGCGCCGTAGCCTGCGCCACCTTGCGAAGGAGGGAGGTACGAGCCCGCACCTTGCGTTCGGTACGAAGGTGCGGCGGTCGAGTACTCTGAGGGGGCGATCGAGCCTTGGTACGACGAGGACGGTCCACCGCCGCCGCCACGAGACGGGGCGTTGCTGTAGCCTGCGTTGGCGCCGTTGAAGCCGCTCGGGTCGACTTCGGGGATCAGTTCCTTCTTCTTTTTCGCAAAGAGGCCCATGCTTGTAGTCTGTGTGGGGGGATGGGGTTGAGTAGGGTTGAATCCACTTGGGGGAAAGGAGATGGGAGATGGAGAGCGTGGAAGGCGGTTGCCGCTCGGAGTCGACGCGCCACCTCGAACGCGGACAGCCGGAGTCAAATTGATCGACGCCCGCGGCCCGGGGGGGGGGGGGTCTCGAAATTCGATTTAGCTCATTTATGACTCTGCCCTCCATTGAGCGGCTGACACCCGATCACGAGGGACAAAGTGGTCAGAAGCAGCTCTGAAATCTTTGTTTCGATCTTTTCTGCCCTGTGCCGAATTTCATAGGAATTTTGCCATGTAGAGTGCCGCCGGAAGCACACAATTCTTGCCCGCTCAGAAAATGCCCAAGCTGGATTCGACAGCGATGTACGATGTGGTGCCAGGTGTGTTTTCAGAACTTGAAATGTCCACAGATAGAGACAGAGAGTGGCAGTCTGTGCTTCACTCGACCGCTGAGCCTCACCATCATGCTCTAATCAACGTTCCAAGCTGCTGGCTGCTTGGCATGAGAATGAGAATCTGAATTTCAGCTAAGTCTACAAAGTCTGTAAGTAATTGCCCGGGGCGGCTTCCCCGCTGTTGCCCGTCCTCGCCTGCGCGTGCTCTGTGCTCTGCGCCCGAGAGTAGTGTGAGAGTGAGAGGACGCCGCCACGTATGTACTTCCTGTCGGGCTCGTGCGCGCGCGCAGGCAGCTCCAGGCAGCGCGTGCTCGAATTGCTCCCCTCCTTCCCGCTTCCCTCTCCCCTCCTCTGCACCGACCCTTCACCTCACTCGCGAACAGCATGGTCACGTCGATCGCACGGACAGCGGTGCCGATATGGTCGCCACAGCAGCTGCGTCGCGCGACGCCCTTGTTGGCTACGGGCACCGTCTCGGGCGCGCTCGACGCCTCGTTCTCGTCCGACTCGTTGCTCGAACTGTGGGACCCGTTCGCTGCGACAGCCTCCTCGTCCTTACCCCAGGTCGAAGGCTTGGACCTCGGCAACCAGAATCAGAACTCAGCACTGGACCAGACCGAGTTGTCGACGCCGTTGGCGAGCCTCGCCGTCGGTTCGCGCTTCAATCGGCTCGCGTGGGGCTACATCAAACAGCCCGACAAAGCGCTCGGTGTGATCGCCGCCGGCCTCGAGAATGGCGAAATTGGGCTCTGGGACCCGAGTAGGCTCATTGACAAGACTCGTGGAGAGTGAGTTTGAATTTGCCTCAGGCGGTTCTGCGCTACGGTGCAGGGAAGAGTGGCGAGAAGCTGGTACACACACACACACACACCGGGCGCCAGGCGTCTCAACGTGGGCGGGTGTGACGTGTGACGTGGTCCGCGCTAGAGTCGGCCCCGGCTGGCCGCTCATATTCTCCACCCGTGCGATCGCACTTTGAGACTGATACCCGTGTTCCTGATTCGGCTTCGCAAACAGCGCCTCGCTCGCCCGCTACGACCTGCACAAAGGGCCCGTACGAGGACTCGACTTTAACCAGCACCAAACCAACCTCCTCGCGTCCGGCGCGACCAACGGCGAGGTGAGTACACTGCACTGACCGAGTGGTCCAAGCTGATAAGATGACAAGCTGACCCAACACACGTTACACCGTAACCAGATCTTCATTTGGGACCTGACCACACCCAGCAAACCTTTCTCCCCCGGAGCACGGTCACGCTCACTCGACGACATCACCGCCCTCGCGTGGAACTCGCACGTCGTGCATGTCCTCGCCACCGGCTCCAACTCGGGCTACACCGTCGTGTGGGACCTCAAGTCCAAGCGCGAGGTGACGGCCCTGTCCTACTCGGGCGCCGCATCGACCGGCGTGGGAAGTGCTTTCGGCCAGCCCGGGTGGGGCGCACCCGGTGGAAGTAGGGGCGTCAGCGCCGTGCAATGGCACCCGACCAACGTGAGTGCGGTGCAACGACTCGATCTGACGAGCACGTTAGCACTCGGTAATTGCGACGCTGACTCTACGGTCTTGGCAACCTCTGCTGTTGGCAGCCTACAAAACTAGCGACCGCGACCGACGACGATCACAACCCCATCATCATGCTGTGGGATCTCAGGAACTGGAAGGAGCCAGAGAGGGTGAGGGCCGGACCCGGATCGCATTTAAAGAGAGGCTTCACCCGAAACGTAGTAATCTGACGTTGCGCTCTTCCTTCATCCTGACAGATCCTGACAGGTCACGAAAAGGGTATCCTTTCGCTCGATTGGTGCTCCCAAGATGCGGACCTGCTGCTCAGTTCAGGCAAGGATGGTCGCACGCTCGCTTGGAACCCTTCGACGTCCGAGATCGTCGCCGAGGTCACGCCCTCAAGCAACTGGTCCTTCGACACGCAGTGGTGCCCGCGCAACCCCTCCTTCATCTCGACCGCCTCGCTCGACGGCAAGATCACGCTGCAGTCAATCCAGTCCACCGCTGCTCCCACCGCTGCCGCCGACGCTGCTGCTACCTCAATGGGTGCCGGTGGGGACGGCATCAACATGTTCGAGGCGGCCATCTCTGCGAACGCGGCCAACTACCCGACCAAATCGCTTGCGCACGCCCCCAAGTGGTTGCGAAGACCTGCATCGGTCGCCTTCGGCTTTGGCGGCAAGCTCGTCAGCATCTCCCACACCGCTGCGCCTGCTGGTGCGGCACCCGGCACACCTGCGACGCCCAGCGTTTCGATTCGCAACGTCGTCGTGCAGCCCGAGGTCGTGAAACGCGCGGTTCGACTCGATGAGGCCCAGTCCAATGGCACACTCGCGCAATTCTGCGAACAGCGAAGCGCCGAGATTGAGCAATCCGTCGACATCGACCCCAAGTCGAAGGAGGGCGAGGTGTCGAGTTGGAAACTCTTGGCGTCGCTCTTTGGGGCCCAGTCCAAGGGTGGGTTGATCGATCTGCTCGGCTTTGGTCGCTCCGACCACAAGGCCAAGGTCGACGAGGCCGTCAAGGTGCTCAAGGAGAAACTTCCTGCGAGTGCGCTGGCCATCTCGTCGCTAGGGTCGAACCCGGAAGGTGTGAACGGCGTCCAGGAAACCGCCGACGGTGCGATCCCGCTGGGATCCGAACTCGGCGACTCGACGGCGACCAGCAACAGTCTCGCTAGTGAAGGGACCAAGCAGTCGAGCGAAACGACCGAGCCGAGTCTCTTTGGCGGTGCCGACGATGGCGCGTCGTTGAACGCTGGTTCGTCGCAAGCCGCCGCCGATTTCTACTCGCAGATCGGCTCCGGTCGAGCTGCCTTGCCTGACCACCTCTTCAGCAACGGCAACGGCAACCGCGAGAACTTCTCTTCCGCAGCAGCAACCGCCGGTTCAGCGAGTTCGGTCGCGAGTCTGAACCTGCGTGCGACGACGTTCAAGATCTACCGCGAGGACGAATCCGAGGTCGACCGATTCATCACCAAAGCGCTCGTGCTTGGCGACTTTGCCTCCGCCGTCGCCTTGGCTTTGTCGAACGACCGCTTCGCCGACGCCATCCTGTTCGCCGTGCGAGGCGGGGACGAGTTGCTCGCGACGACACAAAGTATTTACTTTGAACGACAACAAGCCGCTGGCACACCGTACTTGCGCGTGCTGCAGTCAATCGTCGGCAACGACCTCGCCGACGTCGTGCAGAACGCACACTTGGCCCAGTGGAAGGAGATATTCGTCGTCTTGTGCACGTACGCGAACGCGGATGAGTTCCCGAGCCTGTGCGAGCAGCTCGGCCAACGCCTCGAATACCAGTATGACACCGTCAAGGACTCGTCGCCGTCGACCGCCGCTACCGAGCTGCGTAAGAACGCCATCTTGTGTTATCTCGCCGCCGGCAAGCTCGAGAAGGTCGTCGGGATCTGGGTGCAGCAGATGGAGGAAGACGAGCAAGCGTCGCGAGCTCAGAACGGCGCTCATGGTGGAGCGCAACGGTACGAGGCCCACGCTAAGGCCCTATCGGCTTTCGTCGAAAAGGTTTCGGTCTTCCAACAGGCCGTCGATTACGTCGATACGGACTTGCACGTCCAATCGGCCGAACCGGGCAGGAGGGTGTACAAGCTCGCCGAGTTGTACGAGCGTTACGTCGAATACGCCGAATTGCTCGCCGCGCAGGGTCTGTCGCACATCGCGCTCAAATACATTCTGCAGGTTCCGCATGATTTCCAGGGCTCGACCGATGCGAGTGGTCCGTCGTTGACGCGCGATCGGTTGCTTCGAGCGTCGGGGAATCAATCGGCCGGAGGTGCGTTTGGCTCGAGCCAGCGCATTGTTGCTGGGGCCGCGCCTGTTGCGTCGACCTCTTACGGCGCGAGCAACAACGCCTACGGGACCTCTAGCTACAGCAACTACGGACAGCCGGCCTATGCCCAGCAGCAGTCGTCGGGCTACGCACCCGCTCAGTCGTCGTACGGGGCACCGCCTCCACAGAAAAACGCGTATGGCACCTCTCAGCGCTCGGCGTACGCACCTGCAGGTGGGAGCACCTCGTCCTACAACAACGCACTCGACGATCCTTACGGCTCGGGAGGTGGACATCCGACCAACGCCTATGGCGCTCCGTCGCAACCGTTCAACCCGTATGGTCAGCCTCAACCCGCCGCACCGATGTCGGACCCGTACGCTCCTCAGCAGGGCAGTGGGTTCGTTCCTCCTACTCCCGCTCTGCGAGAGCAATCGCCCAACTTTGCCGCGACCGCTGTGTCCTCGATTGCGCCTCCACCTCGCTCCAAGCCCGACGTTGGATGGAACGATGCTCCTCAGGTGCAGCGTAAAGCTACGCCAGCGGCAGCGACTTCGGCTGCGCCGCCTCCCAAGGCTGCACCCATCACTTCTCCGTTCCCCAACATGTCGCCCGCACAAGGAGCAGGTGGCCGACCTCCACCTGCGTTCGGTGGTGCCGCAGGAGCCGGAGGATTCGTCGTTCCACCCCCACCCCCGAGCCGTGGTAGCAACCGCACACCTGCTCCGGTCCCTCCCCCTCCGCAAGTAGGTCAACGATTCGCTAACGCGCCTCCTGTGCCCCAACCTACGGCCGCTCCGTCACAGTACGCGCCTCCGCCGCCCCAGACGCTACAGCCGCAGCAACAGGCGAGCCCGAGCCCTTCACCTTACGCTCCTCCGCCGGCCCCTCAGGGTCAACGATTCGCTCCTCCGCCACCGCCCCAGGGTGGAGCAGGCGCTCGTCCCGCTCCTCCTGCGGGATTCCCTGCCCCTCCTGCAGGATTCCCTGCCCCTCCCGCCGGTTACCGAGGTCCTCCTCCCAACGACGGCGAGTTCCGACCTTCTTCGGCTGCAGGTCGAGGCCGACCTTTCCCGCCGGGTCAAGGACCGCGAGGCCCAACTCCGAACGGGAACGGACCTGCTCCGCCGAACCCCTATGCGCCTCCCCCAAATGGGCAGCCGCCTTCGGGACCTTACGCACCTCCTGCGGGTGCACAGAACGGGCCTCCTCGACCTAGAGGCTTCCCAGGTCCGCCGCAAGGGTACCAGCCGCAGGGTGGTCCGGCACCCCCACCTCCGTCACAGACTCCGACCCCTGCGCCCCCGCCTGGTCGCCCTGGACCCCCCAAGCCCAAATACCGTTAGTTTGACGCGAGGTATCCAATGCTGATCATTGATTGAGGTACTGACGAGTGCGTGCTCCGCTCCACAGCCCCTGGTGACACCACGCACATTCCGGCCGAGTCCAAGCCGATCTACACCTGCCTCAACGCCCAGCTCACGGGGATGCGCAACTTGCCCCCTGGTCCGCCGCAGCAACGCAAGATGGTCGAAGATACGGCCAAGCGTCTGTCGATGCTCTTTGACGCGCTCAACTGCGAGACGCTCTCGGTCGCGACGCGGGACCGGCTGCTCGAGATTTGCCGCGCGATCGACGCGAAGAACAAGGCGCAGGCGCTCGACTTGCACTTGCAGATGTTGACGAGTGGGGCCAACGATCTCGCGGCGTGGCAAGCGGCGGTCAAGTTGATCATTTCAAGGTTGCCGTGATGGATTGCTCTTGTTGAGGGGTACGAGCTCGTGTTTTTGGATACGTTAGGGGGGGGGAGGGGGGGGGGGGGGGTTGGTGCATAAAATCCTCCGTATTGCTTCTTCATGTTCAATCTTTCTTTCTTTTCCGCCTTTTTCCCTGTGCTTTTGTTTCTCTTTGTCTCTGCTGCTATGGGTATCTTAAACTCTTCTCTACTTGCATTCCCTTGCCTTCGGAATAAACTCCGGGACGGGCGGGTTCGATGCCGAAATGGAGAAGTTGATAATGACCCAATTGCAGAGATCGGATCCGCTAATAATAGATGACGGTTGCCCCGCGTGATCGTGAATCGTGACCTGAAGGGTCGTCGGGTGCGATTGTGTCTACGTACCATAGGCGCAGAAAAGACGTGTTTCACGACATGACACATTCTTCGTGGGATGGGAGGGACGAAGGTGGTTCAAGTGGTCAGCTCCGAGAGTCTTTAACCGGTAAGCACCCGTGGTTCAAGTTGCGACCCTCTGTGAACGAGGCCTCGGAATTGCTGCCGTCCTGACCCCGGATTTGTATTCTTGCACGCAGTTCCTCGTTCCCAGAATACACCCGAGATGACGCATGAATCATTTGTTTTCGATCCGACGTTGCATACCCCAGGCGCCGAGTCATCGTCATCATCGGCATGGACCATCGGGCGCAATGACTTCGCCATCTACGGTCACTTTCCAGCCCCTGAACTTCAGGAGGCACCACAGCCGGGCCCGCCGACAATTACTGACGACGGCGAGTTACAGGGACTTCCATCTGCGAAGAAAGAAGAAAAAAGAGCTTATGCCATGCCTCACCCATCAATCACAGTACAAGAGACGTTGGGTTTGGCTGGACCTGGGCCTGTTCTGGCAAGTGAGACTGAACGCGCGCGCCCGGCGGCGACTCGCCCTGCCCGCAAGAGCCCCGCAAGTGACAGCGAGTGCCTGAGCGCCGCTTAGTCGCTGACACTGGTTGAGAAGCCATATTACTTCGCTGATCTTTCGTCTTTGGAGCGCCACCATTTGCTAATTGCCGAGTCGACAACTGACTTCGCTCGGCGTTCGGCGTCGGTGTTGGACCTACCACACTTCCGGGTTCGGCTCGCGGGCAGGCACGAGTCGTTGATTGATCGAAGGGGTCTCAGGTGGGCGTGACCTGGCAAGGTCTCTGCGACGATGACGGTGATCGACGATTCGTCAATTCCCTCCAGGACGGCCGCCGATCTCACTCCCGCTGCGATGCTCACACCGATGGACTCGGAGGAGGTCCAAATCCAACTAATGGCACTCGACTCTCCGGCCGTCATGTCGAGTGCTGAGCCAGTCCCGCCACATCAACCGTTTGCCGTCTCCGAGTCGCCGGAACAGACTGCCGACGATGGTCCGCTGACCGCGAAGCCACCGATCACAGCCGAGGTGGATCGTACGGAAGAGAGACGGAATATAAGTTTCTACCACCACCACGACGAGCCGATCTAACAAGAACAACAACCCCACCCCCATCCGGATCGACAGAGGATGCCTCGTCGTCCGTTCCGACCGCAGCGATGACCACTCCACCACCCGGCCCGAGGCCCGTTCCGACAAAATTGCCCTCTCAGCTCTCCAGCGTCAGGGAGCATCGCCACGGTTTGTTTGGCAAGTTCAAGAGTCTCGTCAAAAAGAGCCGAAGCCTCGATACCGTGGATGTCGTCGCACAGGGTCCGCTCTCAGTGCGAGACCGCGAGGCGAATCGACGATCGTCAGTCCCCGTTCAAACGGGCCACTTCCCTCATCCTCCTTTGGCCAAGTCGAACCAGGAACACGTGCAAAAGATCGAGAAGAACGAAGGCGGACCAGATGTTCTCACCCGGCGATCAATCAAAGTTCGGATCGTCACCTTCAACATGCACGATTCGTTGCCTTCGAGCGACGGCGACTTGAAGGATTTTCTCGGAGTAGACGCCGCCAGTCCACGAGTCCGGCCGCCGTCATTTGGGTCGCATCGGTTGTCTGGTTCCTCGCATGGAGCGATTCTGGAGAAAAGGATGTTCAAGTCGAATAGTCGAGTGATCGTCTCCCCTGCGGCTGGCTCGATGATGGAAGTTCCCGCAACCGAACACATCCCTGTCCTGAAGCTTACGCCAGAGCAACCATACCACGTCATCGTCGTCTGTGGGCAAGAGTGTCCGACAGCAGCGAGAGTGCGGGCTCCGGAAGCCAAGCGATGGACATCGGTGTTGGAAGAGTGGTTGTGTGGACGGCCCGCGCTCGGAAGCGGCGACGACAAGGAGTCGCGTCCGCACTCCCACGCAAGTTCCCATCTCCATTCGAATTCGGTTTCGCACTCCCACGATCCTTTCGAGCCCCCTCTGGACTACGATGAACCACGAACAGGCTCGGTACTTGCTGCCTCCACCGCCGCGAACGACGAGCACCCCGCGGAAGCCCATGATCACGTCTCCCCTACCCATGTGATGCAAAGGTTCAAGATGGGTCGTGGCCCTTATGTGCTCGTCGAAAAGGAACGGCTACTCGGTATATACTGCGCCGTGTTCGTCGCTCGATCATGCGACGAGCTCGTGAAAGGAACTTCACGCGGTCGAGTGACGGCGGGACTGATGGGTGGTCGTTTGGGCAACAAAGGGGGTGTCGGCGTCAGTCTTTGGTTGGGATCGTCGAAGCTGCTCTTCATCAGCGCTCATTTGGCCGCCCATGCGAATGGTAACTTGTTGAGGAAGGCGAACGCGCAGAAAATCTTGGACGAGTTGGTCATTGATGATTTTGCGGGTGGGGGAGCGAAAGCGGGAGATCTGATGACTCGCTTCGATCAGGTTTTCTTCGTTGGCGATCTCAAGTTAGTCGCCGTGGTTTCAATAAAAGGGCCGTGGCCTGTCTACTCTGGTACTGATATTCTTCTACACCCAGCTTCCGACTCAATGTATCACGCCTTCACGCAGATTGGATCGTCCGAAGCAAGGATTATGTCACGGCCTTGCAGTTTGACCAATTGCGGGACGTTCTTGCCGATGAGAATGGGGTGTTCAAAGGGTTCAAGGAGGGCGATATCACTTTTGCTCCGACTTGTAAGTTATTTACGGCTCTAGTTTACACCTTGTTGTGGAACATGTCTAATCATGCTTGATGCGCTCGCGTTGCTCTTCGGGAAGACAAATATGACGTACCCAAGATCCGACGAAGGGGTAGTTTGGCCGTACTGCGCAGTCCCAAAGCAAATAACAACGTGCCGCTGCGCAAGCCCCGAGAATGGACGGCACTCGAACTCGCGGATGAGGATACAGGAGCCGGAGCCATTAACGATCCCAAGGTACTACAAACGACACGGGAGAAGAACGACATTACGGGCGGTGGGGATGAGCTTCGCTCTTGGAGGTCGTCAAAAGGATCCGTCAGCTCGGCGATGAGCGACGATGAAAAGCACGACCGCGAAGAGCTGAGCGCGGTAGGGCTGCCGAGCGCACCGAGCCAAGGCAACGATACGACTATGGAATACATGTGCAAGGCCCAGATCAAAGTCTTGGCCCGTGGGCGAAGTGAGAGTGCTGGGCCGGCCATGGTCAAGGAAAGGAAGGGCAGCGCACTACGCGAAGCGTTCAACGTCTCACTGTCCACATCGAAACGCAAGTTGACGATCGGGGCGTTGACGGGTGCCCCTTTTGCGGTGCGACCGATCCTGCGCTCGGCCCAGTCCGACTTGACGATCCCTTTGTCTCGATCGCCCGGTCGAACTGGTACGGTGACTCCCGCCGAGTCGCCTGCCGTCAGTGACAGCGAGGATGAAGGCGAGGCATCGCAGCATGGCTCGCCGGAGCCCGTGTTTGACTCGAGCTCCAAGCAGAGGGTGCAGAGTTACACGGGTGCGTCCCTTCTCGTCCGGCTATCCCCTTCGAGGTACTGCATGCTGATCTGATCGCCTCAAATAGATCGCATTCTCTTTCACACGTCCGTGGTCGATGATGAGCGGCCGACTCCAGAGCCAGAACCCGCGCAGTCCGACGTCAAACCACGAGAAGGAAATTTCGTTGGCCATTTCAAGGATATGGTCGTAGGCCCGCGGTCCCAATCCCGATCCCAGCACGACATTGCCACCCCAGCGCGACGAAGTGGCCCCGGCGCCAGCTTCTTCGAAATGCCATCGACGCAAGATTCCAAGGATAAACTTAACCGGTGGAAGTCGAACACGAAGGACTGTTGGAACAAAGTGAGGACCCAAGACGAGCACGCGCCGTACAACCCCTTCTTGTCGGATTGGTTCATGCGTCGACGCGAGTCAAGCGTCGGGACGGCGGTCGCCGAAGCTTATCCAGAGGACGAAAGAACATTGAATAAGCACACGACTGTTAGTGGAGCATCACCTCCACTCGTGGTTGTCCATGCGCACAATCCACTGAAGCATGTTCGAACACGGGACGCTCGTCCCGAGAGTTCTGCCGCGGAGGCCAAGACTACACATCCGGCATCGCATACGAGTGCTTCTGCGCCTGCTGCAACAGGAAATTCGGGAGGATCGGGGACGAACTTGAAGATTCCAAGTCTGAAGCTCGAGATACCGTCTGGAGGATTTCACCACCCGAACCATCCGGCTTCGGTCGCAAGTCGACCTTCGGCGCTGTTCTCACCCGTGCCGGCTTTTGCTACGTTCAACCCTTTCCGACCACGCCCCTCACCCAACAGCTCTTCGGGAGGTTCTCGCAACAGTGCCTCAGATCCTTGTCGAGTATCAGCAGTCGCCATGCGGGGCGGTTCGGCTCACCGCTGACAACGCCTTCGGTCGAGAGTCCGGGAGGTGATAAGGACCACCCTCGTCGCCACCACCTCCTTTCGAGCAGATCTGCGAGCACCCCGGTGGGTACGACCCCGATCCCGACAACGTACACGCGCTTCAAGTCCTTTTTCCAGATGTCGTCCTTCTTCCACCCTCTGACCCCGTCGATGGATGCCTACGTCGAACCGCCGCGGCCGCCACCACCACCACCCAAGATCGTCGGACCGCGCAAAGGACAGATCCAAGTGCTCGAATATGAGGCGGTCACAGATCTGCACAAGATGGGGGCATTTTCGGATCATCGACCGGTGTATCTCGTTGCTGCGATCGGGTTGGGTGGGGAACCGGTAGCGGTGTCGGATTTGAATGGGACGGTGGAGACGAATTAGGAGAGGACGCTGTGAGTGAGCGCGGTAATTGATTGGGTTCTCTACACATATGTATATACAGGTGTTCATATTGGATATGGTGTTGTATGCGATTAAATCCATCAAGTTTGCTTGTGAGAGTGCGGGTGGAGCTCATGTCCTTTTGGGCGACGCGAAATTGGAGAGGCGGGGGCCGAGACCAACGAGCGCGCCGAGCGAGTCGAAGGGCGAGTGCGGTGTGAATCACTCCCGCTTGCTAGAACCAACTACTTTCGTTCGCAACATCCCCTGTTGCCTGCTCGAATTCAGAAGTTTTACTTTCCCGCCCGCCTTCCCCGGCATGGCTGTGGTCCTTGCGTGACGGCTTTTATCGTCCGGGTCGAGCCCTTCCATGGTTGGACGGCGCGTGAGCGACACGATGAGCGCAGAAGCGGAGACGCAAGTGAATAGGCGGCTGTAAGCTTGACGCCCCTCCCTTTGGGAGGGGCTTGTGAGTTATCGGCGCGCTTGGCCCAGTTGCCCTCCGAAATTCTGGGCCTGAAAAGTGCCCCCTTGCTGTAGCATGGCATATATTGGTGCTATCTGAAAACTGTAGGGACAAGTATTTACCTCATCATTATTGATGAGGCTTCACCCAAGCTTGAATTCTAGGAACGCTTGATCATCTCGCTACAGCAGCTTGAATCAACTGATTCCGAACGAGACGCAGGTCGGCGCACGGACCAGTCGTAGTCCGGTCCGCGTCGAAGGCTGCATAGATCCAAGTCACTTAAAAGCCCGGCCGCGCCTCACGCATCCTCTCTCTCCTCCACTCAACATCGCACCTGCCCTCACGATGAGCCATGTCGGTACAAACACCCAGGCCGGTAAGGGGACCGCCCCGTCGACATCCATCAATTGAGTTCAGGGCGTCTCCCTTGCGATCAGCTTCAAGGGCCAGTCCTACGACCCCAGCACCGAATCATTCAACCAAACCGACAACCGTTCTCGGTCACTGGAGGCCACGTTTGACTCACGAGGACCGACGAGATTCCAGCGAATGATGCAAGAAGGTCAAAGTTATTCTGGGCGAAAGTCTTGACGACTCGGAGGACGTACCCCCGGCCCGTGCAGATCGAGGCCATTGCTGTACTTTTCAAACTCGACCAATTTGGGAACCGGGATCGATATGACGCTGTGTTTGTCACAGCGCCAACAAGTTCAGGCAAAAGTGTTATTTTCGAAGCAATGTATCTCATTTATGGACGCCGGGCCGTCAGCATTGTTGTCAGTCCACTAAATGCACTGAGCAATCATCCGGTGAGTTTTTCTGCCGACTGGGCTTGCTGGACCGACATCCGTGCTGATTTCCGCAGTCACATGCTTCTTTCAGGCCGGTAATCTCAATCGAAAGGGAAAGAAAGCGGTTGTGGTATCTGAGGAGACCTGGAGAGACGGCGAGCTGTACAGGCAGTTGGACGACCCCAATCACACGATCTCCTTCATTCTGATCGTATGTGCCGGTTGACCTCCTGTTTGAGTGAAGTACACATGTGTTGATTTGCCTTCCTGTTTGCTGCGTGTCAAGTCTCCTGAAATGCATATCAACAATGCAGATGGGGCAAAGTTGATCTTTAAGGAGTTCTTTCGAGAGCGCGTCAAGTTGCCCGTCTATGACGAGGACAGGGGGTGGTGTGCATTGAGGACCGTGAAGACTGAGGCCAAGATGAAGAACCAGTCGAGCAAGCGCTCGATATATCTAAACTTTGAGCCCGGTTGTAAATGACGAGTCGGATTGGGGAGTTGGGAGGAGATGCTGGAGATTACTAGCGGTAAAGATGCTTGATGTGCAGAGTAGGCTCGAAGGTTGTAAGCGCCGGCAATATCTCCGTTCTGAATGTGGGCGTAACCAAAAGTTCCATGAAGCAGCTCGGTTCGTCGATCCAATTGCTGATCGTTGACGTGATGTGTGACGTCAACGTTGTCAACGTTGTCAACGGTCACACGGAAGTACTTGTTCGAGCCAATCTCCTTCAATTCGCCTTCGTCAAGCTCGCAGCTGCCTGGAGAGTCGCCCAGCGAGATGTCAGTCGTCAAGCCGCAATCGTAGAGAAATGTTGTCAATCGGTCGTTCGCTCCACATGCAAGAGTCATGAGACCGTTGCGATGCTGCGTGGCGCTGTTCTTTCGGTTGCAAGCGACTGCGATCTGACCCATGACACTGCGGTAAAGCTGCGGTAAAGCTACGGCCAGCGTGTTGATTTTTGGTGTCAGTTCGCTGCGATACCCAGCCGAGCTAGGGTCAGAAACACTCACGCTTCATCTCGTTAATGATGATTGAGTCGGCCTGCAGGCGAATAAGGCAAGTATCCAGTAGCTTTATTGAATCCGGAGAATCAATCCGAGAAGTACGAAGTGTTGTCCACCTGCGATCCAGTCATTGATTGAGTCGGCTTCAAGTTCTTGACTCTGCGCCATCCTCGCGTGCAAGTCATAGAATGAGAACATGTACACACTTAAGGCTGGACCAGTTGCTGTTGAACAGCTTTGGTCGGTGTGTTTGAACGCCTTCAAATTGTGTGGATGGGCTGAAGTATCACGACAGGTATTGACATAGCGAGAGATCGCGGCTACAAAATTCAGCAAATACGGATCCGTCTCGCGGCGGTTGTTCTGGCAAGTTGCTGAGGTATGGTGTCTGCTTGTTCGCGTTATTTTTGGTTTCAGATATTGTTGCGCTTGACGTGGCCGACGATCTTCGTGAAAAGAGGAGAACAGCGAAGCGTACGCAAGGGGATCAAGCCGAACGGAGCAGGCTCGCCGATGATGAGAGCGACAATTACACGATGCGCTCGGACCATCTGCCAGTGAGGCCCGATCGACCGAAATCGCAGACTTCGGATCGCTGTAGCTCCACCCACAGCTCATGAAAGCTCTCGCCACTTGGGGTATGTCATTTTTAGAGCATAAAGAGAAATAGTAGCCCTCAGTTTTGCAGGAATGCGCCTAGTTGCCAAATCACAGAGAACCACCCCAAATGGCCCTGAAATTTCGGAGGGCAACTGGGCCAAGCGCGCCGATAACTCTTTTTTTTTTTTTTTTTGTAAGCCCCTCCCAGAGGGAGGGCTTAGTTGAGCTTAAGGCGGCTGCATAATGATCTGTGCGAACGCCCGCACGTGCGATGAGAAAGCGGTGCTGCTCCGGCGCGTGCTGTCGCGCCTGAGTCATCGAACTCGACGACGACGGGCTCCGAATGCTGGCCTCGACGAACAAGGTCGACGATGTTTTCGGAAGTTTTGTCGTCTCGGACAAGCTTTTTCAACCCCGCGCCCACGACTCCGAGTCTGAGCTCGGCGACGTTCGAGATATCGAGATCTGGCAGAAGCTCATCCAACGCCGAAACCGCGCTGGTCTCACCACCTCCGCGTTCCATGGCACCGCACGACACGCGCCTGTCGACCCCATCTCGATCACCCCGATCACCTCGACCTCGCCTAACCCTGCGGCTGAGTACGCTGTGACCCTCTCATGGGCGGAACAGTCCCTCCTCGACGATGTTATCGCACTACGTCGCAAGATGCACGCCGCGTCGGGTGCCGACAGCGAGGGACTAAGCCTTAGCGCCGGCATCTACCGGGGCGGCTTGCGCACGCTTCCGGCCTTCTTCGGCGAGGATGAAAGCTTCGATGGTATCAATCCCCGGGCACTCGAGCTGGTCTTCCATCAACAGTGTTATTGGCCCCTCAACACGGCGACCACGACCAAGGAACTCGCCCAGGCCGTACTTGGAGTCGTCAAAGGTGAGCACAAGGATCAACTGGGCGGCCTTTCGTTTGCGCTCCCTAGCCGACACGCCCATCCCCATGACAATGCAGGACACCGAAAACTCTACAAGCTGGGTTATATCCACCGGGATATCTCGTACGATAACGTCGTTATCGACCGCGACGGTGTCGGCACCCTCATCGATTATCACCTCGCCGTCCCGCATGATCGATTTTACAACGAGCTTCACCACAGAATACGATTCGTGCGTCCTCCCCTCTGTATGTTTCCCCGAATGAAGTTTTTGACAAGCACTAACGTTTGGACTATACGACGTCTCACAGGGCACCTGGCCCTACCTCGCCTGCTCGATCCTCGCCCAGCCACAACAGCCGCTCGGTGTCGTCCACGAACGGTGGCACGACATCGAGTCGCTCTTTTATGTCGTGATGGAAATCGCGTTTCGCGAGCCGTACAAGGGCAACGATGAAGTCCTCGTGATGACGCCAAAGGGTGAAACCATCTGGCGCCACTGGAACAGCCCAGAAGCGCACGTAGTCTATGCCCTCAAATATATGCTTCGCATGGACATGGCATACGAACCTGCACTCGAAGGCTGCGCTCATCGATTCACAGGCATCCAGCTACTCCTTGACATCATGAGACGCAATTGTGGCTTCGATAGCCGGTTCCTTGGTCTCAAGGGGCGATGGAAGAAGCCCAACTGGGGTAGTTGTGGGGTCCATCCAGGGCGATGTCGCACGAGTCCATCATCTCGGACATTGAGCAGCTGCTCCCTTGCTCTGAAGTGACGAATTTTGCGTTGGGCTTGGGATATTGTTGCTCGTTGTGTTTTCAGATTACTGCAATAGATACCCAGGTTATTTTCTGTCCTTTCGAGTGTAATTCCAGGATGAACAAAGGACTGCGCCAGAGCGGTGCCTTCATCCGGCTTGACTGCGCAGACTGTCTGGCCAAAGTCGTAAGCTGGGAAGACCCTTTCATCATTCATGTGTTATTCATAGGGTCATGAAAATGTACTAGGTTTAGTGTCATGTCCCAATTATCAAAACGCGTAGCCTTGTACCAACTAAATGAAACCCAAAGCCCTGCATCAAAAGTCCTATCTTTGATCTCACTGGCCCTGCAGAGGGCCGAGCCAACCTATTAGGTCAAGTGTGAACACAGTGAGTTTGAAGAATCGCGGTGCTCGAAAGAGACCGTATCATCATCCACTATTAGGTTCAACTGAAGAGTTGCTTTCCCACCCGCCTCCGCGGTTTGACCTTCCCCTTCCCTTCAAGTGGCTTGCGCTGCGCCGCCGGTTTCTTCGCGGGCCACTGCAGGGCCGTGTCGTGGGGCAATTCGCCCTCGAGGCCAAACCAAAGCCCATTTATTATTCACCATTCATGTTCATCAACAGAGATCGGCACATATGTCGTCCAGTCAGAGACTGCTCGTTGTTAGTAGTTGGAGGACACGAGACGCGAGTCGACGAGCGACAATAAATATTAGCGCCTGGAAAGGCCTGGAACTGACTTGAACTTGGGGGATCGGTGCCGGGTCGAGGTTGGTCGGCTTCGCAACTCGCGCACCTCTCCAAGCCGAGTTGAAGACGACCCGACAGGCGAGAGGCGACGCAAGAATGCTGTGCGCTGCTCGGCATTCGTGCAGGACCCCTTGGGCGCCGGTGCTGGGTTCCAGATCACTGTGTACGAGCCTGACATTGCTGCGATCTGGCCCAAAGGCTCCACGCCCGCGACGTGGAGGGAGCGAAGCCGCTTCGCAATCGACCTTGCCCAAGCTCAAGCCCAAGCGAGCCTCACCGCCGATCCCAACCCGGCGTGGGGGCAACAACTCGAGCGCTTCGACTCAGACCAAGTGGAATTCATTCGCACGCAAAAGCACCGGCTTCAATCCCGCTACCTCGTCTAGTTCGCGCGCGTCGTCGTCCGACATCAGCGTCGTTGCGCTGCTCGATCGGCTCGAGGTGCAACTCAAGTCGAGCTGGAGCAAGGCCGATGCGTCCATCAAAGCAGTTGCACGCGACATGGGACTCGACCAAGAAGCCTTTTCGAATCTGGCTCGATGTTTCGCGAATGAGGCTCTGTCTCACCTGCGCGAGAACCGAGCTCAACTCGAAAGGGGCGTCGATGGCCGTCCTCAAACCGCGGAGAACGGTGTCTCCACCCCGGCAATCGTGTGGGATCTGCCCCGCGTCAGGTCCAGCTACATCGATGATGGACCGTCGAGCATCACAAATGCGTGTTTGCGCATGTTCGTGCACTGGGCCCGTCAGCAACCTCTACCACCGGCCGTAGGGTGGACCGTCGCCACCACCACTCGCGATCCCAAACTCGTCGCCAACATCACCCTGTCGAAATTGCATCACCTCGCCGAGGCGACCGACCACCGCTACCCTGGCGAAGCTTACCAGCGCGCTCGAGCTCGAAGACGCAAGCTGATCCTCCACGTCGGACCGACCAATTCGGGCAAGACCCACACCGCCCTCGTAGCTCTCGCTCGATGCAGGCAGGGAGTCTATGCCGGCCCTCTGCGCCTCTTGGCTCACGAAGTCTATTTACGACTCAACAATGGCAAGATTGGCGAAGAGCCCAAGGTTGCTTGCAATCTATTGACGGGAGAAGAACAGAGGATTGTCGATGTCGATGCCGGTCTCACGAGCTGTACAGTCGAGATGTTCCCCATGAACAGAAAACTCGACGTCGGCGTCGTCGATGAGATCCAGCTGATCGCCGACTTTCAACGTGGGACGGCGTGGACGAACGTCGTCATTGGAGCCAACTGCAGCGAACTACACCTCTGTGGCGAAGAAAGCGTCGTTGAACTCGTACAGAAGCTTGCGCACGAACTCGGTGACGAGTGCATCGTCAAACGCTACAGCCGCTTGTCGCCTCTCGTCGTAGCCGAGCAATCCCTCGGTGGGGACCTGTCCAAGATTCAGAGGGGCGATTGTCTCGTCACGTTCTCGAGGAGCAACATCTTTGCCTTCAAGCGCGCGGTTGAGGAAAAGACGGGGCTTAAAGTCGCCGTTGCGTATGGGGGCTTGCCACCTGAAGTGAGAGAGGAACAGGCGAGGATGTTCAACGAAGGTGCTTACGATGTGCTCGTTGCTTCCGATGCGGTGGGGATGGGTCTCAACCTGTGAGCCAGGAGACCACTAGTTCGATTCGCACTGCAGAAACTGATTCAATCTCGTCTAACGTTTCCAGTAAAGTTCGACGCATCGTATTTGAAAGTCTTCACAAGTGGGACGGCAAAGCCGAGATTCAGCTCCCGACGCCGCAGATCAAGCAGATCGCCGGTCGAGCAGGTCGATTCGGCCTCCACACGCCAACCAATCCATCAGGTCCCGACGACGGCTCCGTCTCTGTCGAAGACGTCGTGGGCGAAGCGACCTGCCTCGACGAGGACGACATGCCCATCCTGATCGACGCCATGAAAACGCCGACGATCAAGGTCGAACGGGCTGTGCTCGAAACAAGTGTAGCCGCGTTCCAACGCGTACAAGCCTTACTACCAGCCCACACGCCTTTCTCCAAAGTCTTCCGCCTCGTCCAGATCCTATCCCGTACCAATTCCGAGCTGTATACGATTTCTTCGATCCGCTCGGCGAGTCAGGTCGTCGATGCGATCGCGCACATCGGACCGCTAAGCTGCGACGAGCGCCTCTTGTTCGGTAACGCGCCGGTCAACATGCGCGATGCCAACGTCGTCAGTTCTTTGGTTCATTTCGTAGGAGAGTTTGCTGCGGGGCGACCTATCATGATGGAGAGGTGGACAAAGACGAGTGGGGTAGGGGATGCTTTGGAACTCATTGTCGAAGTCACGGCGGCGCAGAAAGCCCGTGATGCGACGGCATCCAAAGCAGACGTCGGTACAGGAAAAAGTGCCGAAACCGTCATCACGGCGTTCCAAGCTTCGCAGGCACGCGCTCTCGTGTACAACTCGGACTTTTTGATGCGACTGGAGTCGTTCCATCGATGCTTGACCTTGTACCTCTGGCTCTCGTATCGTCAATGGTCCATCTTCCAGGACCGAGAAGCGGCGAGGGTCTTGAGGAAAAAGATCGAGGACGGCATTGATCTCGTCTTGGGAGGTCTGAAGTTTGAGAGGGTCAGTCTTTATGGGCGGTCGGTGGTGAGTGTACTCTGTTGACATGTCCTCTCCTTCTGCAGGCCTCGAGGCCATCGAAGATGAAGCGCAACAGGGCTCAAATTACTTCAAATGATGGTTGAGCCATGTCTGATATCTTCGGCAAGAGTGGTAGTGGTTCGACAGAGCACATCGCACACCAATGATCGTCAAGGGGTTTTCTTCGTTCTCACTCGATCTTGACGATCAGGAAAGGTATTACGGTATAAAGACGATTATTGCATGTAGACATATGGTTATCCGTGGGAAGGTGTTATATAAAAAGTCTAAATAAACCTTTTTTGCTACAAAAAATGAATAACTTCCGCCAAAAATGAAGCAATAAAGACCAAGACCGAGACGCAGTGTAAACCGGACGCTATGTTGAAGCCGAAACGCCACCGGCCAGCAACAAGCTCCTGATCGCGTCGAGCTGAGACGAGAGCGAAGCGATTTGCTTCTTACACTCGTCATCCTGAACGCGCAGTTCTTTCCTTGCCTCTTCGACTTCGAGCTTGGAAGCCTCGAGCTGCTCTTGCACAGCCTTGCTTTGCTCGGCGAGTTTGGCCTCCCACTCGGCGTGAATCTGCTTCTCGTCGACCTGAGGCGCTGCCTTGGCTTGACCCGCGGTTCGGAGCGCGAGGATTTGCATTTCAAGTGTCGACAAGTGGTGTCGGTCCGCTTCTCGTTGCGTCTCGAGGTCGGTTAATTGCTTCCATAGGTCTGTGATCTCGACTCGCTGGGCGTCGATCGTGCGCTTTGCTTCATCGAGCTGATTGGCATCGACGAGGCGCGGCAAACCTCGAGGACCCGATCGAATCGACGAACTTTGCGACGATATCGAAGCTCGTGAGGTACGTCGAGTAGCTTGCATCTTGGCGATCGATGCGAGCACGGTCGGTGTGAGTTCCGAGAGGCTTCGCGTCTTGGTCGAACCGGGGGGAGACGGGAATTTGAGCACAGCCGACGAGGCATCGTCGTCAAAGTCTATCAGGTCGTCCAGAACGGATTCGTCCATGCCCAGAGGACCGGAGGCATCTTCGGGACGCGGTCGGGAGAAAACGTTGACCAAGTTCATCGACTTGCTCGACGACTTCGAGTTGCGAGCCGAGCGGTCCCTCGAGTACGAGGCGAGGATCGAGTCTGAACGCGCGGACGAGAACGGCGTAAGAGCACCTTCTGGGGCCGATGAGTCGGAGGACGAAAGCGACGTGCCTCGACGCTCTTCGTCGAGAGCAGGTACGGGCGTGGCTCCTTCGTTGACACCGGCGATGAGGAAGTCCTCTTGCAACTCTCGCGAGGTGACCTGGTGAATAGCGACGGTCGGTGACACGGGAGAGCTATCGTCTGAAATCGGGGTTGTGGGCAAATCTTGCGAGGGAGGGGGTCCCATCGAAGAATTTCGTGCGCCGTATGGGTCGGGTGTGACCTCCTTTGCCGGCGTGGGTGGCGGCAGATCCTCGTACATTTCTTCAGCTACGATTTGGATAGGCTGCGGCTTGTGCGCTTTTTGGTGCGATATTGGGCCACCCTTGGTCGGCGGCTCCCAATCAAAGATGATAGGTGTCGTGGTCTTGGCGCTGACACGTCGACTCGTGACGTCCGATTCGGCAAAAATCGAGACAACTCGCTCCACGGGGTTGGCGTTGACCGGCGTATCTTGCGAATATTGCGACATGCCGGGGGTCTCGGCCGCAGTAAGTTCGACATGATCCGATCCGGAGCGGGGTCGCGGAAGGATCTCTAGCGTCGAGGGTGTGCCCGGCGCTCTTGGCGCTTCTTTGTCGGTCCCTCTTTGATCTTCGGGCTCCACAGGTTGGGCTTTGACCTGCGCAACCTCGGGCTGCTCGACCTTGGCCTTGGCCGAGAGAGCGATGAGCAGCGTAGCTCGGGACGAGGTAGCCTCGGGCTGGGACATGCTCTTCTTCACAACGTCGTTCGGCAAGAAGCGCAAAGGATCGGCGGCACCATCGAGCTCATCTTCAGTATCCTCGTTGGCATGCGATAACGAGTCGGAACTCGTGGAGGATGCAACGGGGTCCCGATCCAGCACGGCATCGACGTCAACGTCGAATTCGGGTTCCAACAATCCGTCGGCGACCAGACTCCAGTGCTTGAGAAGCCACAAGAGGGCTTCCTCAGCCCTCTTGCCGTTCGCGCTCGAATAGATCGTATCTGTCGGACCCGTGATGTGTGCCAACAGCTTGCTCCCTCTCGACTGCGACTGAGGCGACGGATCTCGCGGCGACATGAGCATGGCGCCAACGATGTGCGAAACGCTTTCGCGCGAGAGGCGGTTCTCGGGGAATAAGGGAATTTGGGACAGGAAGGCGACCATGTAGACGAGCAGGGAAAAGTTGGGTGTCGGGAGGAGTCGCAAGATGACTTGGGCACTCGTCACGCGAACCTTGATCGAGTTGGTCGAGTAGACGCAAGCCGAGAGGAATAACTTCCATAGCCGCTGGTCGAGAACTGGCTCGGGCAGGTCGCACAGATACTTTTTGAGCCTGGAAAAGCAGAGACAGGGCGAAGTCAGGTCAGTTTACTTCGAAGCCATACCGAGGCTCGTGTTAACTCACAAAGCGGTAACGTTGTGGATCGATTCAATGGATAGGTCGTGCTGCTCGCCGTACTCGGGCGCGGTGTTGTAGATTGCCACCAACTTGGCGACGCGAGAGGTTTCGCCGTGATTGACGAGCAGACCGGGAACGTTCATTCCTGAAGGATGCAAAAACAACTCAGTCGAGTTCATCAAGGACGGACCAATATTTGCACAGTTCAGCTCACCTTGGCCCCGTCGGTAGATCTCCTCAACGGCACTGAAGCAGACTCCGGGTAGCTCATGGCGTTGCCCAGCGATCATCGATGTCATAAAGCCGTACTCGGCCGCTACGGTGAGCGGCACGCCAAAGATGCCTTTGGACGGCTGGGTTTTGGTCGACGTTTCCGATTTTTCGCTCTCAGCAACCGGCGCTCCGAGCGCACGCTTCATCTTGTTGAAGAATGTATTCCTAGCTCCAGACTCAGCGGCGAGCTCGGTGCTGCTGCTGCTACTGCGGTTGTTGCTCTTGTGCAATTTACGCTGAGAGGGAAGACGAACGGCGGGCATGCCGATCAAGGATTTGCGGTGATTCGCTCGGTTGGTCTGTGAAGCGGCCGACAAATGGAATCAGGTCTCTCTCTACAAAGGTAAAGAACAGACACAGAAGAAAAGGCTTACCGCTGCTGATGCGGGGCTCGCTCCGATGGAAAGGATTGCCTCGGCATCCTCAATCGTCAAGAATGATCCCGTGATAGTTTCAAGCTTCTCTAGGAGGGCCAGTCGCCATGCGTAGCCGACGGTGTCGGAGATGTGGGCCGTGCGTCGGGCGAGGGAGAGGAAGTTGCCGGGCAAGCGACCCGACTTGTTTGGGGCAACGAAGGAGGACGACATTTTGGACGAAGTGGAGGACTTGGGCGAGGCCGTGCTGTTCGGAAACGGCCCCGAGGCTTGAGCGGGCGAGGGACGGCTCGACTTGACCTTTTCGACGACGGGCGTAGCCGGCTCGAGCTTCGATGACTGACCCACAATCGGGGTATCGCCAGAGGCGACGCTGCTGGCGAAGATATCGGACCGATCGACCGTGGCCGAGATGGCGGGGACTGTATCATCTACAGTGGAAAATAGCGCTGGGATCTCGATTTTTTGACTTTTCTTGGCCAGGGTCTTCGCGCTGCTGCGCTGGCTGTCTCGGGCCGGTCGGAAGGTCGAGTAGAAGGCGCCGGCCGTCTCATCAAACTGAACGCCGAGATCGAGACTCCCGAGGGAAGGGAACGAGACGTCGATTGGAGCGGCATCGTTCGCCTCCCTGCCGGAGATGGCGCCGAGCGAAGTGGATGATTCCAACGCCGAGGCGAGGAAAGGGGGCGAGCTCGGGCGAACGGGGCGAGGAGGAGGAGAGCCAGTACGCTGCGCATTGAGCGAGAATTTGGGCTTAATGATCTGGATGAGCTCGGGGGGCAAAACCGGCGTCTTAGATGAGGTCGGTTTGTCGTCCTCGAGACCTTTGGCGCTGGACCGGGGTGCTTGGCTATCCTGGTTATGGCGCCCTAGTACGACTTCGCCATCCGCGTCGGATTTTGTCGAAGCGGCGAGTGACGAGCGTACTGCGGCCACCGCGTGTACCTTCTGCACGCTCATCGACGAATCGGACCTCGAAATCCATGCAGGGGTTCCTGTAATTTTTGGAGAACTTCGCAACTCTTCTCGCATCGCAGGAGTGACCTTCTTGGCCGATATGGGCACGATGTCCAGCACGGGCGACTCCCGTCCAGCCTCGCTGCCGTAGAGGTTCGGCGAGGGAGGCGGCGGGGTGCGAAGTTGCGAGGCGAGACCGTAGGTCGACGATGGAGAATCCGTAATTGTGGCCATGGTGCAAGATTCGTTCCAATGAATTGGGAATAGATGGTCAAGCTCACTTGGAACTGCTGCTGTTCAATCCTGCGCCGCGATGTCCGGCGGCGGTCACGGAGGTGGAAAGTGTGCTGAGTCGATCGGAGCCCGGAGGCGAAGGTTTCGGGGGAAATCGAGTCGAAGAGTGCGATGGTCGTGCAGAGGAACGAGTGGTGGTCACAGTGTTGTGTAGAATGAACGCTGTGTTTTCGTCCAGTGCCAAAGAACGCAAGTAAATCGGTGAGTGACGAAGAGAAACGGGTGATGAAGAGAGAGCAGATCTGTGACGACCATTTGCGTCGAGGGTGGAATCGAGACCTCTCTTCGCTTGACTTTGGCAGGATGAGCCTGGATCCGACTTTAAAGCGGACGGGCTGCGACATGCCACGTTGGTGGCGCCGACGGCGAATGCGCGTGCGCGGCAAAAAAGTGAGACTTTCCTTTCTCAGGCGGCGGCGCGGCGCAAGCTCCAGGATCCAGGACGTCAGTGGAATTTTTGATCGGCGCGGGCGTTTCGGGCGGCGGGCCCATTTGGGCTTGCGCGCGCACGGAGAGAGTCGCTTGTCTCACCATTAAGGTTGGCCGCATCGCGCTTGCTAAGTGCAAATTGTGCTGCGGCTAAAGTCGAATTCACTCCCTCCACCTCCAAGCGTCCGCGGAGATGACGGTTTCATGGGCGCCTTCCAGTGCAAACAGAGCTTCGTGACACAATGAAAGCGACGCTGACGCATAATGAAATGTGATTGATCTCATTCCCGAACAATGCCCCCCTACATACTTAATAGGCCCTTTCAAACCTCGGCAACCTTTATAAGCCGAGGGAGACTGCCATGTTTCACACGCGTCGTGTCCAAGTTTTCTGTTTGGCACTTGCCTTCTACCTACTACCAAAGACTAAAGTAAGAGCTTGCATTGGCACGTACCCAATCACTAATGTAATGTAATGTCCAGAGCGCCCGGCAACGGTACGTTCAAACATGTCTTGTAGGATTCACAACGAGCGGCTTGCCGGTGCCAGCCTCGGGATTTGTCACCGCTCTCGGAAGCACTTCGGATTCACATTGGTGACCGCGACACACACGTCATTTCTCTGGTGTCCTGCTCAGTCTGATATTAGCATCATCACGTGATCTCGGCCGGCAAGTTGGCATGCCGGCCGAGATTTCCGCGGGTCGCACGGCTTTTCGACCCCTGGATGACGTCGGTCGCTCCTATCCACCCCGTGCGGATCCAGCGCTCAGGCCTCGCATGGGGGGTTCGAATCCTCAGCGTGCGATCGTGCGCGACTGGGGCAGTGCTGACCCCCATATCAGAGCCTCCTTCTCCTCCATCCAGCTCCCTCTTGGAGTAACTCTCCTCGAATTCTACGTCTACCTCTTACCTAGTCGTCGCACCAATCCAGACCATGACTGCACCGCTCAGGGCCGGCCACGACCCAACCATTCTCCAACCTCGGCACACGACAGCGAGTTTCGTTCAACCATCATCCACGGCCGGCTTCGCAAATACGAGCAGCCAATGGACACTGGGTGGTGAAATCAGTATGTACCTTCCGAGTCGACGTCATACCACCTTCCAATCACCTGTAGTTGAGCTTGCTTACCTCCGAACACCTGTTAGGGCACGCCCCGCCGAGGGAAGAAAGGGATCGGGATCGCCAGGCTCGCGCGTCATTCGAACGTTCGGCGCGAGGGGCCAAGGTGAGAGGAACTCCGACGAATTGGGACAAAATCTGGTTTGTCTGCTGTACCCTGTGACACTGACCTGTTCCGCATCCTGACGTAGACTCCGCAACATCACTTGAGCCCCCTCAAAGACAATCACAATCCGCACCGACGGGTAAGTCGACCCGTCAGTCAAGGGGTTCACACGACCGAGCCCTCGCAGAGACCAGATGGTGAACTTGTTTATCATCCCTCTTGTCCAGAGTCATGACCAAGTGAATGCCTATATCGACTATGAGCTTGGTGCCCGTCTCTGCGGGTTGCAGCCCCCTCAACAATCTTCCTCTGGGCCTTCCCCTCCTCGACATCCAGTTCCCTCGCGCAATAACGACTCTCGACAACATCATTCGACAAGCCAAGCTCACAACACTACACCACCGCGCGTCATCAATCCCAACCCTACTCGGCCATCCCTTCCTTCGCCCGGGATTGAGAATCTCGCTTTGCGTAGGCCCCACGAGCTGCCGAATCAGGAATCGGACTCGCGAGCTCGAAGGGAGAAATGCCATCATTCCGGGAAACAAAAACACGACAAGCAAGTCGCGCCCAATGTCCAGCATGCTTGTCTCCCGCGCCACGAGACTATTCCCAGAATATCGCTGGAAAAGGTCGATTATCGGTTCGACCTTTCGCCCGAGCCAGAATATTATGGCGGCGGCGTCGGGTCTTTGTCGAGCGTGATCCCTCCTCTACCACCTCAGCAACCTCTAACGTCCGCTCACGGAACGACCTATCCACTCGCTCACAAATTCCAAACCACCCCCGTTTTCACCTCGTACGACAGCCGCACCCCTCCAGGCGCTTACCCGACTACACCGGCCTATCATGCCACCGTCGTGGAGCCTAATTTGATGAATGGGGATGGGAGGCTTATGCATGAAGGTGAACCTGTTGATCGAGGCGAGTTTGATGGATTTCATTGCACGGATCGACAGTTTGCGGAAGATGGACGACATGTCGGTGAGTTGTTGCTGGCATCGCGTCGGGTACGGACTCGGCCGAAAAGTTTGAGCTCTTTCGAGCTTGTGGGGGTATCGGTTAAATCCCTTACCATGCTAACGTACTACCGGAGACATATCTGTCACCCTGAACACTTTTGGGCATTCTCAGTCAGCAACCTAGGTCTCATCGAGGGCTTCTCTATGGCGTTCAAGGACGAAGTGGAGATGATCAACGACGCGCTCGAGGCCATGATCGCGAACGCCAAGTAAGCATGAGTGACTCTTACACGCGCCGTATGACAAAATTCTGACGGATTTTCAGGATGCGTGATGAATTCGTAGACGCCAAGGTGCGAACGGGGTGCTGGGGATGCAAGTCGATTTGGCCGACGATGGTGCGGTGATCGCACGGGGCCAAGCGGTCGTGCTCGTGTAAAGGAAAGAAGGAGGCACACATGTCCTTGTGTATTTCGATATCGCGTGTACTACTTGGAATGCTCAAGTATCGGTGTTTGCCAGAGGTCGAGCCGAGCCCGACGGGCAGAAGAAATTCCCGCTGGACATCTGTTCTCTCACGGCTAGCCCGCTTCTTGTCCGTACCCGTAGCGTGATTGTTGAGGAAGGCATTGCATGTTGTTGACAGATGGTTTTGGTACAGTGAGTAGATCCTTCCAAGATGGTGGTCTATGCGTGATGTCCCATCTTGCGCGACGGGCGTCACTTGAGTTTGGCTTCCATGAAGAGGACGTGCTTGCGCGCTGTGAGGTACAGACGATGTCAGGGTTTAATCTTGCACATACATGATCGAGCAAGCTACTCGTACCTTTGGGATCGTACTGCATACCCGTGCAAACACCGCGAACCGGGGACGGTCAGCTCCAATCTCGCTCTTTACTTCCATCCTCCCTCTACGACGTATCGACGCACCTTCATGAACGCCAACTTCTTCTCCGCCGTCCTCGGCCTCTTGGCGATGTAGCTGAACCCTGTACCGACGCTGGTTTCGCGCATACAGGACGGGAACGTGCGAGAGTGAAAGAGGGAAGGACACCGAGTTGTCAGCTCATCGTCCTCTGTGAGCTGGGGGAAGTACAGGGTGTGGTAGCCGTCTTACGTGGAGAGTAGTCGTACGGTCAATAGCCTGGACTTGGCCTTGGCCATGTTGTGGGGCTTGTTTCGGGGGGAGGGGAGGGGGAGGAAGGGGAAGAGAAGAGGGGCTCAGCGCGCCGGTTCGGCCAAATCCTCCCGAGAAAAGCTCTCGGAAGAGATGTCCGGCCTGGCATAAACGGGGGCTTCACTCCGGCTCGCATGTCATCGGGCCAATACAGTTTACATACGATTACTTCTCTCGTTTGAAAAAAAACAGCTACTAGTATCTTTGTTAGAGCCACGTATCAGATATGACTCATTTTCCTCAAGCAGTCGGAAGGCGAAAGCTCGATTGTGGTCGTTTTTTCTAGGCCATTATCTGATGCATTTGCACCTCATAATACAACACAGGGGTTCTACCCCTTCTATCCTGCACATAAAAGCTCAGAACAGGTCCGCCGCCCTCGCCCTCTTGACGGGTTCGAACGAAACCTTGGCACCGGCTCCGATCGCCGACTCGTTCTTTTCCTCTTCGCGCTTCCTCCCCGACGAAGACGACGACGACGACGACGCCAAAATCGACGGATGAACGATTGAAGGTGCTTCTTCCCATTCGTCCGCTTCGTCAACTGCGTTCACACGTTTCTTCGCCGCTTGAGTCTCGACCTTCTTCCCCTCCCTCTTCGTATCCCGCTCTTTCTTCACCTTCTTTACCGCCTTGCCCACATTCACACCACCCGCACCTTCCTCTTCATCCCCCATATCAAAACTCAGCGTGCCCGCCTTCCGCTTCTCCTTCTCCTTCTTCTTCTTCTTATCCTTGTCCGACCCTGCCGATTTGTTGGAAGACCGATTGACGAACGTCGGCTTGTAATCCACGACAGTCTCGGACGAAAGGAGCGTCGTCGTTTCCCCCAACGTGGGCCCTGAAGACGCCATAGTCGGACCTAATGTAGGTCGAGGCACCTCCACCTCCAGGGGCACCTCCACCTGCATCGGTTGCGCGCCCGCATTACTCCCCACTTCCCCCCTACCCTCCAACGGAAACCCTGCATCCTCCTCCTCGTCCTCAAATTGCTCGTCATCACTCTCTCCGAAAATAGTCTCAAAGATATCCCTCGGCGCCTTCTCGTACGTCAACGTCTCTTCCCCTTGTCTCTCATCGTCCCCCAAGCCAACGGTTTCGAGTGTCGGAAGGGGTGCTTTAGGGTTCAGTCGCGTCGAAGTGGCCAGGGCGATGTGGTCAACCAGACCTTCCCCAGGCTCCTCCGTTGTCCCAGGCGTGTGCGCAGGGATGATGCCCCCATTCGCCTCCCTCATCAACTCGTCCATCGACGCCTTCCCCAACACATCCTCGACTTTCCTCCCTGCCCCACCTCTAGCCAAAGGCACCTTGAACTCCCCCTCCAAATTCGCCTCCTTCCACTTCCCCCCTACGCTCTGCCCCCCCTCCTCTTCCTCTTCTCCCTTCTTGACCCCAAAAGGATCCGCGACGCCGAACCTCTTGCACAGCAACTTGTCCGGTTTGAACGTCGTCGTTATCCTCGTCAACGGACCAAACTGATCATTCTTAATCGCTTCTTCGACCGGCGTCAACTCCACCACCACCCCCAATCCCTTCTTCTTCTTCTCCTCCTGCTCTATAAGCTCACGGTCCTCCTTCGTCTTGAGTACAGGCGTATACAAACCCGGTTCGACTTGAGGCACCAATAAAGCACTCGCGCTCGTACCGGACGTAAATCGATTACCCAACATCCCCGAAACCGGTTTAAAAACTTTCGCAGAAGCGACGTAATCCCTCAATTCCTTATTAAGTTCTTTCATCGTTTGCATTCGCGTCCTATTCGACGAAGAATTGTGCGTCGTTGAAAGGGGTAAGGGACGAGGTCCGAAGGGGAAACCTTGGATCGAAGTTGGTAATTGACCGGCCGAGTATTGAAGGAATAAGGTATACCTCGCTTGACGGATCGGGTCCGGTGAAGTGGACGCGGAGGAGAAAGGTTGGAATCCGCGTAAGGCGAGCGAAGCGGTCGAACTGTCCAGTGCGGGGATGATGAATTCTTCGTCGGGTTCTGGAACGCGGGATGGGATTGAAGGCGAGGGACGGGATCGGTTGGCTCCGAGCGGTGTGAGGTTAGAGGAGGTACCGCTGGTGGGCATGTTGGAGGGGGGTAGACGGCCCGTTGTGGAAAGGGTCGAAAGTCGTTCCTTATCTTTCGACGAGAGATACTCGAAAACCGACTTGAGAGGAGGTGGAGGTAACTTTTCCCCCAACAAAGTCCCACGCTGTTTATGGGACACGTGGTTGCCTGGATTAGCACCCCTCGGGCAAAAAACGGGAATGCGATGAGCCGCACATGATCGACGCACCTGATCCGCACTTAATTGCGCATGTGCTCGATTCTCCTTCCCCTCTTGTTGAGCAGAGGTGGTTCTCATCGCTTCGGCCTGTTCCTCGGCCCAAATCTTGGTCGGGTTCGGGCGCCATTCCTCGGGTGGGTTAGGGGGTAGTTGAGAGCTGTAAGACGGGCCGAGACCACAGTATATCAGATTTTTTATGGGTGGGGGGTGGTTATGAACTGTAAAGTCCGACCTACGTTGTGGGAGGTTTGTAAGGCTCGTGGTGGAGCACGAAGCCGGACAGGACTTTGACGCCATCGTGGAAGGTCTCGTCTTTGTGTTTGCCCTTGGGTCGATCCGATGAATGAGCCTGTTCGGACAACCAACCATCAGCATTCGCCGACTCTTTTTCCATCAGAGGATCACTGATCCACTCACATTGACTCTTTGTCTCTCCATTCTTTCCATCTGTCCGTCATCGTCCTCCTCGTCCATCAGCTCCTGCACGACTTCCCCCTCATTCTGAGCATAAGGATCCTCTTCCTCCCTCATGCTTCCCTTCTCATTCCTTTTCCCACCCGCACCCGCACCCGCACCCAATCTCTGCTCGCTGACCTCTTTTCTCCTCGCGCCCCCAACCCCACTCCAAGAATCATACCCCAACCCTCTTCCCTTATCCTGACTCGCGGCAACCGCATCAAGTAAAATCAACGGTCGGTCCAACGGGGCATAATAATGCCCAAACCGTTCTTCATCGCCTCCTTCCTCCTCCTCTTCTTCCTCGAAGGAAAGTTGAAGAACAAGACCTAATTCTAAAGCTTGTCGTTTTCTCTGCGTTTTGGTTAGGCGAGGACCACAACCTTGACCTTGTCTCCAACCCATTTTACGCATCAGTTTTAGGCCGATGCGGGATGGGCTTGGTTCGAGGAGGGAAGCGAGGGTCGCTTGGGCGGTGGGGATCGTTGAGCTGAAATTGGAGGTGGAGGTGGAGGTGGAGGTGGAGGTGGAGGGGTTGGAATTACCGAATAAACCGAGGAGGGGGTCGTAGGTTGACGAGGAAGGGGAGGGAGCGGCGTAGGAAGAGGAAGTTTCGAGTTGGCGCGAATTCGCGAGTTCTTCCAAATCCTGTGAATGGGGAAGGAATGAGTCATTCTGGGTATAGGGGGGGTTCCTGTGCGGAAGGATGAGCTTTTACCTCGTCATCCATAAAGTGCTTGGCCGCATCGACAAGACTGCTTCCTGTGCTGCTGCTCTTGCGCTGGCTGTCGTTCCGTTTCGCTCTCGAGCTCTTGAACGTCGACGGTGTCCATCCTGATCGCGCGCACCCAACAAGCCTCGATCAGCGCCCCACCCCAACCAACATGCACCGCATCTCCCCATCATCGCAGCATGTAAACGTACCCTCCTTGGACCCCACGGTATTGTAATATCCCGCGGAGAAACCTCCCGTGAAAGCGCCGTGGAGACGTTTCCTACCTTGATCATCAAACACTTCTTGTTCCCACAACGGTTTGAATTCGTTCGTATCCGTTTTAGTAGAACTCTGTTGAAACGCATGGCGCTGAGTGAATTTTTTCAAGTGGGGACAGGGACACGCGCAACACTGACGAGTGAAGGTAAGGCGGTGCCTATTTCGACAAAGGACTCATCCACGTTGCCGTAGTGGGAGGGGGCGTCGGGGTGGTTGTGCAGCTTGCGTTTGAGGCGCGAGGAGGCCATGGTCGGGGATCGATGGCCGTGGGGATGACACCCTTGGCGTGAGCTCAGGCGAGAGAACAGACGAGCGGGGTTCTTAGGCCGGTCAGGGAGGCGCCAGCGAGCGGGTACAAGCGCCGTTCTTTTGGGGGGTTAGCTAATTTTGCTTTATTAATGGTTGCTTTCGGCGTGGGGGGTTGCGCGACTCACTTTGGGCGCCACCGACGGACGACCTGTACAGCTTCCTCCTCCTTCCTCCTCCTTCCTCCTCCTTCCTCCTCCTTCCTCCGCAGCCATCCTCCCACACCATCATGCCTTCCGACGTATTGCCAGGTGAGTGAACCCCGGATCGTGGTCGTATGGGATCAACTTTGAGTCTTAGCCCTGCACCGCGTCATCGCGCTCGCTCCGTCTCTCGAACCAGCCGCCGTCGATGCCCAATCCCCCTTGACAGCCGACGAGGTGAGCCCCAAACCTATCCTCTTTGCAAACTTTCGAGCTTTTACTAATTACCGACCCAAACTCTCTCCACCTTTTTCTCAAGCTCGACGTCCTGCGTTCGCAATACGAAACCGAATCACAAAAAGGTTGGGTCTCGGTTCAAACCCGCTTCAACTACGCCTGGGGATCCGTCAAGTCCAACGATCGAGTTCAAGTCGGCCAAGGCGTCGCTTTGCTAATGGGTCAGCAGTGGCGTCCCCAACAAGGGAGGAGCGTGCGTATCACCAGAGGTGGTGCTGATTCGATTTAGCGAGGTGCACATCAACAGATCTGTACCGCACCGAACCTACCCGACGAAGGGAATGCCTGTACTTTCTCGCCGTCGGGCACTACAAATTGGGTAACTACCCCGAGGCGAAACGTTACAACGGTAAGATCACTCCCTACACGTTTATCATGCCCCGACCAACCCCGACCAACCCCGACCAACTCGTTTCCCATATCCCCTCAGGCCTTCTCCTCCAAAAAGAACCGAGCAACATGCAAGCCCGATCGCTAGCGTCCCTCATTGACGCCGCCGTATCAAAGGAAGGTTACGTCGGATTGGCTATTGCCGGTGGTGCCGCTACGGTGGCGGGGCTGTTGTTGACCGCTTTGTTGAGTGGGGGAAAGAAGGGGAGGTAGGGCCGGGAACCGAACACGCGGCGGTTCTCTCTGGGTCGAGTCTTAATTCTTTTTGGGGTGGCGAGGTCGTGTATGATTTGTTTTACTTTTTTTTTCCCCCTTCTTTCTCTCTTGCAGTTGTCGTTTTCCCATACCAGTGTATATATTATGCCTGTTCCGAGAAAGTTGTCCCGGGCGTTCTTCAACCACGCTTGAATTGTTTGCAGAGTGATGTTACAAGATACTACGAAAGGAGAAGAAAAAAAAAAAAAAAAAAAAAAAAAAAACACACACACACACACACACACGCCCCCACAAAAACACACGCACACACACACGCTCTAATATTGATGCAACCTCGGCCCTCCACCTCTCATCTCCAATTCCAATCCGGGGGGACAAGTCCTCTCCCATCTTTCCCTCGCCTCGTCTCAAGTGGGTTCCTAAGCCGCGATCGTCGCTCCAGGAAAACATTCGTTGGGCGTTTGTTTAGGGTGCTTGTTGACGGCGTGGTCGCGCAACATGATTGGCATCGACGCGACCAGTCTATCAAGTTGAAAGGGGATGAGGGGAGGAGTTTGTGAGCCGCGGTTCGGGGGGGGGGGGGGGGGGGGGGGGAAACAGGAGTGAGCTGTGCGAAGGTGGGAGGGGGGAGTGTAAGACGACGCACTGCTGCTTGCACACCGTACAGGTTAACATCGCTTTAGGCGCTTTCTTCAACACCTGCAAAACATACACCCACCCACCCGAGGTGGATAGGATTAGGATCTTGCATCAGTCTACTTCCTCCGCCTACCCTACCTCCCGGAACGTACACCACCCGCGGTCGTATCCAACTTGATCCCGAGCGCTTCCTTCTTCTTTTGCTCGTTCTTGCGAATATCCTTTTTACTCGCCGGCATCTTTCTGTTTCCGGCTCGGGTGGGGTTTTGGGGGGCCTGCGGTGTGCTGTGTGCTGTGTGCGGTGTGTGGTGTGGGGAGACGGGGGAGGGGGATAAAGTAGAGTTGAGATTGAGCCGTGGTCGAGGGACTTCGCAGCGCCAGCGTCCCCCAGCCGCGCAATTCACCCATTCAAACGCATTACGCATTACTATTAGCTGGGCACTTGGTAACCTCGGCGGGTAGATTTCAAAACTTCGCAGCCGGAGTCCAGCCTGATCTCGCGCGCGTGATCGAGGCCAAGGTTTCCCACATTCCTTCCTCCTTTGACTCAATCCCACTTTCTTTCCGAATCTATTCAATCACCACCGGACTACGGTAGGGAATTCACAGAGAACGATGGCGAACAAGAATAAAGGAGGCGCCGTGAAGCGCTCCGCACCGCGCACGACCAACTCAATCTCCTCCTCTTCCACATCCAGCAACACCCAAGTAGTACCCCCTTCCAAGAAAGCTCGATTCGAACCCACCGCCTCCACTACAAAGTCTACAACCAGACCTAGCACAGTGACCCACGCACCCCCCGTAACGAACCACCGAACAATCGCGAACGAAGCGCCTACCCAATTCCTCATCTCTGCCGGTTCCTACGAACGATTACTCTACGGTCTTTCATGTCAACTCAATTACCTCGAAAACGACCCTCAACAAGGATTACAACTTTTGGTTGAACCTTATTTCTCTTTCCCGGCTCATTTATCGTCAATTAGGGCATTGGGTTCGAGTTTGTTACCGAGTCCTCGGACGGGGACGGAGAGGAAAGTGGGTGGTAAATGGTTGGTTTCGGGTGGGACGGATGAGATGATTAAAGTGTGGGATTTGAAGAGGAGGAAAGAGGTTGGGAGTTTGGAAAGTGGGGAAATGAGAGGTAAGTTTAGTTTTGTGAGCGCGTTCGGGTTCGGGGATTCAGAATTGAATTAACCCCCCGCCACTCCTGTTTTGGGGCTCGCTCTACCTCTACTACCAGGCACGATCACGACTCTTTCTTTCGTCCCTTCCCGAGGGATGCTCATGTGCGCCACGACCGACTCTACGATCGCTCTCTACCGCGTTCGTGATTGGGTCCTGTTGAGGTCCTTGAAAGGTCACCAAGGCAAGGTGAATTCGATCGACCCTCATCCTGCTTCAAGGGTCGCGCTTAGTGTTGGATCCGATCGCATGTTGAGGATGTGGGATTTGGTAGCGGGTAAAGCAGTGGCGACGATGAAGATTGGAATGGGTACGTTTTATTTCGATTTAAAACAGGATCGACTTGTTTTGGGTTGGAGGGGTAAGGGTTGTGACTGATTTTTTTTTTGTCGAGTTCCGACGGAAAATGTGACGCAGAGGGCGATCGAGTCAAGTGGAATACGAACGGGACTAAATTCGCCATCATTTGCAACAATCGCTTAACCGTCTATGGCATCGTTAGTACAAAACATTTCCTTGGTGTGGACCACATCGCTTCCGATTTACTGATATCCCCCCACACCCGTTCTTTAATTGTAACCCCTTTACCCCGCCTGATAGGACATGACTATTCAACACTCGCTCGTTTCAACCTCGCGTTTTCAAGACGTTCAATTCACTTTTTACCCGCTTGATAAATCGACTTGCCAAAGAGAATTCATGTTAGTCGCTTCGGACGACCATACGACTCATGTTTACGACGTCAGTCAAGCTTCGGTACCAAAGGAGGAAGAAGGGGAAGAGGAAAGGGTTGTGGAGGGGGAGAGGGAGGGGGAGAAGTCGACGTTGGAGAAGGAGGCGGTGTTGAAGGGGCATACGAATCGAGTCAAGGCGATCGATTTACTCGAAGTCGCTTTACCTTCGTCACACTCAACTACCACCGAATCGAAAGTTCGGAGCAAGAATAATGACGATGGTTCGATTTCTTCGACAATGATTTTGACGTCCGTTTCGTCAGATGGTCAGATTTTGTTTTATGATTTGGCGCGATTGGTTGAGGAACGGGGGGAAGAGCGGAGATTGGTTAGGGAGGTTGAACCGCTTGGTAGGTGGGATACTAAAGGATCGAGGTTGACTTGTTTGAGCGTGGTGGGATTGAAGGAGAAAGGGAAGAAGGAGCAACAAGGTGGGGAAGGGAAGGAGGGGGAAGAGGCGAGTGATGAGGAGAGCGGGAGTGAGGACGGGGAGGAGGACGGTGTCGATGTCGAGGGTTTGGAGAGTGATGAGGAAGACGGAGAAGAGGAAGAAGGTGAAGAGGGATGGGATGGGATTGAAGAAGAAGAAGAAGAAGAGGAGGAGGAGGAGGAGGAGGAGGAGGAGGAAGAAGAAGAGGCAGAATAGTCATCTCTCTTTGCAACGTTCGAAATCGTACCTTGAACTGCTCAAAAACGAAATGCGATATTGCAAACTTGATATCCGAACGAGCCCCCTTACTGAAAAAACTCTATATTCCCGACACCTAACGACGATCACAATCATCTATTCAGCGCCGTCGCCGCGACCTCGGACCTACGATCCGCCTCGGACTCTTCCAACAACGCCTCGGCCAACCCACTGCCGAACGAATTCGATCTCGGTTTCGTCGTCTTCTTGACTCGTAAATGTTTCGAACCAGTTTGGTCCTTACCATTCCCCTTGATTTCTTCACCTCGTATCGAACACTCTTCCTCTTCGGACGGATCGTCCCCCCGGATCTGTAAAGCTCCTCCGCCACCTTCCAAATCCCTCTCCTCCTCCCCTTGCTCCCCCCTGCCACGATCCGTTCCCTGTACAACAGCTTGATTCGCTTGACTGACTTTCATCAAAGCGATCTTGAACCCACCAGCGACGATGATCATCGCTCCACAGAGCGAAAGGAAATCGGGCCATTTACCAAAGACGATCTTTTCGATCAACATCGCAAAGAGTAGATTGGAAAAGACGGCGAGCGAACCGCGTCCGGCGGCTTCGCGTTGAAGACCTAGGGTCAGTAGACTGCGAAGGAGAGGGAATCATCATGGAAAGTTTGGGATTTTTGTTTGAGTCCTTCGTAAAAATGTAATAGTGAAAAGAACAGGCCTGGTCTGCATCACTCACGCCTGCGCGACGAAGCCAAAGATTCCGATCGGGGTGATCAATAACCAAAACGTCGGATCGTTGAAATAAAACACGGGCGGAGAGTCGAAAAAGATTGGGTACAGGCTCGACACGAGGCAGCAGTAGATGGAGAAATAGGCGATCGAATGCGTCGCGCTGGCTCGTTTGCCGATCTTGCGGATGAGCAGGTAGGCTGCGGCGGAACCGAAGGAGGAGCCGAGGCAGACGAAAACGGCAAAAGTACGTTGTTCGGGCGTAACGCCTTCGGGGGATTGGGAGAGATGGCCGGGGAAGAGGAAGGACGGTTTGGCGATGAGCACGACACCGCACAATGAGACGAGCGCGACGAGGCCTTCGGTTAGCGAGTAGGCTTCACCGAGAAAGACGCTACCGAGGACGCCGATGATGAAGGGGGCGAGGAAGCCGAGCACGGTCGCATCACTGAGGGGGATGTAGCGCAACGAGTAGTACAGTGGGGCGATGCCCCAGAAGCCGACGAAGCCTCGGGCGGCGAGGAGGAAACGCACGCCCGGGGGACCGAGGAAGGGGTGTTCGACGTTGTTGCAGCGCATCCAGGTGTAGCAGCCGATCCTGTTGCTCATCAGAAGATTCGGTGAGCTTGTTCCCCGCTGGTCCGAGTCGGCACATAGGTCGTGAGGAAAGGGATGCGTACCAGGTCAAGGACATGCGAATGAGGATGAGTTCCCATACGGGCATGTTCATTTGCTCTTGTAGTGCCTGTGGGATGAATCCTTCGTCAGTCTCCGAAGGGGAATCTCGGTCAGAGCAGCGCGAGTGAAATCGCTGACGAACCTTGACGCAAGCGGAAATCGTCGCAAAAAATGCCTGGGCAGCTCCAATCAGCAAGAAGCCTGTCCAATTGGTAAAATATATTCAGCGTGGGTTTCAAGCACCCAACTGATGGATGGGACGCGCGCACGCACGGACCTTCATTCCGTTTGACAAAGTCCTTGGTGCGATCGATTGCGCCCAACATGCCCGGTCGATCGTCCTGGTAATCCTTCTTGAACCTGGCCCACCTCCTAGGGGCATCCCGATCGATTTCGTCCAATCCATCATCGTGGTTGAGGTGACTCCCTGCAGCTCGACGGCCGGGTGAGGACCGACTTGGGAGCAGAGGGGAGGCCGACGGGCTGCTGCGATGACCGGTGCCGCCGTTCAGTCCTCGACGGGTGTAGTAGTCCATCGGGGACGGAGAAGCGGTCGTGGGTGAGTCGGACGAGATACCGGAGCTGTTGTTGGTCAGCACGAAGGGGAGTACACGGTCTGGGTGGGTCACCTGGGTCTTGGACGAGGTGGTGGTCGTGGTGGTGGTGGTCGTCGTCGTGGTCGTCTTGGTCGTGTGCGCGTCACCGCTGCTGCTGGCTCGATCACGCTCCGAGCTCGACGACGACGGAGACGACAAACTTGAAGTCCCAAACGCAACGATCGCAGCACTGTTGGCGAGATGGGACGAACCCGAAGACGACTTGGGCGACTCGGCCAGTTCAAGGATTTCGACGCGTGGTCGAGGGCGTCGTGGAGGGGTCGACATCGTTCGACAACGAGCAGCCAGCAGGTCGGTGTGGAGGAGTCAAAAGAGTCGTCCTCGCCCGCGCGGTGGCTGATACGCGCGACTGGCATGGGTCCAGTCTCCCCCACGCGTTGAGAAATGGGGCCAGATTGTAAGACACTTGTAGCTGCCTCCAAAATATTCCTTTAGAGCAGGAAAATTTTGTAGGTATCAACGCCAGACAATTGATGGCCGTCGTGCTGCAACCCAGGGACTCGGGAGTGAAAGGAGGTGCGATCGTTCCATCAGCTCGGGCTGGGACGGCCGGACCGGACGGAGCGGGGAGCCGGCGCGGGCGAGTTGCGGCTAGTAGTAGCTTGGAAGAAACTGTCCATGAGGTACCTTCCGCAGCCTGATGACTCCTAGGCGGGGATAATTCAGTCTCGATGCAAGTAGAGTGCTGTGGTGTTTGGTTATTCAAGCATTGAATGCTTACTCGGAGGCAAATCGTGCACGGTGTCCACTCCTAGCGCGATGAGCGGTCCGAGCTCAAGCTCAAGCGGCGATATCAGCCCCCTATCGCGAAAATGCAACCCTCTCCAACTCGAGCGGGTACCATTGCTGCGCGCTTCTCAATTTGTTGTTTACCAAGCACTTTTAGCGTCAATCAAGCGTCGTGCAGAACCGAGCACGATGAGTCGCCGATAAAATGTTGGCCGCGAAATCGGATCGTGAACTAGTAGTAATACTGACTTAGAAATCCCCTGCGAATGGAAACGGTTCGCGCTGGCTCGCGTCGTTTGACATGGGAAAGGCGCTTGGGCTTTCCATCCCTTGGCTCGACTGAGCTCATCTCCACCCTCCCTCGCCACCTATTCAAGAGGCTCATTCTCCCCCCGACCCGGTCAGTACACCATGAACTCTCGAAAAGCGGCCCGCACGATCCCTTCAACGATTTCGCGCCTGTTGAAATCTCAAGCGTTCCTCAAATCGCCCCCGGCCGCATTCGAAGCCCTCCTATCCCACCCACCACCACCCTCCCTGATCCGCACACTACCCAGTCGACCGAACGAGGACGTTCCCCTCATACATCGAGAGCGTACGTCCCCTAAACCGTCGAGAGTCGTCCAAGCTCTCCCTCAACCACACACGAATCGAACACCCCCTCGTCGACCCAATACCAAGAACCCTAAACCGTTACCCATCGTCTTCCCCGAGGATCAAATTCGACAACAGTTCTTTTTGGATCATCCTTTCGAGGCGTATAGGCCCAAGGATTTGAACGAGTTGGAGACCGTCCAACGCGACGCTCCCGGACCTCAGGGGAAACAATGGACAGAATTGAGGCAGAGGTCTATCGTGCCTGGACCGGATGAGTGAGTTACAGTATACATAATCGTACTCAGCATCATCGCAATTGACTACCCCTACCCTGCGAAACGACGTTCGCGTTTCCCCCTTTCTTCCTTTTTCCTTAGCGTGATCGCCTTCACCCTCAACCTAATCGAAGCGCATTCGATCCCGCTCTCCAAAGCCTACACCCACGCCCTAAGTCAATACCGTACCCTCAAAGCCGAACACGAAATCGCTACTTCTTCCGCGATCGCCGAAGCTCGCGCTCATGGCGCCTACTTGTTCGGTGAGGTCGAAAGAGGTTTGGTCAGTGAGGAAAGGGCTTTGGATGAATGGAAGGATGCGAAAGAGATTCAGGCTCAGTTGTTGAAGGGGGAGAGTATGGGCGCTAAATTGGGTCCAGGTGGTGGATCCGCTCCGATGACGGGTGCTTCGAGTTTGAGTTCGAGTTTGACGTCGACGTCGACGTCGGTCGAGGGGGGAATGCCATGGGGTGATGCGACGAGGTCGAATCGGGTTGAGGAAGAACCGACTCATACGTACGAGTTGACGGGTGGAGAGAGGTATTTGGAGAGGTTCGAAGAGAGGTTCTTGAATCAGGCCAATTTGGCGGCTCAGGAAAGGGCTCAGCAGAGAAGGGACTCGACAGCTTGAGTAGGGAGGAGTGCAGGCAATTGCAGCGAACGAGTCATCTCAATTCTTTACGTGGTTTGGATACGTTGGATTTCATTCGCAAAAGCTAAGGCAGATGGTACAACGGAAGATGCGTTCCTCAGAAGCGAAGAATCGGCTTGATCACCTGCACGAGAGGCAATCACGTCGCGAGCGATCAGATACCTGCACTCGTCCCATGTCCCATGTCCGATTAAAAACCACTCACCGAGCCATTTTTTATCGCTTTGAAAGCCTCCTCATGATCAGCGAGGGCGAATTGCTTGCTGAACTTTTCCAAGGGCAAGTACCCCGCTTTGCGCAGCTCGATCAGTTGGGGGATGAAGACGGGAGGGTGCGACGCGCCTTCGACTGTTTGAGGTGGGCAGAGAGGTTAGCGTTGGGTTCTTTTGTCGAGATAGAGCGAGTTGGGGCTTGAATTACCGTTGCCGATGAAGGTGAGGTGCCTGACTTGAGTGGCGTTGATCTGGGGGTCGTGCAGAGGAAAGATGAGAAGAAATGTCAGCGTCCCGCGCCCTAGCATCTGACTCAATACGTTCAGGGAAGACCTACATCCAGCGACACCTCCGTACCCTTGGGGAAGACCCCAATCTGACACAACTTCCCTCCATGCGCCAAAAAGGACCAAGCGGCGTACATGCAAGCCTTGACGCCTGAAGCCTCGACCGCATAATCGAGCATCTCCCCCTGGGTGATCTCTTTGATTCTAGCTTGGACGTCCTCGGTACTGGCGTTGATGGCATGCGTGGCTCCGCATTCGAGAGCTATGGAGAGACGGGTCGGGATGATGTCGATGGCGATGATGTTTCTCACTTTGAGGGAGGAGGAGGCACAGATGGCGGATATGCCGACTCCGCCTAGACCCCAGACACCGATCGAGGAGGTCGGCTCGGGTTTGAGCACCTTCAGGACGGCTCCCGCCCTGCAGAAGAGGAAGGTCAGTGATTCAATTTGAAATGAGTTTCAATCTCCGCGTACCCCGTTTGAATACCACAGCCCAAAGGTGCGAGTAGTGCCAGTTCATCGGTGTCGGCGTCCACCTTGATGCACTTTGTTCGATCGAACGACAAGCGCGATCAGCCATCCCGCCTCAACGAGTGAAAATCTTAAAGCTCACACTGTTCGCAGCTGCCAAAGTATATCCCGAAAACGAAGATTGTCCAAAGAAGAAGCCCTTGACCTTTTCGCCCGTTTTGATCTCCTCGGCGAAATGTTGCTGCCCCTCGGAGGCGCGCTGCAAACCGAAATTGAGCAACGGCCACATTTTGCACTGCGAGCCCTTTTGCGCATGACACGAGCGACACTGAGAACAAAAGTTGAAACTGAGCAGAACGGAGTCCCCTTCTTGGAGATGGGTGACTCCTTCGCCTGTTGCTTTGACGCTGTGGTACAGAACAGGGGGCTCAAAATTCAGCGTGAGAAAATCCGTTGGACTTCGGCGAGCTTCTCCATGATCCCGTGCGGAGAAACGACTTTTAGCAGTAGCATTATCAGTCTAGTCGCATGACACGTACATGCCTGAACCCTCGTGCCCAACACAAGAAGGGAATTGACCTGGAAGCACCCCATTCTGAACGGAGAGATCGGATTGACAGATCCCGGACGCAACGAGTTGAACCAGGACTTCGCCGGCGCGAGGGTCATCGACCGAGACGTCGCTGAGCACGAAAGGCTCGTGGACACCTTTGAGGAGAAGGGCTTGGGTCGAGGTGGGCATGATGACGACGGTGTGTGGGCTTGGCAGAGGAGGGGGATGCGGGCTAGGCGCAAACGGGTGGAAGCTTCGAGTGGATGCAGTCTGGTAGAGCGGCCAGAGACAAAGGTTGAATGCAGGGGATCCCCGGTCCAACAGTCCGGCGAGACCGAACTCTGGTCAGGAGCGGGCGGGCGCGCTCGCTCGAAACCGTTAAGTGGGGGGGCCCCGGCCTTTCATTAACGCGGTCAGTGATCGGCAGCTGAGGGCGCCATGACTGACTTGGACTATGAATGCTCTGCCACAGCTTACACACTTTTCTCGATCTCTCGATCGCTAGGTCTCTTCTTGGGAGCGTGGTTGAGAGGTTCTCATTCGCCGGAAGCTGAGGAAAATTGAAGCTGACGGTCATCAGAAACTCGTTCGGCGTTCCCTTATGTAAAGAAGTTGCGCAGCGTAAGCAAATGCCAAGGCCGGCGCGATATATGATCGCAACCCTGCTGGAGTTCCTATCTTCTGCGATTCAAAAAGCAAACAGAACGTTTGCGAGTTTTCCCGCAAGTCGCCGTTTCGAAAAAGTCATTTGCCGAAAAGTGTCAAAATTCAGCGCCCCGCCCGCCGAATTATGCCCGACGCCTCCTCTCTATCGTCCCAGCCACGTGTTGTTACGGCTCCTCCGTCCCCGGTGACCCATATTCCCCCCTCCCTTCCGCTCCTTCTCTGCAGATTGGTCCGAGTGCCATGGCATACGAATATGACACCAAGGCCGTGTTGCTCGATGTGAGTAGGCGGAGGTGCGGCGCAGGTGGTGTCGTGTTCCGTCTGTCTTGGCGTGTTGTATGACCGGCGTGCGCGCGGGAATCTGCCACGCGTCTTACAAGCCGTGATCCGCGCGTGTCATCCTTCTGCAAGGGTCAAGAAGCAAGAACCAGGCCGGTAGGATCCCCCCCGGAATACTGACCCCCGTCGTCTGGGCCGTGGACTCGCTTCTAGTTGATGAAGGATGGCGAGAACAAGCTCTGCGTCGAGTGCGCCACGCCTCATCCCCAGTGGTCAGTCGATGCAGTTCCACCCGGTCCCCCATTACAGTTCATCTTTTGAATGCTGAATCATGCCCCCCCTCCCAGGTGCTCGCTCTCGTACGGCACCTACCTGTGTCTGTCCTGTTCCGGGATCCACCGCTCCCTCGGCGTGCACATCTCGTTCGTGCGCTCCACCTCGATGGACAAGTTCACCCCGGCTCAGCTGGGACGGATGAAAGCAGGCGGTAATCTAAAGTGGAGGCAATGGATCGAGGCTAGCCCAGAGTACGAGAAGGGGATGTCGATTCCTGACAAGGTTCGTTCCCGGCCGGCGTGTGGGATTTGACTTCTCTCTCCTCACGGTGGGGGGAAGCCCGCCCGTCCCAAGGGGAGCGTAACAAAACGAACGCAGCTGACGAACCGGGTTTTTCTAAACCACAGTACAATACTCACGCGGCGGCACAGTTCAGGGATAAACTCTTGGCCGAAGCCGAAGGGCGATCGTGGTCCCCGGCCGACACGCCCGCACCCGTCGCCTCGAGCTCGTCCTCTTCGAACCAGACCGGCCTCCGTAAACCACGGACCAACATCCCGATTCGGGGAGCATCCCCTTCTGCTTCATCCGATACGTCCTACAACCAACCTCGATCCGAATACGCCGCGTCGAACGATCAACCACCTGACCAAAGAACGATGAACGAGACCTACTTCTCCCGTTTGGGAGCCGCGAACGATTCCCGACCCGAACATCTTCCCCCTTCGCAAGGTGGTAAATACGCGGGATTCGGATCGGGTGGTCCGGCGTTCACACCTTCGCAATCGACGAGCTCAAAGGCTCTGCCTTCGTTCGATGATCTGAGGGATGATCCTGGTTCGGCCTTGTCGAAAGGGTGGGGGTTCCTCGGTTCGGCTTTGGCTCAAGTCGGTCGAACGGTGCAAGAGAACGTCCTACAACCGACGTTGGAGAAAGCCGTTGATCCCAACTTGCAATCCCAGTTGAGCGGCTTCGTATCTAAAGCGGGGAACGTATTGGGTGAAGCGAGTCGAACGGGTGGTGGTTACCTTGCTTCGGGGTTGCAAACGAGTTCACAGTACTTGAAGAGGGAGGTCGGTGTCGATGTAGGAGATATGGGAGCTGGCTTCGTCGATCGGGCTACGGGAAGAGGCGCGGGGCAAGGTTATGTTCAAGTTGGGGGACATCAAGCACCCGAGGGGACTGAAGATCACGAGGCTGATTTCTTCAATGAGCATATGGGCTCCTTCGCTTCACCTTCAATTACTTCGGCGAACCATAATGCGTATGGTGCTAATTCGAGGAACGAGTCTTCGTCGTTTGGGGATGAACAGGGTCAGGATTCATGGGCCAAGATGGCACCCTCGGCCACGGCAGCGAGGTCCGGAGGCGCCGTTTCGGCGGGCTCGAACGGGGGTGGAAGGAATTCGCCTGCTTTGGCCGTACCGGTGGTCACGGGGTCGAGGGGCTTGACAAGAACGCCTTCACCTAGGGGTGGGGCGAGTGCGGCGACGAAACCGGTGGCGGCGGCTGCACCGAAAAAGAAGGACGACGATTGGGACGAGTGGTGATCAGTGGGGGGAGGGGAATATGATAAAAGCTCGATAGAAGAAGGCTTCGATTGGTCTAGTCGGGGAACGGAAGGATTGTTTTATCCTTTAATGAAATGACACGCATAGAAGACGATTTTTTCTTCTTTGGCAACGACATTCTTTCTGATCTCCCTCTACGGGTGAATTGTACTACACAACATCATGAATTGCACTACTTTCGACTTTTGGAGTGGCTTTGCTACAATTTGGCATCTTCTGTCCGTGCGTGCCTCAGCGCCTATGATCTGATCACCCGGTGGTATAAATAGCAATCTTGCCGACCAATGGTTCGCCCGTCGTCGCCAACAACTCTTTGACTTCACGCTGCGTTGTAGGTTCATGCCATGCGGCAGAGAACTATGATGAAAAGGAGGCGGTTGAGCGGGGTTAGCGATGCGCGTAGTAGGAAAGAGCGCGGCACTCGACCACGTTCGCAACTCACCAGCAAGGGGACGACGGTCCTCCCCTCCAATACGATGGAGTCCAACAAAAGCTGTTTGGGCAAACTTGAAGGATCGAGGCAACCAGGCGGTGAAGGGGTAGGGTAAACAAACGTATCCTCCTCCTCCTCCTCCTCTTCCTTCCCCTCCTTTTCCACCTCCACCTCCAGCTCACCGACGTCCATCTGTTGCGCACCATGATTTCCCGGTGTAGAAGGACTCGAAGTCCCGACTTGAGACACTTTATTCGACGCCGACGCCGACTGCGGCACCAACGAACCCGCCTCCGAGAACGAAGCCCTCTCGCACCGATCCAAAACCTCCTTACACGCTTCCCAAGCGAACCAGTCGTTCGTCATCGGGTCCAACAACCAACTCGGTTGGTAATCCGACTTGTACTTCATCTTGACGCACGAATGGATGTAATAACCCATCATGTACTGCGTTAGATCCTCTAGTCCGCCTTGGGATTGCAGTTCGCGCACGAAGGCGACCTCGCGTAGGGCCGAGACCTTGCCGAGGGAAAGACTCGAGTATTGAGGATCCCAGGCAAAGTAGACCGACGAGACGGCACCGGGAAGAATGTCGATCACGGCCAAGGCGATCAGTTGACCGTCGAGGCGATAGAGACCGTGATGGGAGCCGTAATTGTAAGAGGGGTTCGGAGTCGGCTCGAGATGCAAGGGCGTGTCAACGAGGAAGCGGCGGAAGCCTTTGCGGGTCACTTTGGAGTCCGGTTCGTGGTGGACTTGGGTCTGGGCGGGATGATCTCATGGATGAGTCCACGAGCGCTGCCTCAATTTGGGTATTCTAGACGTACCTGATACCGTTGAAAGAGCGCATATTTCTCCTCGGTGAACGAGGCCTCCTCAAGGACGTACTATAGGGGGTCACAGTGCGCTCGATCAGTTCGGCGCGTCCGAGATAATAAACAAGCCAACGCAAGACTGACCTCGAACTTGTGCTTGAAAGGTTTGTCCACAGGACTTTTGGCCCACTCGAGTTGATGCACCATCTCGCTTAGGTCGGTCGGGGCCTTGCGCCTGCCCCCCTTGGTAGGACCAGCGAGTTTCGCTCTTGACTCGTCGCTCGGGCCGGGTTCCGCTTTGGTCGCATCGGCCTTGGCTTTGCCCTTGCGTTGGGCATCATGTTTCGACCGAGTGGGAGCACGGAGGTCTTGGTCTTCGTCGCTGATCGTAGGTGGCTCGATGGGCGGATCGAACGTGACCGCATTGGCCGTGGTTAGCAAAGAATCGGCTTTGGTCGGGACGTTCTTGTTCATCGGCGGCGAGGTCGACAACACTGCCGTCGGAGATGGGGGCACAGAGGAAGAGGAAGGATCGAGATTTGGATCGGCGTTGGAGATCGTGGACGGATCGACAGGTCCCCAACCCGGTTTACCCTCGTGATCTCCATCGATGACAAAGGCCGTGAACCTGTTCAAGACTTGACGTTGACTCTTTGCCGGAACGAACGCCGCCGCGTCGAGCCTACGGCATCGCGAATCGTAATCGGGGGGGGGGGCAGTTCCGAGGTCACACACGCACACCACTAGACGCTGAAAACTGACGATATCGTGTATTGGGGACAACAGGTGCTGCGCATGTCGGGCTTGTAGCAGTACTTGCCCGACCTCCTCCACCCGCGATCGAGCATGAGCTTGTAGGTCGAGCAGCTGAGCAGATGGGCCCAGCATCTGGACACACGAGAGGGAGGTCAGCACGTGTTTCTGCGGCGGTATCCGTTTCATTCGCCTGTTTTCGGTCGCTAGTGGAGACAGGCAATTGGGTCTACAGCCCGCAGGCGAGGCCAGGGCACTGCGGGGTTAAGAGAATTGCTGCGGTCGTGGCAGCAGAGCTCGACCGGTGGCCTGGCTCATGGACGACGCTGGGCACGAGGCGCGGGGTCGCGTGGGGGCGGAGCACGGAGCACGAGGGGGAGAGCACACAGGAGCAGTGACCGGACACTGACCCGTAGCTCGAACTCGTCTTCTTCGGAGGCTTGGTCGAGTCGGATGATGCTCCGGAGAGGTTCTGCGGTTGACAGTAGCCGCACGTGCCCTTCGTGTAGCCGAGCGGTTGAAGGATCGAAAGCATTTGCGACGGTTGATGCGAGTGCGAGTGCGACTGGGACTGGGACTGGTCCGACGCGTACGACGACGAACCCGAGGTCGAAGCCCCGGACGACGACGAGACCGAGTACACCGACATGGATCGTCGATTGCGACGTCCTCGCGCTGAGAGCTAAGGACGATTACGACGACGACGACGACGCCGACGGTCGGAGCGAGACGAGGGAAGACGAGAGAAACGAGCCGACGCCAAGCCGGTCCGCTCGCCCTTTCTAAAGACCCGGCCCTGACTCGGCCGTGGCTTTTGCCCTCGCCAATCCGGGATCAGCTGATCAGCGGAGCTATTATTGTCAGATCTAAGCGTTTTTCTTGGGGACTACTTTCTTTCTCATCCGTCGAGGGAAGTCAGTCTAATGCCGGGCCGTCTTGCAGAACGGAATGAGGTGTCGACCACCGAGTCAACGATCGGACTTGGGGGCCTTAAAAAAGGTGCAGGAGTCAAAAAAGGGGCTCAAGTCGATGGGCAGCCAACGACTTTTCGGTTGCCGAATCAGGACTTTCGACTGCCTATCCGCAGAGACCTCCGCAAAGACCGGAAGTCGCCGACGGCCGGGGGCAGCGAGCCGTGCTTTGTTTTCTGGCTTGACCCGACGACGATCAAAATTAGGAGTCAAAAGGGACCGCCTCTAGCTTCAAAGAACTAAAACCTGCTCGAGACGTCCGGTCAGGAGCGTTGGAATCACTCACCCGGCGCTCACCACTTCTCCGCCGGCAACGAGCGAGTCATTTCCATCTCCGAATCCTCGCCCGGCGCGGGTTCGGCCCCTGGCAGAATCGCTTGTTCAACTTGGCCTGCCCGAGTCCGGCGGTCGGACCATGTTGTGCCGGAGGGGTACGCCGCTTTTTAAATACATCCTTCTAGCACCGAGTTTGTTATAGAGTCAGTAGGTACGGTGCCCCGCACTCGATCGCCCGCCTAAATGCGGAGTGCCGAGTTTATACTTTCAAGAGTCGCTCGGCCGAGCGGTGCCGTCGTCGATGACGTGAGCGCTCTCTCTGCGCGCGAGCGAGTCTTCTTTGCGCGTTCACAGCCCATCCTCCGCAGGCGCCGACACCGGACAGAATGAACGTGGCTTTGACGAGCCATCTCGTACCGGAGCACGCCCCACTGCCGCTCGAGTCAAGGTCGCTGTGGGTCGTGCACGCGACGGTGACGGGCACCGCGAGTGACGTCGCGGAACGGATCGCGCGTCGAGGCGTGCGAGCAGGTTGGCACACCTCGGTCAAGCACGTCTCACAGTTTGAAAAGGTGTGTTCACTCTGGCTCTTGATATCCGGTTTGAATTGAGCTTGAATGCTGAAGCGTTACGAGCGCATTTCCATTTCCGTCTGACCCGGGAGAGCAGACCGAATTGCTCGAACTGGGTTTGATCGTCTTTGTCGTGCCTACGACCGGCAACGGAGCCACACCACCTTGTTTCCTACCTCTATGGACATCCCTACTCCATCCCGAGCTACCACGGGACTTTCTCCAGGATCTACGGCAAGTCCCTGCCCCCATCATTGTACTGTTCCCCCGGCGGCTAATCGAAGCGCTCATTTCGCTGACGGATCTTCTTCTGCCCCTCAGGTATGCCGTCTTTGCATTGGGCGATTCGAGTTATGCAAAGTACAACTGGGCGGGCAAGAAGCTGTCGAGGAGGTTGGACAACCTTGGCGCGACCGCCGTCGTCGAGCGAGGCGAAGCCGATGATCAGAACCTGTGGGGGTCAGTCAAGTAATCGTTCTGAAACGAGCCCAAATAGTGTAGGAATATAGTCTCTGATGCGCTGTCCATCGTGTGACAGGGTCGAGTCGACGTTTCCCTCGTGGCTCGAACGCTTCTACCAAGCCATAGACCCCTTGTTCGCCCCCGCACCGCACTTCAAACCCCTCAGCATCGATGACGTCCCACCTCCACGAATCAGGCTGACCAAAGTCAACCCCAACCACGAGCACGCCGTATCGAAGGAAGCTTTATCCTGGGCGAACGATGCGAGATGGGCCAAGGTCGTCGAGATCAAGAGGACCACTCCGGAGGATTGGTTCCAGGACGTGAGGAAGTTCGAAGTCGAATTCGTCAAAGATGAATTGTCAAAGTGGGATGACGAGGCAATCAGGTGCGTATGCTAGAACAGCGATCGGTCGGATATGGGGAACCTGAACGTCGAATTCTTCCCGTGTGGGTACAGATACTCCGCTGGGGACGTGCTTGAAATTCGACCGCAAAACTCGCCAGAAGATGTCGATCGATTCCTTTCGTCGGCGGGATGGACTGAGCTCGCTCATCAGCCCTTTCGGCTCGAGGCCTATAACGAGAGTGCGTTCTTTTTTTTATAAAAGAAAGGATGTTGTGGGCTTCGACTGACTCATCATCGACCGCCCAAAACAGACCGACCTCTCCCTTCGCATTTCCCACAGCCGTTCATCACGACCCTGCACTACCTCTTGACTTACGAGCTCGACATATCGGGCGTGCCGAGACTATCCTTCTTCGAATGGCTAGCTCATTTCAGCGAAGGGGACATGAAGGAGAAGCTGCAATTCTTCTGTACCGGCGAGGGGCAGGTGAGCAGTTGGCGCGTTCACAAGTCCTCGATGTTTCCTGGCTGAGCGAGGGCGAGGATTTTGACCGCAGGACGACTTGAACGACTACACCTTACGACCACGACGAACGATCAACGAAGTCATGTACGAATTTCGCTCGGCCAAAGTCCCCATAGAATACATCCTCGACCTCCTACCGCCTCTAAGACCGCGAGCCTTCTCAATCGCAAGCACGCCCGAAGCCCATCAAGGTCACGTCGAGTTGCTCATCGCGATCGTCAAATACAAAACCAATATGTCGACGCCTAGGAAGGGGGTATGTACGAGTTGGTTGGCGGGTAGGGAAGTAGGGGAGAAGATGTGGGTCAGATTCGATCGAAGTGGGTTGTTGAGGTCCCCTGTTAAGAGAGGGAGACCCTTGATCATGGTTGGGCCCGGCACCGGGGTCGCGCCTTTTAGGGCGTTAATGGAGGAGAGGATACGAGAGGGAGCGAAAGGTACGTCGGCACGTTTGAGGCGCATAATCTCCGCTTTCGTAGGGGAATATCCGTAAAGTTGACTTGCTTTTTCGTGGGGCTTTTCTTCGTAGACAATATGCTCTTTTTTGGGTGTCGATCCCTCGCCAATGATTTCCATTTTCAAGCCGAGTTCAGTCAGATGCGCGATCAAGGCTTCCTCAAGTTGATCACAGCCGCGAGTCGAGATCAGGTACGCCAAGCCACACCCGTCATCACAATGCTCGACTATTTTTTTAAAGGCATACTGATTGCGACGTACATCCTACAGGAGGACAAGATCTACGTGCAACACCTCATCCCATCGCAATCGGCGTTGATATGGGATTGGATCCACCAACACCGCGGTTCGATTTACATCTGCGGATCGTCGACCAACATGCCCAAGAGCGTCAAAAAGGCCTTCCTACAAGTCTTCATACAGAACCAAAGCGAAGGGGAGGGGGAGGGGAGCGATAAAGAGAATGAGGAGGAGAAGAGACGGGTGGACCAGAAGGCTGAGGCGTGGTGGGAAACGCTCGAGAAGGAGGGGAGGATCGTCGAGGAGACTTGGGGATAGAAGTGCAACTCCTCATGTTATCAAATGAAGTGCAATAAACGCTGCATAGACACAACAGTTCGTCATGAGACACACCGCATCAATATAAGAGAAGAAGAAGGGCGCGCTCGCGCGTGTATGTGTGTTGCAAGGTTGGATCGACGAACGAGGTACTACAGGCAAAGAGGTCCAAGACGGAAGAGAGGAGACGGAGAAAAAGAACATCTGCAGGGGTCATGGTACATGCATACAGTGAGTCGGTAGCCAAAACAAGGTTTCTCTCAAGAAAGGAGCAAAGCGCCAGCGATCGGATCTGCGAAGCAGAGGAAAGCGTCGTGTATCGAAAGAAGCGGGCGGGCACAAGCGAGGGCAGAGACTAAGGGGGACTTGCTACACACAAGCGGGTCAATGGTATTACGAGTCGTAAGTAAGTAGGTGGGGACAGGATGCTGCGTGGCGGTTTGTGCAGTTCTGGACGTAAGGTGGGGAAGTTCGTCCGTGTAAGGAGTCCCAAAAAGCGGGGTGGGTACATCGTGAGTCAGCAAGACGGGAATGGCGAGAAGGTTGGACGCGGATTTTGGTGTCAATATCGGTGATATTGCTCATCCTGAAGCTGAGGTTGGTGAGGGTGGAAGGCGTAAGGCGATGTCGTTTCCCTGACCGAGCTCGATAGCCCTGACAGCGAACTGCGGCGTTTGTCACCGGGCGTGGGCGGAGCGTTCGCGAACATCGCATTGCCATTCCCTTTCGATGCAGCGGACTTTTTCGATGCCTTAGGCTGCACAGATATGGAAAATAGAATGAGGAGTCATCAGTTGACGTGTCGTCCATTTCGTGGGTGAAGGTTCTGCGCACCTTGATCTTGGTCAGGTCACACGTTCGATGCGGCGAGTCGCGGAAGAACAGGGGATGCATAAATCCATTGTAGTCCGAAACCCGAGCAGGGTCTTCATTCGATGGGAGACATTCGACCAGCTCCATCGTCGAGAGGCGAGTGAAGGAGTCTGTGAATATGATACTGGGTTCAGCGCGCTGTGCAGACATTGCTCCACGGCCGCACAATAAGGTCGCTTACAAATGTTCAGTTGGCGAACGAAGGAGTGGATGTTGCCGTGACGGAAGATGCGAGTGAAAGCCTCGAGAAGTTCTGGCGACGAATGCGCAAATGTGAACTTGTCACCCTGCAAACACGAAGCCGATCGTACAAAATGTCAGGGCACGCTGGCTGCGGTGGGCCCACATCGATTGCACACTAACCTCATCGTTCCATCGTATGAGATGACGATAGTCCTCGTTCGAGAGCAAATGCGAGAGCTTGCTGATAAAGGGCTGTGCAATTTCAGGTCGAAATTAAGTGAGTATTGGCTCAACATGCGCAAAAGGGGGCAGAAGCGGACATACCGTCGTAGACTCCTTTCGTTCCTCATCGCTGCCGGTGCTTCGCTCGCCCGGCGGACTGTGGCGCGGGCGTAAAGGGATCGGTGGCGATGACAGAAGGGGAACAGACATCCCCGAAGCAATTGGGAGGTACTGTGCCCCACTTTGCGCCATGATTCCTTCCTCGTAAGTGCTGTAACGCGGTGCGGCGGAGAACACCCCCCAGCGTTTGCAAATTTGTTCGCCGAGCTCGGACCCCAGTGCTGGTTCACACTCGGCGAATATACCGCGGTGGGCCCTGACGTTATCGCATTCGGTTGATAAGGGCGGTCGAGAATCGGGGACAACGTCGACCAGCTCGACGTGACCGAAGAAGACGACGAAGAGCTCGGTCTCGCGTAGTGGACCAGCTGGGCCGTTGCCGGATAGAACTGCTGCTGTCGAGAGGTCGGCGATTCGCCGGATCTCGCGGACATGGCCAACGTCGGCGGAACGTGGTGGGAGAAGCCGACGGCACTCGTGTCGTGTTGTTGCTGTTGTAGATGTGAAAGCGGATAAGAGTGTTGGTAGATGCCATGAATGTCATGTTTTTGCATTGACGAGTTGCGTGACGCGCTCAAGATCGCTGACTGTTGGAGCGTTTGAATTGTTGGCTCATCGGGGTGCGAAGAGGCGCCAGAAGATGGCTGCTGCAAGGAGGCGCCAACGGTCGCCACGCGCGCCGGCCCAGCGGTCGAGAACGGGTCGTCGGAGCCGATGGCGCACGCGAGATGCGCGCTTTCGAAGTTGGGATGGCTCATTCGAGGTGGGGAGGCATGCGGAGGGAGGAGTTCGAGTGGGTTGTAAGGTCGGTAGGTTCCACGGTCAGCCATCGGCCCCGGCCTCGCCCTTGGCGTGCTACCACCGGTACTGCTTGCCGGCGATCCCGGATGCATGGGGGACGTGCGAAAATTCGGCATCGATTGATGGTGATGTAGAGCCGGCGAGTAGTGCTGTTGTTGGTGCTGTGGCTGCTGTTGTTGTTGTAGGTATTGTGGCTGTTGGTACGGCTGGTGTGACGGGTGCTGCTGACTGTATGCGCGAGATGGTAAAGCATGTCGCTCATCGTGGGCAGAGAGAGGCACCATCTGTAATGGCCGGTGCTGGTCGTGGTGTTGTTGTTGCTGTTGCTGGTGATGCTGGTGACGTTGATAAGAATCGGTGTCACCAGACCCATCCCGGGCTTGCTCGGTCGAGCCGGGCGGCCAGCCAGCGGCTGTTGCATGCCCGGGTGCGGGTGCAGCACCTGTCACCCCACTTGACCCGGCCGACGGCGGTGGCGGCGGTGGTGGCGCATGGGCAGCTGTCGGAGCCGACTGCGGCACGGCGCTCGCGTCGGCGCTGGCGCATGACGTAGGCCCGTGCTCGTCGACTGCAGTATGATTTTATCGCAGCAAAGCAAGCGAGCCCCAAAAAGGACCATGTGGAAGCAAAGTCAGTTCGTTCGGTTCAACAAAGTTCCCCCATGCGAGTCAATCGCACTCACCCCAACTTGGTCTACGATGATCGAACCCACTCGGCGGCGTCGATGGATTCGATGGTACTACAGCTGTTGTGAGCAGTCCCAGAGCAGCAGCAATCCAAGACGCGGGACAGGCGTCCGCAGAGCGCATCCGGCGAGAAGGTCGCGCGCGGTCGGCGGCGAAATGTGGACAGGATCATAGACACGCGGGGTGGGGGGCAGTCAAGGCGGAGAGAGAGCGTTCGCAGCATCAGCATGAGATACACTTTAACGAGATGATGCCACAATACAAGCACTCACGCATCACATGCCACGGCGTCTGTGCAAGAGCAAAGGGAGGGGTGCAGAGGGGAAAGGCCAAGGAGATGCGAGGAGAGAGGCGCACAAGTCGAGAAGATGAGCTGGGGTTTGCTTCAACGAGGACCGAGCGCCGACATCCAGGCTTTGAGCTAAACGAGCCTACATTCTTCTCTTGCTTCTGCCCCATTAGCATCATCGTCTGCGGCGGTTGTCTGCCCATCATCTCGTCTCCTGAGCGATTAAGTGATCTGGTAACTGTGTTCGCCTCCCGTCCATCCATGGGGGTATGTGGTGCTTGGTCCCTGCTATTGAACGACGACATTATCGGCGGGTCATGAGCCGGCCGCGCCGCGCTAGGACGCTGGTCGTCCCAGCTGGTGCCTGAACGTGCTTGGGCAAGCCGAGAGACGTCCAGCTGTGTGCCTGAACGGCGTTGCTCTTTGAGAGAAGGCCAGTCTGTGCCTGCAGAAGGTGGTGTGCACAGAATCTGGGAGGGGTCGTACGTACTGGACTCAGGGTGGGGGTTTTGGTATGAGCTGTACAGATCTGTCAAACTGGTGATCGTCGAGCCAGATAGGGAGGTAGCGGTCTGGATGATCGCAAGTCCAAGCAGGGAGCGTGAGCAAGAGAACACGCGAGATGGAGTTTGGAACACAAGGCGGCCAGAGTCCATCCGTGGACTTTTCAGCTCTGCACCTGCCCTATGGCAAAAGGAAAAAAGGCACGCGATGAGGTATGATCGGAGAAATCCAAGACTCGCGGTCTTGCGGTAAGCCCATGCGAGATTTTTCGAGTCCTTCACTGCGAAAACCACGGTGCGTGAGACACCTCGAGAACGGGGAAGGTGCGAGCGGCTCGGCTCGAAGTTTATCCCCCAGCTTGGGGCGGAGTGCGAGCCACGTCAATCGGCGAGGAATTGTCCATCGATTATTCGCGGATCGATGGCGGAGCCTGTGCACCGCCACAATCTTGCCGGAGCTACCTACTGTACCAACTTGGGACTATTAGTGGTCTCAACACTGGCCCACGATGTTGTTTTTAGGTACGAGAGCGACAGCCGGGACCTGCCGAGGACTGCGCCGGCCGACCTTGCCACTGAAACTGACCCACGCTGAGAGGCGCCTGTCCCGACGTCACCAACTGGCGAGGGGTTATCTTGGGCCCTGCCTGCCGCGATTGGTGACGGCTGTGACTCGTCCCTATCGATATCAATTGTCGTACGTGGTGTTGTTTGTGCTATAGCCTCATAGGCAAGTAATTTGGCCGTTTGCCGTTTTCTCATAAATCGACATGTGATGCCGGGCAGCGAGGTTCTCGCCTGAATATCACCGGTTCGTGATCGTCGGTCTATAGGGGCCATGTATGGGAACGATCTCGTGGCAATGCTCCTCCTCACGGCGCCTTCCATGTTGATGGAATACCTCAGATACCTTGCTTTGTTATAGGATCTTATCGGCAGGAATTGTTTCCCCGTCAAGGCATCATTCATCTTCATCTCTCGAGAGGCAGAAACGGGAGAACTTGGTCCCACTCGGATAATTGTTTTTCAGTACTGCTCGCCACCACATTCAGCCAGGAGGATCAAGTCTTGCCATTAGTTATTGACCCATTGCTTTTCATGTGTCGTCTCTTGTCGCTCCTGTCGCTCTGCAGAATCCTCATTGTGCGCATGCAAAACCAGCGCCTGCGAATCGATCAGTGGGACGTACTCGTTCGCGAGTTGCCGACCGGATGACCCTGCTCGCATACTCTCCGACACGACCGGCTGTTGAGTTTCTGAGCCCCACTGGTTGGGCCATATTGCCAAAAAAACTCAGATGCAGGTACTAGAGTAGCTTTAAACCCCGATTTTTCGACCCTGAACCCGAGCCATTCACTCGGCAACGGCGCGGCGCCTTGGCTGTTTACGGGCGCGGGTCACGTGCCTGCGGACTATCTTGGCCACGCGATTCGCCGGTTGAACACTAGCCGGGTGGGACCATTACTTGTTATAGTAGGCACCGTGTAAGGTCCTCTGTGTCAGGTCTGCTTTTGAAAGATGCTCGGATCCATCCGGGATGCGATGATGTCCTCAATTTAACCAACACACCGGACAGAAACTGTAAAAGTACTTCGCACATTTAATTGCCTGCCGCTCACTACTCAGCAACGGCGCGGCGCCTCGGCTGTTTTACGGGCGCGGATCACGTGCCTGCGGACTATCTTGGCCACGCGATTCGGCGGTTGTACACTAGCCGGGTGGGACCATTACTTGTTATAGTAGGCACCGTGTAAGGTCCTCTGTGTCAGGTCTGCTTTTGAAAGATGCTCGGATCCATCCGGGATGCGATGATGTCTTCAAAGTAACCAATACTCCGGATCGATAAAAGTACTTTAATTGCCGCACCGTCACAATCCGAACTGACTGAATTAACTGAACCCGACCGCGGCAGACCGCCGCCCAGCAGGTCCTCGGACTTTCGATTTCAGACACTGCGATTTAAGTGGGGCGGGTGCCGTGGCCTGCTCAGCTCTGCTTAGCTGGTTGAGATTCAAACTTCACAATCCGTAACATCGAGTCGCGATCCTACAATTTTCGTCCCGGCCTGGAGACAGAAAGCTGCTTGAAAATAATCGTATTTCTTGTAGACGGAACTAGGTCGGTAGATAGCTTTTGAAGCTTCATTTGCTGCCCCGACTGTGAGATCTCAAGGCTGGAAGGGAGAAAGCCTTCTCTCAGAGGTAGCTGGGTAGATTATCACACCAGGGAACTACACGAGAGAATGCAACGCCTCTTGAAAGCCTTCAAAGACCAAAAATAAAACTCCCCGAAGCGACACTCCTTGTAGCGGATGCGCTTGCACAGCGCCCCTGTCTTCCGAAAAGAAAACCGTGACCTCCGGTCGTGGTCGGCCCGGTATTCGTCACATGGGGTGTCCAGTCGTCTAGCAACGGGTGCCTTGGTAGTAGTTAATAGACACAGCTACTAGGCACGTTAGGCAGTAGGCAGCTATCGAGGTACGTAGTTAGTAGATGCTCACCTAAAAGGTACCGTTGATATCCAGAATTCTGAAGATCATGGATTAAATCGTTCAGATCCTCTAAGTTTCACTTCTAAGGGACATCTGCCTATAAGGCACACATGTATCGGAAGCCGCTCGCCACCCGACCTACTTGCCATGGCTGGCATGTGCGCCGCGTGAGCAACCGTGAGATGTAGACCCATTTGTCTAGGCGAGCCGGTGACTCGAGTTCGCCGACTCCGAGTTCTAGCAAAGTCGTGCCTGTGGCTGATGGCAACTGTAGCGTACCAAGAGCCCCTGACAGGGCCAGTGTCGGTGTCGCAAAAGCCCGACGGGGTTAAGCCTTGGTCCCTGGAACCTGAATCAGTTTCGGACCTAGCTGGTCTACGAAGTGCCCCAGATCAGCACGTGTTGAGGCCATTGGGCTGAGTTTTTCCCCCAACTCGGATGCGCACAAACAAGAAATCCCGCAAGCGCGTGGCGCGTTAGCCTGGTCTGCGATCGACGTCATCGTCAGAGCGAGATCCTCAAGCGGCTGCGGTGCACTACCCCAAAACTCGCAGTGCGAATGCCACCCATCATGGGACGTTCCACAGATGCTGGCTCCGGCGACAAATAGGTTTCGCCCAGGCTAAAGTGTTGTTGCCGGCCCACACTTGTCACGGTGGCCGGCAACGCGTACAGTAAAGTAGAAAGAAAAAATTAGTCAGCAGCATCTCGTGGGTCGACCTATTTCGTCTGGTGAGATAAATCAGCCATAGAAATCGAAGAAGGCACGTGAATGCATTTTCCACACAGCTCCGGCTTGACATGAGAGAAACCTATCTACCTCCATCGTGAATGGTTCAACATCAATTCACACTGCCAAGATACAAGGACTGTGTTCACATAGGCCCGAAGGACAACTCGCAAGCAGTTCCTCCTGCTCCTTCAGGCGCTGAGCAAATGTAGTGCCACATTCGATGCTTATCCGCGGCTCGGACTGCTCAGAGGTTGGACTCTCTTCCCCCCACATCCATGCGCGTAGAGGAGCCAAAAACCCAGGAGTGGAAAGGTGTGATGGGTAAGCGGACGCCGAGCTGGCGACTGAGCTCCTCCTAGTCCCGAAATTGCGATCCGGCGTCGGAGATTTGGTCGGCTCGGAGCACTCGTTCGCAGAGACCGCGCTGGCGTACAGTGCGAGGCATGTTGGGTGGGCGCCGTGACCGCAGACGGCGCAAAAGACCAGCAGCGCGTCAACGTTGCGTTGGCAGATGCAACAACGGGTGGCTCGGGCCGAGCACCGAACGCACGCATTGAAGGGAGGTCCTTCCAAAGCTTTACCACAGTTGCCGCAAGCGGTATGAAAGGTCACCGAGGTCTGAATAATGTGCAAACAGTCCAAAGGAAGCGATCAGTCGTTGAAGGAGGTGCAGAAGATCAATCTCCAATGAGGTTGCTCACCTGAGCTTTCTCCCGCAACTTCACGACAGGAGTGTACTTTTGTAACGAAGCTGCCGCGATGTGCAACTCTGCGGCATTGAGCGAGTCTGTGAGGCAGCACACGGTCGCCGTGAGGGGGAAGTCACGGAAGGCAGGCAGAAGGATAAGATCCAACGAACCTAGGTATGCCTGTGTAACGCGTGCAACAAACAGCGAGTCCAGCTCAACGTCGCGATCCTGCAAGACGCAGCATGCGACCGCGCAGAGCTGCGAATCTCCCTGAGCTCGCCCCAACCCCCCAAAGTCAGTCAACGGTCAATGACCATACAGCAGTCGACAGATAACGGCAGCTAAATCACGCTTTGCACTCACATCATCGGCAAAGCCCTGTAGCACCGAAGCGATCTGCCTCTTCATTATCTCGGTCGCCTCTTTGAGGCGATGGCTCATCGCTTGGGCCCGCTGAGTATTCAGTACCAGCAGCTCGATCTGCTCCCTCTCGACCGTAGCAGCTTGGAGATCGTTCGAATTGCGCGCTTGAGTCCCCGGGGGTGCCAGCGATCCTCTTCGAGAGTTGATCAGGCCGACCACGGTCGGGTCTGCCGATACGGCGCGACTTCCATTGATCTGCGCCGCCATAAAGGCTTCACGTAGGTGTGTCGGTCGGCGTTTGTCGCTCGTGCTCGAGCTGGCCCGCCGCGAACGCGCGATTTGGAACGAAGTGAGATGATCTCTACGGAATATGCCTCCACCGTCTTCTTCGCCCGATTCGGTCTCGGAACTTGAACCTGGAGGGCGGGCGGGCCCTGTGCGGTGCCTTGAGCCGGAAGGTCTCGACGCCTCGAGAGCGTTATCGATGGGAGTCGCGGTGCCACTTAGGTTTGTACCACCAAAAGTCGAGCTCGTCGACCTTCGTCCCATGGCGAGTCCTGAGCCATTAGTATTGAGGGGCCTCAGCGATGTCAAGCCTCCCAGTCCAGCCCTGACAGCGCTGCCTGAACTGGAAGAGCTGAGCTTCCGCGCCGCGCTCATTTTGAAATGGGATTCAGTTTCAGAATCACTCGACGTCGAGCTCAAATCACGGTAGTAAGCTTGCGATGTGGGTTGAGAGCGATCCTCGGCGTGGGGCGAATCGGTTTCACTCGATGTGGACTCTTCGGCAAAGTCCGGGAGTGGAACCTTGTTCGAAATGTCCGTCGGCCCAACGTGAGGCGATGTGGTCACGGACCGTCGGGAGTTGGCGTATGCGGAAGAGTGAGGAAATCGGAGCCGATGCGATGATGTCCCAAAGATCGCTGGAGCGGCAAGAACATCGGGTTTGAACGAAGGAGGGGCTTCGTCTTTGAGAGGTGTCGCGGACGACCATTCGGGGGGCGTCGTGCCTTCGAGCCAAATTTTAAGGATCCTCCAAAACTGGCACCTGTCCAGTCGTTCGGCGTACTCATAGGTCTGCAAGTGTTGAATCGGTCAGTGACTGTGTTATAATTTGCTTGGGCTACAAGTGCGGCGGCGGAGTCATGTCCCACTCACCTTGGCATTGGTTTCGCACATTTCCGCAAAGCTGAGTCCCCCGACCACGAGACTGTTCGCCAGGTTTGCGAACTGGCTGGCCGAGAACTCGGGATCAAATTGCTGCAACGTGTTGATGTAAGCCGTTGATTGATACATGCGAGCTTCCAGACCCTGTTGGTCGACTTGGTCTTCGATCCTGGCCGAGCGGAACTCGAACGGTACGTCATGGCTCGTACGGGCTTCGTCGACGAAAGACATCGTTCCATCGAATGACCAAGCCGGTGTCGCTCGCGGGATGCTGTCCAGCAATACGTAAGAATCGGCATTGATGTCGTGTTGTTGGAAGGTCGAGTTCGACTTGGAGACGGTCCAGAGTGTTTCGTCATCGTTGTAAAGGATCGCTGAGGGGTGCTCATCCGTTTTGAGCGCGTACTTGGGGAAGTGTGGCCTTCGGACGTCCCAGACCTCGATCTCTGTCTTCCAACCCGCTGCGGCGCGGTCGAGACCACCCGATGTATCGCCGCCATCCGAATTGCCTTCCTCTGAGAGCAAGGACAGAGGGCTGGTCGCGAGCTCGGTCGGCTTTGTCGGATGCCAAGCGACGGTCGCAGCCGGTTGAGCAGGGTACAGCGTTCGGAAAGGTTTGGTCGCGATCGTCGCCCCTGAAAAGTCCCAGATCTTGATCGTACGATCCAATCCACTGGTCACGACCCACCCACCGTCTCTGGTCCCGCCTGCGCTGTCTGTGCGCTCATGGTAGAACCCGTCTCGCCAGTCCAATGAAAGGCAAGCATCGGTATGACCGGCAATGCGGTCCGTCACTCCACCCGTTCTTTGGTTGACGTTTCTGACGTCGAAGCGGATCAAGGTCCCCGAGGCGCAAGCGGCGAGCAACGTCCACGGTTGCGATGAGGAGGGGGAGAAAGCGAGATGCTTGACGGGGGACGCCGTCTTGAGTTTCCGTGTTTGGTTTGGGCCCTCGCGCACATCCCACAACTTGATCAAGCCGTCCTGACCACCACTGGCCACCCATGACCCGGTGCTGCCACCGAATAAGACGCGATTGACTTTGCGGTCGTGTTCGTGCCGAACCTGGTCGACTCGATTCGAGTCGTCTTTGTTCAGGTCCCACAACACAACGGTGCCATTCGTGGAGGCGGTGGCCAGCTTTGTCGAAGTGGCCGCATAGCCCCACGCCACATCGCTGAAGAGGTGAGCGCCGCCTAGTCGAGAACCCATTTTGACATCGAGCACCTCGTTGATGCCATCTCTCTCCACTCGACGCTCGGGTGCAGCGCTGTCTTCGCTCGAACCCACGTATCCATCCGAGGCGGTGGTACCACGCGATCTTGAGCGACGGCATGCAATCGAAACGGTCGATATGGCCGACGCGTTGGGATCCACAGTACGGCGCACACCTCCGCGGGGAACTTTCAGTATCCTCAGACCTGCAAACGGCAGGCGCGTTCAATACTGAGCGGGTTCATAATTAACAGCAAATTTTAGGCGGCCACTTACAGGTCCGCCCAGCTACTGCTACTCTTCCTTCGCCGTCCTCCTTGGGCTTGGCCATGGCGACCATACCCCGCTCCCTCGAGACAACGCCAATCGAGTATCGCATCGCGCGTGAATGCTCCTTCAGCTTCCGCCCGCCTCCGAGCGGATTCTCCCCGTTGTAGCGTCGGCTGGTTCCGGCGAAAGCATTCTCCGCAGACCAAGATCCGGCGGGCGAGTTATTAAATGCCGAGGATCCGGCTGAAGACTGATGGGAGCCCGAGGCTTGTATCGGCGCTGGACCGTTCGAGGCTTGGGACCGGATATGGCCCGACACACGATTGAATATACTCGTACCGGCCTGCTGAAACTGGTTCTGATAGCGGATGTAGAACGCGGCCGGGTCTTCGAAGGAAAATGCTGCATTTGCGCCAAAGAAATGACTGGCGTTGACATCGGCGGGATAGTACGATGACGACGAGACGTAGGACGAGGTGGCCGCAGGAAGGGCCTCGAACCCGCCGTAGGAATTGTGAGAGGTTGATGAGCTTTGGCCATAGTTGAGACTCCACGACGACGAGTCGCTGGCGCTGGTTGCAGCAGTTCGAAGCTGAGGCTCACGCGAGCGGGGCGGGTCACTGGAGCTTCTTGCGATCGGGGGCGCGGTGTAAGCCGACGACGGCGACGGCGATGCCCGCGCAAGCAACGGTTTCCTCGCGGCAGCCTTGACGATGTTGGAGCTCGAAGTGGGTGCTGCTGTCGTCGTACTTGGGATCGTAGTCGATGTGACGGTGGGGTCGTGGCTGGCGTGGGCGAGTGCTTCGAGCGCATCAACGGCGGTGGTTGGCGCCCCACTTGCGCTCGTCGCGGAGACGCCCGCGGTGGTCGCGCCGGAGCTCACATCGGCCGAAGCGCTCGCTCCCGTGTTGAGACTCGCGGTCGCACCATCAGCAGCCCCTGCGACGACTCTGAGTGGCGAAGGCATTAAGGACGTGTTGGGCGCCGCAACGATGGCGATGACGGAGGTCGTATCGAGGCTGATCGCAGCTGGCGCGGACGAGGTCGAGGCCGGCGAAGCAGCCAGCGACGGGGCCGGTGAGGTCAACGTGGATCCGAGCGAAGGGTGGCCAGGAGTAGAGGGCGTGTACGGCTCGACGGTGGCGGCACTTGTCGTGGCCGTCGTTGGTGCTAGTCGTGAGAGCGTCGAAACGAAGGCGCCATGAGCGGTCCTCCGACGAGGCGCTGTGGGGCGATCGTTCGACGACGGCATGGCGGGTGTGACCCCACGTTACAGTGGAATCGACACACACCGCGCGAGCTTCTCCGTCGGGTTGATATGTTTTGGTATCCGACCGCACGATGCGACAGGAAAGTAGTCAATCGTTTTGGAGCGAAGCGAGTGAGTGAAGCCAGCGCGGCTCAGCGGTCCTCATGCCTCCAGCCAGCCAGAGCGAGAGCCGCGCTGAGTGAGCCACGGTGAAACTGACTTTGAGTCGCCGAAAATTGTACAGCCGAATACGCTTGCAGTGGCCGAGTGCAGTCAAGTCGTGCTCGTCATCATCGAAGTGATCCAGTGTATATTGGTCTGAGCGATCTAGGCTATCGTCAGTTTCGACTGGTAGGTTTGGTGTCTGTTGGAACGACTCAAACGAGCCGAGGATGGCGGGTCGGTGGGACTGCTGGCGGCGCCAACCAGGGTCACGAGACTCCGCCAGGCAAACCCACCTTGTTTGCCTCCCTTGACATCATCGGCTCCGTGAGGTTTGATGTCCATATTAGTCACGATGGTTCTGAAAAGGCGCCCTTCACACGCCAGATCCTTGTAAATCTTGTTCAATCCGACGGAAAGGTCTGGGGCCTCAAGAGTGATACTTTCAAAAACCTCAGCTCGTCCTGACCGGCTGGAACAGGGTATCGATTCTTAGTTCGGTAAGCACCTCATTCCACCACATTATTCGCCCCACGTACGTGATATCTGTGTACTGGGGAACTGAATTTGACTTGACGGTTCCTTTAGAGCACTGAGGCTCGAGTCGACTGCCACCTTGTCGGACAACTATGATTCGTCGCCTCGGGTCGCCGTGGAAGCTGCTCGATCAAGTGCACAGCGTAGGCCAGACTTTCGGGCTACTTAGACCCACGTTGTCCCATAATATCCACATTATTTCGTTTCCAATATTGCCATGGTAATATTCCCACCTGCCTATACCTCCTTGAACCGTTCTAAAGCTACTGCACAAAGCGTCTAAGGGCAAGAGTTGGCGTCATACCACTCGTGTTTAGGCAGACCTCGGCTGCTTCGCCCGGGAACCTCGGCAATACCATAGCGGTGACACCGTTCAGTGCTCATTCTTGTAGGAAATAATGCTGATTCAGTTGTCACTAAATGCAAATGAAGATTGGGTTTACTGAACAAAGATCATATTATGAAGGAGGCTCCGTGACACTAGCGAGGGAAGGCGGTGACGGTACGAGCAATACAAATTTTAATAAATAAACCGATAAGAGAAGAGCCAGACCAATACAGAGGTTACTTCAAGGGATGAACGCATGCGTTGGTTCGGGGTTCGACATCACAGCCGTACAAATGCTCAGATGTCCAGTCTGCTTAAAACCGCCAATTGCTGCGCATTATTGTTAGTGAGGCAGAGAAGTTGCGGGGCTGTTAGAAGACGCAAAGGGAAAGGGTACATGGGGGTGAATGACGAGAAAGAGTGCAGTCAGTATTATGCGAGGTCGTGAGTTTGACCCAGGGCATCCAGAAACGAACTCACCAAACCTGAAGATTGGTGCACGCCTGCTTCGCCGCCCTGATCGGGACGTTCTTGGCTAGGTCCGCGCACTGGCCCGGAATACCATGCACCACCTCACCAACGAAGCGGAACCGCTCAAACCCGCCACTTTCGAGCTGGATCCTACACTGGTTGCCGTCGTAGAAGGCGAAAGAGGCGCAGCTGCGCAACAGGCAATAAGCAGCACAGGCTTGGACCGAAGCGACAGTTCTGATAGAGTGCTACCGGCTGGGTCTCGCAGGGTCTGTGAGTGGGATGAGAAGGATGAAACGGTGAGCATCCTCGATCGCAAGAGACGAGTCGCAGAGAAAAATAGGTTCAACGCCCACTCACGCCTCGGAGACACATGCACCGTTCGACTTTCGGAACCCATCGTTGCACTGGACGTCACACTTGTCGCGGAAGCAAATCGCAGTCCCATAGGCGATCGAAGGGTTTTGGTACGGGTCACACGGCGGACGAACGCATTGCCCATCGACCTTGGTGAAGCCCGAGTTGCAGCACAACAGATTGCAGGCACCCGGGGCAATACAGATTGGAGTGGCTCGAGCACCGCGAGGGACTTTGGCGGGGTTGAAGACGGTGGTGCACTTGCCATCGACTTAGCTGAATCCGGCGCTGCATTGGAAGTTGCATCGATGGTGGGAGCAGATTGATCGAGCGTTGTTCGCCTGAGGGTACTGCGACGGAACGCAAGGAGTGGGCGTGCATACGCCGTTGACCTTGCTGAAGCCGGCGTCCCAGAGCAGGTCACACACGCGCGAGGTATTACAGATCAGCGTGGCTCGGGCACCTCGAAGACACTGGGTAGGATCGCAAGCACATGCGCCACCGCTCTTTTGTAACACGCCATTGCAGGTAAATCCACACGCTCCGACCGAGTTACAAATGCTGACAACGTTCGCAACGACAGGACACGCGTCTTAGCAGTCTGCTATGTTCATTAACGTTTGGCACATACTTACATTTTGCGCAAATTGGAACCGACTCGCTAACTGCGTGCTGCATGCCCGATATGGCATGTTCTTAGTACTACTACCTGACACTGTCAGCTCTGTCAGAGGTTCAGGGAGCCCTCGCTTCCTCCGGGACCGCCTTAGTAGAAAAACAATTGAGAAAAATTGCTGAATGAAAATTAAAGAGAAAACCCAGTCGTCGCACTTGCGAAGTGAGACTCGCCTCCGTTGTTCGGAGAGTGAGAACCCACTAGGAGAGCCGGCACGCGCGAGTTCGAACACGGGTGCGAGCGCCACTGAATCTCGCACCTCCCCGCACTAACGCCGATCCAGCAATAGGTCCCGGCCGCGCTTCCGGTTCCGACGCGTGCTCTCTCGCAAGAATCAGTCTCAATCAGCACCACGGCTTTCGGGGCGGGAGGACTTTAGGGAGGTAAATATTTAAGCGCCTAGAATGGGTAGGTTGGTATTAGCATTGCATTGATTGTGTCTGGCCGTTTCGGGAGCTTACTTGGTCCTGAAAATTATTCCCTCGAGTCCGCCTGTGATCCCTCTTCCTTTCTCTCTCTTTATCTTCTTCTTCGTCCTTCCTTTCCATCACCAAGTACCACCGAGACTTGCAACATTCAATACCTTGCTTATCTTTCTGAGCATCTTCAACCTCCTTACCTCATCCTCATTCGCTCCCAAACCCTCTCGCATCGCACATCCACCATGCTTTCGGCTCCAACCGGAATCGCTCTTGTGGGGGGTATTCCAACGAAATCTCAAGATCTCGCAGGGTGAGTGAGATCTGACCCTAAGTGGTGCATCATACGTCCGACAAGACTGCAGAGACCTAATCAATCGTGTTTGCATACCCGCATTCTGAAGCTCCATCATCTTCGCCATTGCTTTCGCGCTTCTGGCTCCATTGGCAATCTATCGATTCTCGCAGCCGTCGTCGCGCACGACGACCTTGATCCGACCGGCCATCTTCATCGTCGCCCGTATCGCTACCTATTGCATCCGAGCCGTCATCGCGAATGGTGAATACGCGATCGGTCTTTTCACCACTGAACTTGCAAGTCCCACTCCCTCAGCTCCGAGCTCAAGCGGTACCCTTCCGCATCAGCCGAGTCAAGGTCAGGGACGAGTGCTAATTCTGTCCTCGTTCCCTCGCTTGTCTTAGATCCTCCTTTTGACGGGTTCCATCCTCCTGTGCGAACCTCTGCTCAATATGCTCGAAGCGCATGTCACGCGCCACCGTGAACCTTCAATCTACAACAAAGACTTGATGGACCGAGCGGTGCGTTTGCTCAAGTTGGCGCTCCTCATTGCCCTTATTCTCGGCATCGTTGTGAGTTCCCCTTGCGCCTTTGCTTTTTGTGTGAGATGATGATATCTAATGCGTTATTATTCTACTCCGGGTTCGAAAGGCCGGTTCTTCCATCGGTGGTGTGGAGGACGGAACGGGGAGTCTCTCGTCGTACAAGACCGAGCGGTGCGTCACTTACCGCGCCTCCTATTCGCTCCTCCCATCTCCTGCTCGATCTCCTTTGCTCATCCGACTTGTCCCCCATATTTATCTCGCCCCCAGCAACACGAAAGTCATCATCACTCTTGCCGTTGTCCTTCTCACCATCGTCGTGTCTGTGATCGCTCAAGCACAGCAATCACTCCCCATGACCGCCACTCTGCACCTGATCGTTTGCGCGGCTCTGCTCGTGAAATTTTGCGTTGACACCTGTTCCCTGTGTCTCTTCGCCACGGGGAACTCAAGGACTCAACTTCCCTTTTATCTTTCCTTTTCAGGCCTTGAACGCCATCTTCAAGCTCTACACCTGCCTCAAGCCCGGTGACCCCTTCTCGACTCGCACCAAAGTGATGTTTTACGCCCTCCTTTCAACGCCCGAGTGGCTCGTGACCTTGCTTTACCTCGTCTTCAACATCCAGGAGTTGTACCAGCTGCAAGAACACGCCAGGAAAGTCAAGGAGGAGAAAAGGATGAAGAAGGCGGCCAAGAAGGCAGCCAAGAATGGTGGAGGAGCGGAAGATTTGGAACAGGGCAAGAACTTTTTATCCCAATGAGAATGATGTGCTTCTCAGTGCCCGCTCTCTCTGAGCTCGTATCACTTTGTCGTTTTCGCGACGCCACTCTGGAAGTGGTGATTACTATTACTTTTGCTTGGTACGCCTTTGGTCATGCAATTATAGAGGTTATGATCTCAACGTTTCAAGGTTCTTCGGCCGGCTTGTTCACCTCATCGACGGTCGAGATGCCTTCTCGAACATTGTCCACTCCACACGCGCGACAAACGACCTCGATCTCTTCGTGCAACGATCGCACTTGCTCGCGAGGGATCCCATGAGTCTTCTCTCAACGTCAAATACTTGGAGTTTTCCTTTCGTATCGTTTTCTTCTACTTCCTTGTCAATCCCTTAGAAAAAATCCGGGTCCGTGTTTGTTTGCGGCACTGCAATCTGAAAAGGCCAGTCCGGTGGACAGGCCAATCGGTGCGCGCCATACATAGTCAGCACTGCCTGTCGCGTTCTCTGGGTATGCCCATCGTCCTCTGCTTGCCGACGAAAGCCGCGACCAGAAGCAACTTGACTGGTCAACAGTTTAAAAAAGGTCCTGTCGTGGCCAGTATCTCCTCTGAGGTCAACATGCTTTGACGAATACATATTTTACCGCCAGTTCCGAGAAGGTCCGATTCAGGACGAGATCCCGTGTTCACAACCGAACCGAATGATGCTCGGGACAAATCCTTCTCACACAATCTTCCTCCCTTTTCCATCTTTTGATTTGGACTTCAGACTCGTCGTTAAAACACATACACATTCGCACAGCAGACGTACAGCACAATAGCCTTACTTCGAGGAGAGGGGAAGGTGAGGGAACACAAGACAGCGCCACTAGCGAACCTTGCTGTGGTTCCACGTCTTGGGCGCAGGAGGATACGAAAGACAGTGCAAGGAGTGGGGGAATGATGATAGGAGGAGGTGAAAGATGGCCTGATGTGGACACGGGGCGGAAGGTAGAAGAAGATAGCTCAGGTCGCGAAGCCCGAGAATGAGCTCTGAGAAGCTGCCGAAGCCGGTAACGAAGGGATCAACTGTTGTTGCTGCTGTTGCGACAATTTAAGCCCCAGCTGTTGAGCGTATTGGTGAGCAGCTGGACTCGAAACTCGGACGACTCCTCCGTTGGGAGACAAAAGGCCCTGGTTCAGGAACGATGACGGGCTTTGTAGTAGATGTTGAGACGCGGCCGAATTGGGCCTCGAGTTTGGGTTCAAACTTGCAACGCCCATCGAAATCGGTGACTGTCCACCCCCACCTGCAGCGGATTGCGCGGCAACGAGTTGTTGTTGAGCTTGCAGCGCCAACTGGAGGTTCGACAGCGGCGCCCGAGACGTCGGCAAGTTATTTGCGTTGATTCCATTCGCGCCGTTCAAGAGCCCATTTGCTATACGTTGCTGCTGCTGCTGTTGCTGCGCGAATGCCTGTTGCTGCATCCCGTTCTGCTGGACTTGGGGAAAGCCAGGTGGGAGGACGAGGCCCGAGGCAGCCGCTGCTGCGGCCAGTTTGGTCGCGTCGGCAGTGTTCCAATTCACCTGCATCGCTTGACCCCCTTGAGGGACCCCGTTCGGACCCAAATTGGAAGCAATGTTTCCTGACGAGGGCGTTCGGCGCATCGCACTGTTAGAATCGGCGACCTGTTGCTGTCGCTTGAGTTGCACCTGCTGCTGTGCCGCCCGGAGAGCCTGAGCAGCCGCCATTTGCACTGCATTGAACGGTTGGCCCCCATTCGCGGCACCGAGCTGCATCGCCAATCCAGCCGAATTTTGGGGCTGCGAGAGGGGAGGCCGAGGAGGAGGTCGGCCAAAGGTCTGAGGCGGCGGGGCATGCTTGTCCGGATCGGTTGCGGCCCACTGATATGCTTGCTCAAGGTACGACGTGTCGAGCGTCAGCGAAGCGAGATCGTCGGGTTTGAGCAAGCCCGTTCGTTTCACTACGTGTCGTAAATCAAAATCATCCAACACGACTGGCTCGTCGGCGCAAGCGAAGTCGTGATGCGCGTCCGAATCGTACCTGAACCTCTCGGCTTGTCGCGCCAGCCGAGCCTCTCTCAGATCGGCATCCTCTTCGACGTCGTCCATCTCGTCGTCGACATCGCTAACATCGGACTCGAACATCAACTTGATCGTCAATGGTTTGTGGACCGAGTTGGCCGATCGAAGGCTTGTCGCACGAACTGTTGGAGCGATTCGATCCAACATGACACGACCACCCCGACCGACCCGTCTCCGAAAGGACGTGCGCACACGGCCCATGGAAGGTTGGTACTGCGTCGCAAAGCCCAGGGTCTCGACTTTGTTAAGGTTCGATTGCGACGATGGCAGACCAGCGGTGGAACCTTGCACGCTTTCAACTGCTCGCCAGTACCGTGCCGGAGTGGCCGGTGCCCGAGGCACGTAAGCGCCATCCGTGTGGTCGTCCCATGCAGAATCGGCTTCTCGCTTCTTTTGCAGGTCCCGCTCCATACGTGCCGTGATGGCGAGGGCTCGGTCTTTTCGAGCTTTGAGATCTTCGGCGGAGGTGACGAGCAGGGCATGGTTAAGGTTCGAGGCATCGGGTTTCCGCAATGACAAGCGTAAAGTCCCAGTACTGTAACGAACGAAGATACGATGCCGGAGATATGATCAGTAACAACGACGGATACGCCCCTCTAGTCCGACCCCGACCCGAGACGTACGCATTCGCCGCAGCGAGCTCCTCCTTTCTCCGCTTCTTGTCCCTTCGACCAACGAGTAACTCTTCGTCGCCATCGCCTTCTCCCAGCCGTCGTTTCAATTCCCTCGCCTCAACGCGCACCTCAAACACCTTGCGTTCCAATTCGATCGCCTCCAACTTGAGCCGCTCACGTTCCCTAACCTTGAGCATCAGCGCACGCGCAGCAAAGAGATCGTTCCTCAGCCTCGTCAAGCGCTCGATGTTTTGCGCATCCGAGCGGCGCGTCTTGCGCGACGACTTGAGCTCGCGACGCCGGAAACAGACGTAGGGGTTGTTCTCGTTGGATTCATCGTAGTCGAGCTGAGGAATGATGACTTTGCCGTTGCGGGCCAAACGTCGGTGCTTCCAATGCGGATAGATCGGGCGAGCAAGAGGTTCAAGTTGGGCAAATTCGGTCGATTCGGATATGTGCAGTTCCATGTCAGCGACGGACGGTAAGAAGGTCGGATCGCCGTGGGCTATCGGTGCCTTCTGATCCGCCAGTTGCTCGAGAAGCTCCATGACGCGCTCGAAATCGTCTTCCGAGATGGTCGTCGCTGCTGTAGCATCATCCTTCGAGTCCTCAGCCTTAACTTTGTCCTTGCCTTTTCGTCTAGAGCTAGGCGTCGAGGCCGAGGCCGGATCTTCGGTCGATTCGGATCGAGTAGTGAGACCGACACGTTTGTTGTAGGCCTCCAGCCAGTCCTCGTCGTCCTCATCCATCGTATAGTTGATGGCGCCCTTGGTCGTGTCCTCGACCGTGTCCGAGAAGCGTATATAAGTCATGGGATCGGTCCAACTCTTCGGGTAGAGCTGATAAAAGAGCTCATTGTCGATCGCACCATGGGCGTCGGGCGTCGGAATGTAGGCCTTGTCCTTTTGCGCTTCGGACTTGTCCCCTCTCCCGCCTTTGTTCGCGTCCTGATTGTCTTTGGTCGCCCTCCCACTCGAACTCGAGTTCGACGAACTGGCACCTCCCGGTGTTGCCGAGTTGCTATTCGTAGTTGATGCGGCGGCGGCAGCGGCCGAGGCAGCGATCACGGCTTGGAGATGCACTTCCCCTTCTTCATCCTTGTCGACACCAGTCTCGACCGATTTACCTTTGGGGTCCTCTTCGAAGTCGAGGTCCTCGAGCGGGTCTTCATCAAAGTGGTCGACGCCGAGCACGATCGAGATGCGTGACTTGAAGCCGAGCTTGCGGTTGCGGAATCGGCCCGAAGACTTGACCATAGTGCCAAACTTTTGAACAGGGCGTCGAGGAGAGAGGAGTAAGAAGTGGGTAGTCAGAGGCACCGAACGACCAATCAAGGTGTGGTGGTGGGAGGTAGGTGGTGTTGAGGTCGAGGACACGGCCCTCTAGCCGACCGCGACGCCGAGGTGTCACCGAGTTTAGCGAAGATGAGGTATCGAGTCGTGAGGCGAAGGATATATACAAGCCGAGCCGACGATGTTTGAAGTGCCTTGGGAGCGGAAGGCAACAGCCGAAGAGGCTGTACAGAGGCGAGGGGAGAGGGGAGAGGAGAATCCCGGCGCAAGCTATGTGAAAGCCGAGGCTCGTGTCAGTTTCCACTGAGGTTGAAGCACACACGACTCGAAGCTGAGGTACATCTGATTGACGCTGGACATGTGCGTGTGTGCATGTGTGTGCGCGCGCCACTCTGAGCTCCATCCAGAGTTGAGTCCGAATTGTCGACGCGTCAGGGGTCGAGGCGGCCGCGACAGGCTGGGCCGACGACGATGACTCGCGGCGGAGGCAGCGAAGGCTTGCGGTGATGTGGCTCGGCCACGGCGCGAGCCCAAGCGCGAGGCAGAGGTCCAAAACATCGGGTGGCCAGGGCACTCCACATCGCTCGTGAAGGTCCCAGACTGGGGACATCGTAGTGAAGGACTCACGTTCGGATGGGTGCCGCCGAGACCGGAGTTGTAGAGTGGATACAGCGGCGTCGAGAGGGGTTCACAAAAACGTCGATCGCCGCCGTTCGCTGACTTGAGGGGAGGCGGATTGGCGTGCGGGCGATTGCGCGCACAAGCGGACGCGGCGGGGGCGAGGCGAGGCGGAGCGGAGGGGAAAGCGGCCTGAACTCAGAGGGAGGCGGCGGGCAACGGCTGGCGACGGGAGCTGATGACGAGCGGACGGCAGAAGGGAGGCAAGCTCCATCGTGTCAGCGCATGCTGTTGACTCGAACGCAGGCCGCACTCACGAGGATAAGGAGCACCGCAACAGAGAGGGAACCAAACGATCAATCAAGACCTGGTCGAGTTGGACGGGGATGGGTGGTGGATGGATAGGGTGATGTACGAGTGTGGGTGTAGAGCAGTTGTACCCGTTGAAACGCCGCTGTGCGGAGTGTATGCGGGCCTCTGGGCTTCTGTGGCCTCTGTTTTGCCTCGGCGCCGGTCTGCGCCTACGTGCGCCGGGGCCAATCTGCCGCTCGCAAGCGCACGGCTTCGCCTGCGCGCACGCCTTGGCCCCAAGCCCATGGCCACTAGCGTCATGGCGGTCGCGATGCGGCGCCCAGAGAAAGGCGGCGCCCGAGCTGGCGCTAGATTTTGTTGAGGAATTTTTCAAGCCAACGACGTATGAGAAAAGAAAAACTCAGGTCGATCGGAAGCCTCAAGGTCGACTTAGTGCTCGATGATAATGCCGGCTAAGGCTGAGCTCGCGCGCTGGATGGGATGGAATGGCGCCGAGACTTGAGAAGCAGATTTGACAGCAGCAGTGCGGTGGGGTTAGCGCTGAGCGGTCGGTCAGTCGGACCGTCGCTGAGAAATCGGAGGTGGTACTGCGGGGGGGACGGTAAGGACGCGACAGTCGGATCCACGACGACAGTTTCCGCGTCGTTCACATCCCGGTTGACACCCTGAGCGAGCTGTGCACCAAGGCTAAAGAGGCGAGAGATCGAGTCCTCGGGATTAGCTGAGCTCGGCTCGGCTCAGCTCGGTGCAGTCCTAACGACCGACGAGCCTTAAAAGCGACGGGACGGGACAGGTGGGTGGTTAAGAATTAGTACTCACTTGATATGGAAATTGGAAGGGGGTGGGAACACAGTGCCATGTCACGCGGCGGTCAGATCAGTTGGTGGATTTCGAATCGGCGTCGGGCAACAGGAGAGCCCCGGGTGCGCCATGGCGAGCTCTGTTCCCAATGTGGTCCGGTGCGAGCAATGTACACGGGGAGACCATTCTGTCGGTATGGTTGTAGACTCGACTAGGAAGTTGAGATGGAGCCACAAGTGCGAGTGCGTCGGGCAGAACAGAGCGAGCGAGAAAGAGAGAGCGCGAACGCGGAAAGCTGGGAGTGACTGAGCGAGTCGGTTGGCGAGCGCGCAATAACCCACAATTGGCGAAGGCTAATGCCCTGGCTTGCCCCGGTCGGCGAACGGTAATACTAGGGTGAAATGGTTGCGCGCGCACGTGAGCCAGGATGCGGTCCGTGCGAGCCCGCAGCTTCGCAGCTGTTGGTCGCGGGCCGACTTGAGTGGTCGACTGTCGCTCGTCGACGTCAGCCCGCTACTCTAGGAACGCCTCAATCCGCGGCTCGCACTTTTTCGACCATGTCCTTGACTGAGACGACCTACCCGAGTGTGCTGGAGTCTCCCGTGAATGGCGACGCGCCTACGACCGCGAGCACGACCGCGACGGGCGAAGAGCGACAAATCGCGATCCGACTGACGACCCAGGATGCGCCATACGAGATCCCAGCGACCAAGTTCCTCGTCCCCGCCAGTTGGAGGCGCTTCCATCTCTCCCAGTTGATCAACAAGGTGCTCAACAAAGATGGTCAGTCTCCAAAGCCGGCGTCGTGATCGCCGCTGGAGGTGCCGGAGCCCCTGAACAGAGTCGAGTTTCAAGGCATCGGCAACAGCTGACATGTCCTTTTGTACCTCCACCACTAGAGTCGACCCCCTTCGATTTCCTCATCAATCAAACCCTATTGCGGTCGTCGCTCGGGGCGTACTGCGCGCAGTCAGGCGTCTCGGAGGAAGTCACGCTCGAGATCGAATATCTCCCGTCGACCCTTCCGCCTCAACTCGAATCGACGATCCCGTCCCAGGACTGGGTGTCCGATATATCATTAGGCGTCAACGGGTCAGTCGTCATTTGGACTCTTTTGCGCAATCTTTCGGACCAAAAGTGCAGATTTTGACCCACCCCTGCCAACGTGCATACCACCATGCGAACAGAGCGATTCTCACCTCTTCCTACGCTGGCACGCTGTCGTACATCTCGACGCTAGACCCATCAAACCCTCTCACGTTCCACGGGCACGACTTACCCGTCTTGTCGTGCTGCTACGTACACAACCCGGCAGGCCAATCGAGCTCGAGAGCCGAGTCCGGCTGGATTGCCAGCGGTGGGATGGATCGAGTCGCGCGGGTATGGTCTTACAGCGTAAGTCCGCTCTTCACTTGGAGCGCCTGAAAGCCTTTCTAAAGTTGCTGCGAACATTTCTCAGGCCCCTTCAACCTCTTTGACAAATCCGACCCCATCGTCCGAGGTGACTGCGCCTTCCACTCTCTACACCCTTTCCCTCCACACAGGTCCCGTCTCGTCGATCCGAGCGCGACCTCTTCCCTCTTCGTCGAGCGAAATCATGACCACGCCCCATCTGCTCACCGGTGGGTGGGACGGCGTTGTCGGCGTGTGGGATTTGACCAAGGGCGTCAATGAGGGGGACGCGATCGAGGACGATGGCCAGGAGAGGAAGAAGAAGAGAAGACGGGCAGCCCCAGGGACCGTCGTCAACAAGGTGGGTTTGGTCTCTTACAAAGGTATGGGCCACGTTTTCGAAGCTGACGCTGGCTTGAGCCAATGCCGCAGACTCCTGTTTCCGCCTTGCTCGGTCACACGGGCAAGATCTCGCGCGCCATCTTCTCCTCGTCCTTCTTGACCTCGTCGCAAGCGTATTCGGCTTCGTACGACCACACCCTCCGAACATGGGACCTTTCGACTGCCCAGCTCTTGGCGACCCGAACAGCTCCCTCTTCTTCGGTTCTCTTGGACCTGGCCCAACTCTCACAATCGACGAACCTCCTCATTACGGGCTCGACGGATCGATCGATCGGCGTATGGGACACAAGGGAGGATGCCTCTTCCCACATTTCAATCAGTCTCACCGGTCATACGGGTCCGGTTTCGAGCGTCGTCGGGCACCCGAAGGAATCGCTCTTGATCGCTTCGGGCTCATTCGATTCGACGGTCAAAATCTGGGACGTGAGGAGTCCCAAGCAGGCCTTGTTTAGCTTGGATATGTCGAGGGAGGAAGGACAGGAGACGAAGGACAGGGTTTTGGCGCTCGATTGGGATGGCGAACAACTCGTTGCTGCCGGAGAGGGGGCAAAGGTCGCGGTGTGGAGGGTCAGTGGGAGTAAAGGCGTTGAGGCTCACTAGACTGGTGCATTTCTGCGAGGATGCGATTGGATGTAAAGCAGTTTTTCTTTCACCAGGAAGAGGCAGCAGACAGGAGCGTCCTACTCGGAGCTCCGCCAGCAATGCTGCTGCGGAGTGTCGGAAGAGGGGCTTTCGTCGGCCGGGGCAGGACCTTCCGGTCGCACCAAACTCGCCGAATGATTTGCGAGACTCGCCAACGGGACCAAGGATTACCCGATGTCTCCGGTCCCATGAAAATCATTTCAACCCTGCACCCGGTTAGATACCTGTAGGTAGGAACCCACAGAATTCCGCGGCTCGGGGTTCGGTCACATAATTCTGCGGCTCGCGGTACGGCCACATAGTTCCGCGGCTCGCGGTTCGGTCGATCTGCCCGCTTGTGAGAACGTGCGCCGGCACGATCGTAGGCGATGCCCGAACCTTGATCGCAAGCGCTATTATTATCGCTCATCGCTTATCGAGCGTCTCGTGGCGCCGTGGCGACCAAGTAATACGACAAGCAGGAGTCTCCGACTGAACGACGTTATATTGAAGGAATAGTGATATAAAATTGAAATTGTCAATATAATTACTTTTACTAATCATCTCCCCTTTAGGTTTTTCAACAGTTTTAGGAAATACAGTATATGATGCACAATAAACTAGTGCTCTTTCTCCCTCAATGTAGGTCTCAACATCAAAAACCCCGATAAAAGGAAAGGAAAGGGGTATAAGTAGCATTGGTACGGGCTTGGGGACGTTTTCGAACGCAGACACCAAACCTCCCCGAGCGAGCAACATAGCGCAAGTAGTTGGGACGAACAGGGGGGGACTGATACACCGCACTCGCCTTTCGACTGTCTTTGAGCTGTCTTTGAGCAAGACTAGTATACGAGTCAAAATTAAAACTTGCTCGGCCCCCCCGTTAGCGCCCGTTGGCCGTCTTTGGCAACCGGCTATTTCTGGTCACCCCGAGCGTGTCGCATATCCCCGGGTGTCGGCGTTTGGGTTCGTGCTCTCTTTCTTCCACCTTGAAACTCACTCCCTCGCTTTCATCTCTCCTCACTTTCATCTTTCAAAGTAATATTCACGGTTGCCTTACGATGTCCTCCACCACCACTGCTCAAGAATCGCGATCCGCCCCGGCACACTTCGAAGAGATGCTTGATCACCACTTTGAATGTCAGTGGCCCTCTCCTGATTCCGGTCGGTCCAGCGCTCTCAGTGATGCGCTTGATGCTAACCTCATGCTCTTTGGTTCAATCAAAGACACCTACGACAATGGGTACGTGGAACCAGCATTGCGCTTCGTGGTGATCCGTGCCGCGCTCGGTCATTAACGTCATCTCCGCACCCCCTTTTCCCGACAGATGGGTAGGACCGTGCTCTCTCTCCTCCCGTGCTCTCTCCTCCCTCACATCTCCTCTCTTGCGGCTCCTCGTCGCACGACGCGTCTCGAACGATGCAATAGACGTTTAATGTTATTTCGGATGAACTTCACAGAGATATGAGTTCTGGGTTCCCAATCATGAGCGAATCATCTGTGAGTCATTGATTCGGTCGCTCCTGAGTGCGGTTGCTCCTGATTGGGGGTTCGTTCGGAGTTGCTAATGCCATGCTTTGCTTGTCATTGGCTAGACGCGATCCATGGTGGTGCGACGACCTTGCTGTCAGAGATATAACACAAAGCTTGAATACAATAATGACGTGCTCGAAATTTTTGTTTTCATTGCACAGGACCCATGGCCGGCCGATTAAACTATCAAACTGCGTCAGTTGGCGCTTTGCGCTGGACCATGAAACAATCGTACTCAGACGCTTACCCCTCCTATTATCCTTCTAGTTACTACCAACGCATCCGAAAGGACATGTGGCAAGTATCATGGGTAGAGGAGACTGGTACTACGGTCACGATCTGCCTGGACTGTGAGTTGCACTCGCCTCGGTCGTCGAGTCGTAGCCGTGCCGGCGGGCAAATTCTGACAAGCACATTCACAACGCATCCAGTGCCGGAGAAACGCATCACGACTTTTATGGCCTTTTCAAAAGGGTAAGCAGAGGAGTCAGCATTTGCCACATCGTTGTTATCCTGCCAATTGAAATTGCCCTGTCTTTTCGCTCCAGTCACTGGGACTATCCCGAGAAGGCCCACGGCTACAAGCGTGAAAAGCTGGACCAATGGAGAGAGCTTTCCAAGATTGGCAACCAGACGACCGATCGCCACATCTTGCCCGAACAAGCGACCATCAACAAGATTTACAAAGGGAAGGGGAGTCTGCAAGAGATCGAGATGGAGTGGCCCACGTTGTAGCCGGACTTCCAACTTGCGCCCGACCATGTTGCCCGCAGCAAGGCCGTTGCTTCCGTCCTCAGCATAGCCTGCTTTTAGACGTGTTTGCCCATAGAGAGGGTATCCTCACTGGCACAGCATGCTCTGAAATTCGTACTTTGAGTTCTCAAATGAAATGATTGTCTTTCACATAGAAGGATACAGTCTCGAGCCGTCCCCGCGGGAAACTTGCATTCGCACTGGATCCGCGCCCTTCGGCCGGCGAGGAGCGCCACTCTTACTCACCGACCACGGCTACCTCATTTCAGTGCCAAAGAGGTTGCCAAAGCGTCAACCAGCACTGCTCGTTGAAGTTGGTAGTATAGCATGAAGCACTTGGTTGCAGTACGCCGTACCGGATAAGTTGCACTAAAGCCGGGCAAATTTAGCTCACCTGCTCACCTCGGGAACAGCGTCCTCAACTTTCAAATTTAAGACCTGAGATTCTGAGACACGAGGACTGCCTGTAGTGTCATGTTGCGAGGCTCGGTAGCGCACTGAATCTTCCTGCCGTTTGGAGTCCTCTGAGAGCTTGCTCAAACACCCTGCCAAGCTCGGCCCAGCTTGCCGAAGTAGATGGAGCGCACGCCGCGACCCCCTTCGCTAGTACATTTTTTCGTTTGTACGACAAAGAGGTCTGGTGCCCTTGCAGAGCCAGTGGAGTCCCTGGAAAAGCCATGATTGAGACGGACACAGGCTCTGCTCGAGCACGTAGCGGCGACGTCGGTCGGACGTGAAGGCCAGCTTTTACAATGCGTGTTTTGAAATGCCCCGTCAAGATCGTCATAGGTAGCAGTAGAAGAGCAGAGGTCACGACGCGGGCGAACTCATAAGGGCGCAGTGGCCAGAGCTTCGGTCCCAATCAGGTGGAATAACGTCCTTCAATCAGGAGGACAGTCGCGTCGACATGAGTGGTCGACTGTCATGAACCAGTAATCCTTCAATTCCTAGCTTGCTTCACTGGGGATGGGCCATACATAGTACCAAGCTGTCCAACCCTTTCAAATTGGATATCGTACCTTTTTGAGGTCAACGTAGGCTAGTGGTAAAGCTTGGAACCGCTCCTGACGCCCGCTTACCTGTCCGGCCGGCAGATGAGCTGGTGTGGGGCCCCACCGGACCGCCGCCACGCCGGCGGTGCATGATCGGACCGAACCTACAGGCGAAATTGAATCATCGTGTAGCCGAGACCAATCGTGCGTGTTCAACAGCTGCTTCGATCAAGATGTTACTAGCGTTAGCGAGAGCTCGAGCGTCTGTTGTACAGGGTGGAGCTATGTGAAAAGTATTTTTTTGTGGTGATCAGCCCAACTGGCAGTCATATAGAATGGTCAGGCAGGGAAAGTCGGCGCTTATGGGACGGCGACCCACGCTCCGTTCGCCTTGTTGAAACCACTATTGCAGGAAACATCCGATTTTTTCGACGTTTATGTGCATACTTCTACTATTAGAAATGATGGGACAGCCACTTGAAGAGCAATTACGGCTTTGACAGCGACGAAACGCGATTGATCAACTCATGCGCAGTCATCAGGGTTCGTCGGTTCGCATTCAAATCGCCGCGATGCGGGCGCGGCCTTGCTTGTTGAAGCTGGTGTTGCAGGCCACAGGCTCCCATTGAGGTACAAATGCTGGAATTGTTAGTGAATGAAGAGCAGAGAGGCAGTCAGTCAACCCATGCGCGGTCAGAGCTTCCCCTGTCCAGAAAATTAGTCAGTCACTGTGCGATGCATCTCTTGCCCTGAACGGTGTAGCCCGGATCGCAAAGTAAAGATGGTTGGATTGGTAGAGTACAGGTATCTAAGTATTTACCTAGGAAAGTACATGGTTTATCGCTTCGGTACTAGTCGAATTGATTCGACCTGACGCTGCGGTCGCCGACCACGTGGAGAACTTCGCTCGGATACCTGCCGGTAGAAAATTGCAAGGTGGGGATCGGGTTCTGCCACCCTGAAGTTCACAGAGGTGACTGGGCTAAAAGCTACGCAACGACGTGGAATTTCAGTTCTTCCGGTCTAGCCCCAGAACGACCATGCACTAAGTACTGCAGCAACGATATCGCTGATCGATCGCCCCGCCCAGTCATTGCTCACGGCGACGTGCGACGGCCGGCACCCAAGCTAGCTTGCAGCGAACGTCTCGCCTGACATAATGGAATGGACATTGTCATCAGTGAGAGTTGTTTTCATATGAAGTAAAAACCAGAAGATTAATTCGTACACAGGCGGTTTTTTGCATTACGACGTGGCGCGAAAAAAAAAGAGAAGAAGAAAATCTTAAAATTACAACGACCAATGCATGGGTAACCCACCAACCGGCCGGCCCTTCTTCCACTCAAAATGAACTCGCGATGCATCTCAAGGCTCGATCATTCAAAACGAACCCGGTTTAAGTTATTTATAGCATCGACACGACGACTGATTCTATTGACGCGGGACTTCGTCCGTGAACCTGCTGATGATACTCGTTTGAATGACCGGCCGGTCGAGGAGGGGTCGTCATTCTCGGCGGCGGCGGCGGCGGCTGCTGAGTCTGAGGAGGAACCAACGGTACCGACCCACCCACACCACCACCACCACCACCTGGCACAAGGTTCGAGAAAGGTAAGGGTGCTTTAGGAGGAGGGAATAATTCGTTTTTGAGCCCGGGGAGGAAAGGCTCGATACGTTCGAACGTCGCGTCCCACAGAGGGGCATGCTCGGGCGTCCGTTTCGGGTCGTGGGGAGGGCGCAACGATCCGGCTTCGTTCATGACCAAGAGTACGTTCTTGAGTGATTCAGGAACGGCTTCGTACTACGCGCGAGAACGGCAAGGAAGATAGTGTTGTGGTCAGTATCTTAAGTCGGTCCCATGGTACAAAGAGCATTGAGCAGGGAACGCTGTAAACTCACCATTTGATCCCTCCGCCCCGAGTGCATGAACCGGTCCTGGTACCCCAGAATCCTCAACCATAACTGCGTCATTGTCTCCATCCCTTGCCTCTCCGACAACTGGGTCAAGTACGACAGGAATATCTTGCACAACAACGCCGAGGCGCGCAGTCGCGTCTCCCCCATCCCTTCCGGATCACGACGGAAGACTTGTGGTTTGAGCAATTCCTCCAACATGGGGAAGAAAACGCGTTCAAAGATGGTCGTGAAATCGACATTGGGGTTATCCAGAATCTCCCGAGCAACCAAGGTGCGTTGTAAGGACGAGATGGCGATTTGGCGTAGTTCTCGGGATGGGTTCAGGCACAGTTGAGCGTAGGCTGAGAGCAGTGGGATCCACGAAGCTTCCCACGCCCGAGTAGCTGATAGGTTCGATTCCGCAATCAACGAAGGGAGAGCCTCTTGGGTACTCTTGAGAATATCGACGATTTGTCCCGCCCTTTGAGCAGCGGGGTCCTCCATCCCTCGATCAGCCTCAATCGCGGCCGTCGTCGACCTCGGCGGCATCCGCATATTACCACTCGAGGTCGTTGCCATCGACGTCGTCGTCGAAGCGACGTTGACATTCGCGAAAGCGACGAGCACGACCAAGAATGAAGCGTAGTTGTTAGGGCCGAGTTTAGCCTTATCGTCCTTCTTACCCGCGGCGAGCTTTTGCATCAACTCGAACGAGATCTTGGCGGCCGCTTCGTGTTGGAGAGTCGCTGAGAAGAGAGCAAAGATTAGGTTCCATTCCGTCTTGGAGTGGATGCGATCGGCGGATTCGTGGAAGAGGCGAGCCAAGCCCACCATGAGTGACTCGGCGACCGAGGCCAGAACGGCGGGTGAGAGGGACCGCAGCATGTCGATCGCGAGGAAGGTCGAGTCGCGTAACTCGTCCTCCGCAACGACGACGGCGCAGAGGCGAAGCAAGGCCGCGACGACGCGTTCGTTGAACAAGCTCGAGAACGAATTGGCAGCGGAGAGGAGTTTCGACATAAAGTCAAACATGATCGGCCAGAGCCCGGCGATGGACTCGGTTGAGCGCGAGGCGATGCTCGTCGCGATTTCGAGCAAGAAGACCGCAGAGGGGTCATACGGCAATTGCACTCGAGCGGTCGGCAAGCTGATCTGAGGCGATTGGTTCGTCGTCGCCGACCCAGTGCGCGTCCTCAGTCGATCGATAGTCAGGCGCTGACACAACTCGACGAGTACCTGAACAGGAGCGACGAGGGCAGGGCCCTGCAGCTCAAAGATCTGAGAGTAGAGTTGCTCGATCTGACACGAAGCAATGCAATCAACGGCCGAGAGCGTCGTCTCAACGTCGTCCTCGGTGTAGTCGTTCCCTGGTACATCGTTGCTTCCGTAAGGCGACAAGAGGTACGACGAAAGTGTCGATAACAACCCACCGTCACTCCGTCGATCCTCCCTCGGCACTGGCGCCGAAGTAGGCTTGAGCGGGATGACCGATCCACCCGAAAGGAAGTCCTCCATCGCCAACAAAGGCGGGGGCAACAACGAATGCACGAACAAGGCCTGCAATATCTCAAAGATCTGCGTCCAGCCTTCGCGGATGCTCGCGGCGCCGTTCTGATTCGCGATCGTGAAGAGCACGACGGCGGCGAGTTGCGCCTTGACGTTCTTGCCGAAGCGCACCGCCAAAGGACTGACAACGACAGATTGTCCCGGTTCGACGTCGACGACGGGAAACGAGCCCAGATCGGGCGACGTGGGCGTGTTCGCCAATCCTGTGACCCGCCCCAACGAGTTGACGAGAAAGTCAAACACTTTGGGCATGTCGAACTCTGCAGCCAAGGATGCGCACTCGTTGAAGCCCTCAATCGTGCGTTGGATCATATAGTCGTCCTTGAAGTCGGCGAACGCGAACGTCAGCGCCGAAACGATGGGTTTCCACACGAGTTTAAAGATCTGCTGATCAAAGGCGTTCGTGTAGATGTGCACGAACGGACCGCTCTGGCGTGTACGTCGCAGCAGTTCCTTCCAACCGTATTCGAACCCGGCTTGGTTCTGGTGCTCTTCGGGCAGGATGATCTCGCGCTTACGGATCGAGTCGTAGATGCTTTTGAGGTATTCGGGCGCAAAGTCCTTGCCATCGTTGACGCCGCGTAGGTTGCGAGAATACGCGACAATGTCCATCCTCTTTCGTACTTGCGGGTTGTGCAGATCTGTGTTGAGCATGATGACCGAGTAGGCAAGAACATAGACCGCGTCCTGGGTCTTGATATCGGCTGCAAGTTGGGGCGTGAAAACACGTTAGCTATTGCACACAAGACTCGAGAGTGCACAGCTGGGGAGAACTGACCAGGCCCCGTGGCGAAATACACTTCTGCAAACGTCTCTGTGATCCTCGCGATCTGCTGCGATTCCCCAGGCAATCGGAAGCATTCCAACAGTTCGCGCATGGCATCGCAGATGATTTTCTGTAAGAACAGAGCCCCACCCGACACATTAGCTACCCACACTCTTCTAAAGCTCCGATCCCTTAGTTCGGCGTCCTTGTGAACTCACCCCTTTGAAATCTAACAACTTCATAAACGCCCTCAGCACCTCAATTTGCTCTCCCCTCGAGATAAAGTCACCCAACAATTTCTTGTCCAACCTCGGCGTGGTCTTGAAGAACTTGGCTATGCTCTCCTCCCGGGTCGTGTTCGCGTCCGAATAAATGACGCCGTGTTCTTCGAGGAATTGAATGCCGACTTTAGGCTTGTGGTTGAATTGAGCTGCGCCTTCGAGAAGAAGTTGTTTGTTCGCTTTGGTTGAGGCCACGGTCGAGGCTGAGAGTGTGGTCGAGGAGGAAGTTGGGGCATCGGGCGAATGGTCGTCGCCCTGCCGCGAAGCCATGTGGGAGACGAACTCAAGCAACGTGTCCAGCGACGAGAGTTGATAATAATCCTGTGCCGAACCAGATCCCGAGGTGGGCTGTTGATGAGAAGGAAACACGCCCCTCGCCAAGAATCGAATCATGCGCTCGAACAAATCCTCGCCTTCGACCGCACAATCATAGTTGACCCAAAGGTCAACCATCGCATAAGGCCCTCGAGCGAACTGTCCCAAAATTTCCAACATCAATTCTCTCGCCTCTGTGGGCATACCGTAACCATGACCCGTTCCTCCTCCGTTCCCTTGACCCCCTCGGTCTCGATCACGCGAATCCTTCCCGTCCCGATCACGCGATCCGAGGCCATTCATGATGACGGCGCCTGTTCGAGGATCGATCTCGAGCGGCCTTTCGTTGGCCCATGTTAGAGCATCGAGCTGGGCTTCGATCTCGCCTTTGCGAGTCCCCGGTGCGACCCCAGAAGGAGCGATGACGAGTCGATCGAGCAGGAAGGAAAGGAATAGCTCTTGTTGTAGCTTCAGTTGCTCCCTCATTGTGTCGAAAATGTTGGTGATGACCCTCAGTGAAGTCGAAAGGAGCAAGAGGTTGTCGGACCGAGCGAGTTGGAATAGGTGTTTGCACAGGTGATCTCCGACCATTGCGCGCAGCGAAGGGAACCGACTAATCGACCGTCCCCCGACTTCAAAGGCGATGTTGAGCAGACCAAGGGCCATGAGGCGCATGGAATCGGTATGTTGCTGATCGTGAGGATTCAGTAGAGAAACGAGAACGCGCATGACCTCTTGCAAGGAGGGCAGACCAAAGGGAAGGGGCTCTTCCTCGGTCGAGATCGTTGACAAGGCATCTTCCTCCACCAGTGTCGAATGATCCCCATCGACAATACTTGAAGGCGCCGTCAACGGTATTGAGTTCATCCCACTCGGATCTGCGGTCGAGGCCATCGAGGCTTCCAACGATCCTTCTCGGGGCGGCGGCGGCATCGGGGTCGGTGCGCGCGATGGATCATTCGAGTAAGGGAAATCGGTCGAAAACTCGTCCTCCTCCGGTGGGAATGTCCTCAGTCTCGAAAAGACGGACGCGATCATGGCTTGCATCGTTCTTTCTGCCGATCTTCGCAGCATTTCTGTAGATGCACCGTTCGATCGTCAGTATCAATCATCCCAAGCGGGCTTTTGAACCGGCTCTAGCGCGACGAGACTGACCGCTCAACCTCATCTGACAACACATGCTCAGTCCCGTCTCTATCATCTCGCACACGCTCTCATCGCTCAGCACGCCCCCCAAGGGCCCCGTCAAGCCAATCCTCAAGACGTCCAGGATTTTGAGGAGGACGATCTCGTCCGAGACCGAGTCCGAGGCCTCAAACTTGCAGTGCGTCGCGGCGTTGGACAGTTGGGCCATGGCGCTGGCGAGATTGGGCGAGTCGGGGTGCAATACTGAGTAGGAGATGAATTTGTCGATCGAGGCCAACGCGGTTGCGGTGATTGGACCCGAAGTTTCAGGGGAGCGTACGACGTCGAGGAAGGGGGAGAGGAGGGTCACCGCGTCGAGCTGGGATACGTCGGCGCAGGCCCTCAGTTCGAGCTTGAGCACGCCGAATGCGGTCATAAGACTCGATGCTGCGGTCGAAGCTGGTGACTTTCCCAAGCGACTGTCGGTTGAAGCCGAACGCATCGTAGCGGACACTGAACGGGAAGGAATCGGTGGTCCTAGCCCTGTTGAGGTCGCGGCGGGCGGTGTGGATGCTCCCGACGACGTCTTGTGCTTGAGGACGTTGATGGGCAGCGCATTGTTGCCGACTGCGGTCGCAAGGGATGTGCCCGGGGCCGAGGTGGATGCGATCGTCGAAGAGAACGACGAGGAGGACGCGGTCGGATGGTAGCCATAAGTCGAGAGCGGTGCCGAAGCCCAGCGTTGGTTCTTGCGCATGGCCGAGGTGACCGTCAGGATCTCAGCGAGGACGAGGTGCGCAGGCTGGATGACCCCATCCCGTATTGATGTTGAGAGTTTCAATTTTCCAGGTGGGATGATGTATGCGGCAGGTGGGGCGAAAGATGGGTGACAAGTGACACGTCGGAACACGTCGCATCGCGCCAGTCGGTCACAGACGAGACATGAAAAGTTTACAAAACACCACACGATCAGTCACTTGGCACCCTGCCTGAGCGGCGGGGCCTTACTCACCGAGACTTCGACGGTGAAATACCTCGCCTCTGCGTCTGTAGGGACTGCACTGCCGGCCATGAAGCGCTTCGTCGTCGTCGCGTTCGCTGTGGCTGTTGCTGGCGTGTCAGGGGCGCGCGGGGTGACATGCTCTCCAAGCTCGAACGAGGGCGTATCGAACCCTGGGATGTCCAACAGCGAAGACATGATCGAAACGCGCGGTCACTGGTAGGGGGAAGGGCACCGCCACCTTGTCGGCCAGCGTCGAGCTCGAACGGGCGAGGAGCAGCGAGGACGCGTCAGCAGCAGCGAGGTTGTACAAATGTCCGCACATGTGATTGTGAATGTGCGGGCATTTGATTATAGGTCAATACATGACGAAATCGTATCTTTTCGATGTCGCAGGACAAATATATAAGTATTCCTAGGTTGAATCTGAAAGAAGAACATGATACGATCTGTGCTGCAAGACTTATGATGATCCCTGAAGTCCTAAGCTTGTTGGCTCGTTAGAGCTGAAGGTTTCGTTTCGAAAATGGGGGGGTTCCAGGGGCCCAGCACCTCGTCCCAGCCTCGAAAATGATGCTACAGCCAGACGCGAGAAAACTCATATTTTCGGTGGATGGATTTTCCCATAAATTAAGACAGGCATACGCTTGGAGAGCTCGGTTTCAGATCACTACATTATGACCTGAAACTCCATTTTTGAGCTTCCTACATCAAATCAAGAATTTTCGTGCATCGTTTGAGTCGATACATTGACATTTGAGGAGGAGGAAATTCAGAAGCCCCGAATTACTGAACTGCAGCCAATGTACGGCCTCTACTGAGGCATGATAACATCTAACAAGGTTTGAAAGCTCCAAGAAAAAAATACCCTGACCTACTGACGCAGGAGATACGAAGTCATTGTCGTCTGAATCCTCGCGTGTAACGGTCTTGGTGAGCCGAAGTCCAACTCCGGTCCGGCTCAAAGATCAAGCTTTGAAGCCCCAATAGCCCGATTTCAGCGCCCAACGGTTTTAATCATATGAGACTCCGTGACTCGAGCGCCGCGTGTGTAGAAAATAATCGCCGCTAAAGGGGTCAACGCCGCCCTGCAAGGCTGTGCATGCGAGGAGACGTCCCGAATCCCAGTTTTATCCCAGCGGTCCAACGTCCAACGGAAGCCAGGCTCGGCATCAAATCAGATACATGAGATTTCTATAATGATCAATGGGATTCTTCTGCGACACCTGCCACATATGTCGCCGAAACTGTCTCAAGACAGAGTTGTTCAATCACCTGCAGTGGTCCGTGTCATCTGATTAATTCGTTTTGTGTAGCACCGGCCTGACTTAGCCACAATACCTCGGGTCCACAGATAATGCTGGAAGCTCGGCGCCTGCGCCTGCGACCTAGACACACCATGCCTCGGTATCCACCGGCACTGAGACAGTTTGGCAAGTCGTCGACCCTGAACGCGCCAAAACTCTGGCCCGGCCGACGTCCAAGTCGGTCCGGTTCGGCCTTTCCCTTATTGTCCAGCTGACGTGCCCGGTTCTGGTCAGCCCAAATTCCTGCCACCGCGGGCCACCCTCGTCTCCTTCCCTTCCCTTTCCTGTGTTCTCTCGTAACCAAATCACCATTTATCAAGGTCCCACTTCCCACGCATCAGACCTTCAAGCCTCGCCACGACAAGATGGTCCGCTTCCTCTTCCTCTTCCCCCGATGCCGACTCTTCCGGATACAGTCCCTCTTGTTCGGAGTCTTCGGAGATCCCCCGTTCATCTGGTTCCTCATACATCGCCAAGAACCTGTCCTTCGTCTCCTCAAGGTTATCTAGCCGCAACGCAAGCATTTTCTCGATCTCGACGTCAGGTATAGAAGGCCGTTCTACGGCAGCGCGGAAGGAAGAATACAACGAGCACGTGTCAGTGGCCTCGCAAAAGAACAAGCACTCGCGAACAAAGAGTGGGCGTCCTGAGCCGCCGAAGCGATCAGGGTCGTGTTCCCCGTAGAACGGCCTTCTATACCTGACGTCGAGATCGAGAAAATGCTTGCGTTGCGGCTAGAAAACCTTGAGGAGACGAAGGACATGTTCTTGGCGATGTATGAGGAACCAGATGAACGGGGGATCTCCGAAGACTCCGACCAAGAGGGACTGTAATCGGAAGAGTCGGAGCATGATCACCCAATCCGGTGGAAGCACTTAGAGCGAACGGAGCATTCTCAGGGGTTCCCGAGTTCGTCTCCTACTCGCCCGCGTGTGGGAGCGTATGACGGAGCTTCTACCTCGACCAAGCCGATTAGCCCCGGACTAGGTGCCGTGCACTAATTCTGTTCAATGCAAACACGAGCCTTCCAACCTGCGCTATCGGGTACGACCGGCTTCCGGACGCTTTGCTCCGACCGACCTCTCCCTCCCGCTGGCCGACCATAAGGTCCGGAATCCGATCCAAGGCTTGGTAGCCCGGCCACGCCTTTGTCAAAGTCATTACATGCATGCCCTAGATCATGGCGTTTGTCTCCCGTATTTACACCACCCACCCAGCGTAATCACCCAACCCGGTGGAAGCACTTAGAGCGAACGGAGCATTCTCAGGGATCCCCGAGTTCGTCTCCCACTCGCCCGCGTGTGGGAGCGTAACACGGAGCTTCAATCTCCTTGGACTCGTCGCTATCACGCTTGCGGTCCAGTCGCACTCAGCGCTAGCAACAACTTTCTACGACTTGTGTCAAACTCGAGCCAACCAGGCTGTCACGGTTCGTCCCGACCCTTTCTGATAGTCCTTCCGATCTCACTTGTCATTTGAACTGACTCCGTTGTCCGGCTTGTCTTTGGCGGCCCAGCAGCAACCTGGCTGCGTAGGCATAGCTAAAGACCAGGGGACCAGCTCTTATCTGTACCTCAGCCAGTGCCAGTGTGGAAACAAGGAGTGGTTCCAAACATTCAGCGACTGCCTCGATAGAGGTTGTTACTTTTCCAAAATGGACATGTGATCTAGGTGGGTTTCAAGATAGCTTACGCACTGTCTAATTCGGTGACACTCAGTGAACAAGAACGAAAATTGGCGCGAAATGGACAAGAGACGTCGCTGCAATATATGCAATGACATGTTCGGGCAGGACACCCCGATCGGGAGGTCTGGCGGCGGGCGAGGTGAGTCCGTTGGTAACTACTACGCGCGGCCACACGCTACCGTAGCCTACCATGCCGGGCACGGCCACTATTGTATCGTCTCTGATCAAGTTCACATCACAAATTGCTAGTCGGCGTTAAGACACTGAACTAATGCATGTAATCCAAAGGCGCTTCATGGATGAGGTGTCGGGCCTGCCGAAACCGCGGTCGTTGACCGGATGTGTGAGGCCCGAGCGGCCTCGCACGCACATGACCAACGACTGAATCTGGCCGAAACCCAGCTAACCAAATATTGGACCATTATTAGTCGATTCCCCCCTTTTGTGTAGTTCAGTCTCGGTCCTCTCTCTCTCTCTGGGAGAACACATTGATTTCGAACCGATCCCTGAAACCCGGACAAAGCGAACCGATCCCTGAAACCCGAACAAAGTTCACAATATGAAAAAAGATGTAAGGCCGGTGGCCTTACAGAGGGATCGCGAGTACATAGCAGAAAAAACAACCTGTAATGGGACGATCCGGGATGATCCCGGGATCGTCCCATTTCAGGTTTTTTTTTTTGCTATGTACTGGCCCTATCGCTCGTCGTATTCGTTGTCCTTGAAGAGGTGTTGTGAACTTTGTTCGGGTTTCAGGGATCGGTTCGAAATCAATGTGTTCTCCCAGAGAGAGAGAGAGAGAGAGGACTGAGACTGAACCACACAAAAGGGGGAAACCGACTAATAATGGTCCAGTATTCGGTTAGCCGGGTTTCGGCCAGATTCAGTCGTTGGTCATGTGCATGCGACGCCGCTCGGGCCTCACATCGGTGTAAGGGGATGCCTCACAGAATAATCCTATACGTAGTCTCTGAGTAGCTTACCACCGCTTGAGCAGTCGTCACGTCCTCATAGGTTATCAGCCCAACACGCTACCAGCGCGGTCACTTTCGTGTCCGCCCCGCCTCGCTCCGCCCCGCCTCGCATTTCGCACGGCCCAGCATGCCTGCGACCGACGCCGATAGATCCATCGGCATCGCCACGCTGGTAGCTCGTTGGGCTATAACCTATGAAGACGTGACGCCTGCTCAAGCGGTGGTAAGGCTTTGATCGACGGACCAAGGAGACCAGACCAAGAAGTCGCTTGAGCAGGAGAGAGAGAAGCGCGGAGCCAGTTGGCTCGGGTGAGCGCGCGGCTGGGCCAGCCACCTTTGTCAGGCGCACGGACCCAGCCCAGAAAAGGGAGAGAGCTAAGGTGTGGAAAGGCCGGCCAAAAGGAGGTAAGACAAGACCGCCCGTCACGGCGCGCTCGCCGTTCTTGGTCATCTGTAAGTTCTGAAAGGGCGCGACTGACTTCTTGTTGCAGGCAGATCTAAGGTCAAAGGAAGGGATGGCGACGAGAGGTGAATCAGAAAGACGAACGCAAGCAGTGCTTCGGTAGGAAGAAAGAAAGTGGCTTACGGGATGGCGACGCAAGCGCCGCCTTGCTTATTAAAACCGGTGTTGCAGGTGAAGTCGCACGCCTCAGACGAAGTGCAGATGCTCACACTATTAGCCAACTTGGAGCATGCACTCGCGACGCAGGCAGGACTTTCATCGGAAGTCCAAAGGCAGGGGGTGTCAGGGTTGAGGTTGCTGAGCCGTAGACAGCAGGCGATAGCGAGGATGGCGGGACGAGTTGCGGGATTGATGTAGTTGTTCTTGTAAGACCAGAACAGAGGCCGAGGGGGCTGGAGGTTACTGGGGAGTTGACTATGAGATCAAGATTGCAGAAGGAAGACAAGAGCGATACCTACATAGAAGCCCTATTTATAGTCGCAGGAAAGCCCAGGGAAAGCGACAGAAACTCATGGAAGCAAGTTGAAGCCAAAGGAAGCGATCGAGGCGCAAGATCATAGAGATAACTGGAAGCTCCTAGAAAGTTCCCAGCGCTGAGTACGCTGCGCGGTGGCGCTGCGCTCAGACCTCGGACTGCTGATTCGTGACAGCGGGTCAGTTCATGCGCAGTCATCAGAGACTATCGACTTGTACTCACGCCGCCGTAACACAGGCGCCGCTCTGCTTGTTGAAGCCCGAGTTGCACGTAAAATCAGCCGATGAGGGAACCCCGGGGACGGTGCCAGTCGCGACGCCGTTGGTGATGTGGGGGCATTCGTCGGCGTCGCACAAGCAAGTGTCGCCGACGGTCGTGAAGCCGCCATTGCAATTGATGGTGCACGACCCGGGTACAGTGCAAGTAGCCACACCACTGGTGGCGTTGGGACATTGACTCGCATTACCAACATAGCCATTCGCGGCAGGGATGAAGCCGGGGTTGCATCTGACCCCGCCACAAGGTGAAGACAGTGGGTAAGTTTTCGTCGCAGCAAAGCCCGAGGACAGCTCGCATGTGAAGTTATGATTCGAGTCCAGGACAGGAGAACACACGTGATTACGACTCGTTCCTGAAAGGCAGAGTTTTCGGTTATACGTCGATCAATGCCGGCAGGCAAAGCCGTTGCCGACTCAAAAGTGATGGTCAGCGCGGCAACCGCGAAGGTCGGCGGGAGGCAAGTGGAGACGCACGCACAATCAGAGAAGTTGATGAGAAGGAGAGGAGGGAGATGGATTGAAAATTCGTGGGGACGACGAAGTGGAGCGGAGGTCGCGATCGGCCAGCGGTAAAAGTCAGGTGTCTGTGACTCATCAACCGTAAATCCAGGCATAGATTCGGGTTCTAAAATAAGATGTATAGCTACTTAAGTACCACGTTATCACAAATTTGACTCATTGGATGTCTCGTAGGCTACCTGCCCAGCTACTACCCTAGTAGGCACCTGACCTTCCTACCCACTCAGGGACCTACACTCAATCGGAGGCTGCTCGGAAAAAGAAGAGTCGTCACCTGGCGGGCTGGATGCGTTGCATTTCGCTTGGCAGTAGTGATGCCGTCAGCGAGTTGGCTGCAGACCAATTTTCTCGCAACGGCGACGCTCGACTCGGAGGTGACTAGGTGACTAGTGAATTAGCGATCGGACGCGACGACTCATTAATACTAGAGGCCACATTCCCCTCTTGGTAGTCAGGGGTACTCGGAAATCCACTTCCAGGCGGGAGAATCTGCGTAAAGTAGTAGTGACTACGTGTGCGTCAGCAAGTTCAGCACTCACTTTCAATAGGAGTTCCCTGGTTGCAGTCGCGCGCGCAGCTTCAAGCCGCTAGGTCTTGGTGTCATTTCAAATGCCTTTCTGAGATCCGGCCAGGCCCAAGCCTCGAGGTATTCTCAGCTTTCAAGTTTTTTTGGGTAAAAGCTACAGGCAGAGAGCAAAAGACCCCAAAAAAGCAGAAGAAAAGAAAAACATCATTTGTCTTACATAATACGAACAAACGTGCACCACCCCACCAGGTTACCATCGCTTTCATTACGCTCCATCCCTATACTAGGAATTCGAACCCTCTTCCTCCCCGATGATTAATTCCCAACCTCTTTTCCCACTCCAACCTTCTTTACCCAATAAGAATCGATGATCGCATACCCAATTCGCAGTCGGTCGATCTAGTGGATCGGTCTCGAGGCATCGTTTAACGAGGTCCACGGCGTCCGACATCAACGGTCGAGGTAAAAAAATCGAAAGAGTTTCTTCGACTTCACCATCCTTCATCGGGGGAGATACGATCCTCTTCCCATTCGTATCCTCGACCCTTCCATCAAACAAGTCAATCTTAGCCTGTAAAGCCAAATCTGCCCTCGAACCTTTTTCAAGTCCTTTCATCGCTTCCTCGGGACTCCAAAACGGGCATTCGCCACAGATTAATACGTACCCCAATACACCTAAAGCCCAAAGATCTTGCTCTTTACCACCGTACCTAGCACCTCTCAATACTTCAGGAGCGGCGAAATCCAGCGTGCCTGAAAACGTATCGAGCTTTTTCCCATCCTTGACGTAGGCAGCTGAACCAAAGTCGATTAAATGGACGTGGCCTGTGGAGGAGAGGATTATGTTCTCGTCTTTGATGTCGCGGTGTACGATGTTGTGCGAGTGTAGAAAATCGAGAGCTGAACATAGTTGGGAGAGGATAGAGTGGATCGTTGAAGGTGGGAGACCGTTGGGGTGCAGGTCGACGTAATCGAATAGGTCATTAGAGGGTGGTGGTCCGGCTTGTGGCATGACCTATAGAAAGACGAGACGGAGCAAACGTCCAGCTAACGTGTCAAACCACGGAGATGACTAGAGGCGCCGTTCGGATTCGACACGACTGACCAAGTAGTAAAATTCGCCATCCTCGAAAAAGTCCAACATGCCACAAATGTTCGGATGACCCGTCATGACCCCTTCCTTGAGGCTGATCGGGGCCGAATTCCTCCTCACTGGCTTCCCCACCGGTTTAACGAACCCACCATCCGCTTTCCTTCGACTCGGTTTTCGAGCGACGTACGGCACCCTTCGAAGGTGGTCCAAGACGTGTACTTCGACGGGTATCGGTCCGAGAATCTTGTGCTTCTTCCAACAATCGGCGAGGATGCGTTGCTTGATGATGTACTTGATGATCACCGTCGGACCTATCGGTTCCCCATCCGGACCTTTCTCCCTCGCTTTCTGCACAGTCCCATACGCCCCTCGACCGGCTTCAGATTCGATGACGAAGGAATCGATTGACCTCCGTCCCGTCACGGCCGAGTAAGACCGCGGGTCGATCGCTCCTAACGAGTGCGACGGGTCTAACGGTGCGAGCTCGGGTTGGTTCGCGCGAGTTGAATCATTCGTCGGTACGTCGAACAGGTCCGTTTCGTTACGATTAGGTGTCCATATTGAAGGTGTCCCCATCGGAGTTGAGAGAGAGCCCCTCGATAGGTTAGGTCGGGTGGTGGTGGAGATTGACGAATCGGATTGTTGCTGTGCTCGATGCCCGGGAACGAACTTGGAGCTTTGTTTCAGAGGTTCGGTTCGGGGTCTTCCCAGCAGCATCGAATCGTCTTCGTCTTCGTCAACGGGTCGTGTACGCAAATCCTCGATGCTGGTGTCCAGCCCCATTAGTCCACCTCGATCCCCATGCGAGGTCGAAACTGCACCCGAGTGGCTGAAGCCTGATCGAGAAGTTTGGTAACCGAACGACGACTTGACAGTTTCGGCAGGTGGTGTGACGGGTTGACTAGAGTCAAAGGCAAAGCTTTGCGTCGAAGCGCTAGACAACGGTGGTGTCAAGGGCCCAATACCTAAAGGCGATCGTGCCCTGTCGACCGGGGCAGATAAGCTAAAGGTTGTGACGTCAATTGAGGACGAGGTCGACGAGGTGGTCGAATTCGTCGACGTCGACGCCAACGATCCTCTTGAGAGGAGCAAGGACGGTCGATCGAGCGCCAACAATCTCGCTTCATCCTTGGCGCGAATATCGGCCAAAAGCGATAGTTGACCGCCCAATGAGCGCCATTCTTCAGTCGTCGGTGTCATGACCATGGCCGAGTCCGAGTCCGAGTCGGGGTAGAAAGCGGCGTTCGAAGAAGGTAAGGAGCCAAGATGAAGATTCGAGACGGTGCCCCTTCTGGAGGCAGGGCGACTCCTCGTTCGTCCACCGGCAAAGGGTTCGCCGTCGACGCCGGCCGCGAGCTCGGCCTCTTTTCCAACCAACCCTCCCGGCGCGCTGGACGACATGGCGACTGTGAAACCTCTATTCATGCCAAAGAGCGAAGTCGTTCTCGGTGCAAGCGTATGGAACGGCCCTGAAGCCTGCCGGCGTTTCTGCTGGATGTACTGCGCCAGACTGGGTCCCTGTTGGGCGTCAACCGATGATGAGCGTGAATGGGGGAAACCGACGCCAGGTATGGCTATCCCGTCCATCGTCGATAGATTCGATGCGGTTGTGGTTGTTGTGGTCGGGATAAGATCTTGGCTCTTTCGTTTGCCCTTGAATTTGGACGAGATGATCAAGTCGCTGTCCGGATCGAGTGAACTGTCGTCGCTCGAGCCGGAACAGCTCTCATCCTCTTGCAAGGCGAACGCTTGGAGCTGTTGCCTCGTCGGACTGGAGCTGGTCGAAGCGTTACGGTTCTGCTGGGGTGAACTCTTGGTCGAGGTCGAGCGACGGTACAGTGGGGACGAAGGGGTGAAGCCGAACGAGGTGGCGAGGTTGGACGAAGAGCGGTTGTGGTGACGTTCCTGCATCGGTCGCGATGACTGTGGGAACGACGAGCTCGATGGGGAGGTAGGTGGAGCAGTCATGTCGTTTTCCTCGGGGCCCCACTATTACCGCAAGATCCAAGCGGACGGCGTAATGCCAAGTGGGGGGGGGGGGGAGGGGACGATTTTCTGCTCTGGCCCGCTCGTTCGCCCCGCTCGTTCGACTGGCCGCTACGAGTTCCTGAGGAGGGGAAGGGACGCACGATATCAGCAGTGAGGCTCTGTTGCGAAAAGTGTTGCATTGTGACGGCTATGCGGTGGCAGCCAAGCGTATGTGCGCGTGTGTGCGCGTGTGTGTGTGGTGGGCGTGTGAGGGGGTGAGGGGGTGTGGGTGTGCGCGCGACGAGGAGCTGTGTGGCCCGACCGTCTCACTGTGGCACACACCAGTGGACCCAGCACACTGATCCACCCGAAATGAGAGAGTGAGCACGCGACTAACCTTTGTCAAATGAGCTGCGTGGGCGTGTGCAAGTCGTGCCAACCTGGGTCCGAGTAGCGGACACGACGGAGAGAGAGACAACAAGTCCGATAGTAGAGTCCTCAAGATCGATCGGCTCGACCGGTAGAAAAAGCGGTGATTAGTATACGTTGGCGGAAATGTGGGTGCAGCAAGAGCTTACTATTAACGCCGCCGACACAAACTAGCGCGCCTGGGCTCACACCGCTCAAGCTCAAGCGGGATTACTTTATCCTCCTCGGATCGACCGTTGCTCTCTCGAGCTTCATTCATCGAGAGAATACCTCTCCTCGAAAAACGAGTTGTGTCTCTTGAGACCTCCCAAAAAGATCCCCATTGCATGGATGCGAAACTGTTACTGCATCACTCTCTCTTTTTAACCCATCTTGACGTTCGAAAAATCCATCTCGGGGTGTTGCAACTTGAACTTTTCGAGCATCTGCGAGCGAATGGAATTTCGGAGAGAGATCAAGGTTCGGTTCTCTCTACTTTGGAGAAGACAGATGGCGTAATGGGGGGTTTACCTCTTGTTTCTTCCTTTCGTCCGAAGTAGGTTTTCCCATTTGCTATTCGACGACAAAGATGATAAAGGGGGCCGGTTAACGATCTGAGCCAGGTTCTCCCTCTCCCCCCCTGTCCCGTACCTTTTGTTGATTATCAAACATCATCTTCTCAACCATACCCCTCGTTTCCCCATCCAAATCGCTCAATTTTGAATTCTCCGGCGTGATCTTGGTTGTATCAATCTTGGGAGCACAAGTGACCACATGGGGCCACCAAGTTTGTTGATTCACTTTTTCAAGACTTAGACTAACTTCCTTATTGTCATCTGAATTTGATTCATCGGGCAGAGGGAAAAAGAGGATTAAGATCATCTTTTTTGAATGCCCCCCACCGCAATATCAACCCTAACTGACCTAATGTCCAAGTTGATTCATCTACTTTAATCTCGTGGGGGAATTCACCTTGGAGAATCATCTCTTTGCCTTTGAGGCCGAGTTTGATGGATCGCTTGTGAAGATCGACGAGTAAGTCACGCGATTTAGTACCGGAGGGTACGGGAATCGTTATCGTCAAGTCTTGCAGCGTTTGACGCCATCGATAGGGTAGAGCTATACGAGGAAGGTGGGGGTAGGAGAGCAGAAGAGCAGGAGAGCAGGAGAGCAGGAGAGGGGGGGTTAGTTGGGCCGAGGAGGGACGACGTCAAGTCCATGTCCATGAATGGAGTGAGTGAGGGGGAACTCGTACCATCTTGTTCGGCTTTTTCTTTGAGCGCATTCTCGGCGTCCAGTTGCTTTTGTTCGGCTTCGGATAAGTCGGGGCGTTCGGAGGACATGGCTGCGAAGGGAGAGGGAAGGAGGGAGGGTTGCAGAGAGGTGGTGGTGGGAGTAGGTACACCTCGTTCGAGCCGGAAAGGGGATTGAGTCTAGTGAGGTAGAGCGGTCAAAGAGTCGAACTGAGTGGGAGGACGAGGGAAGGACCGCAAGGCAACGTGTCAAGAGTCGAGTGGGGAAGGACCGCACGAGCGCGTCCTGCGTCCAACCAATACTCATTCAATATTTAGCATCATTACTAACAATCCAGATCGAGCTAATCTATTTTCCCCACTTGAGCCCACTTGAGCCCACTTGAGAGAAACTTGACTTGACACTTGCGGATTGCGAATTACATTTTGACCCATCAAACACGACCACTGACTGCAATTCAAACACTATCAACCTCCTCTTTTCGAGAACTTTGACTCGATTTCATACCAAACGGTTCAAGATCCCTTACCATCCCTGACCGACGCTCTCACTCCCATCGGGCACGTTCCATCCCCCGTTCGACCGTCTGGGCGGAGCCTTCACCACGGGTTGAGCACCCCATCCTTCAGCGTTCGGAGCAGGTCGAACGGGAGCTTTAGGAGCAGGGGCATGCAGACCTGGAATGCGGTGCGTTGGTTGAGTAGGTGAAGGCGTGGGCGTCGCTTTACCCCTTCCTCGACCGTTGTTGCCTGTACCGTGACCTTGACCGTTCCTGACGTGGTCATTCGCCATTTGTCCCTGACCCACACCAACTCCACTTCTCGATCCACCGGGCATCCTAACCACATCATCCTTATTCATCATAGATTCGAAAACCTTCCACGTATAATACGCGTCGTTCCCAGCATTATGTAAACTCTCACCTGGCTCCAAACCTACCCTCTTGACCGCATCCCCTAGCGAAATCAATTTAGGTTCTTGACCCACTTGTTGTACGTTCGGTTGTGAATTAGCTTTGGACCAACCGCGGTATAAAGCTTGCGTGTCGAGGATGAACGTTCCTGGTGTTGACGAGAGGCGAGGACGTAGTAGAGGTTCGAGCGTCTTGTGGAAGAGTAGCACATCGACGTCCAATGCCGCGAGTGCATCGAGGTCCGCACTTGGGGCGTGGAGGATCAAGAGGATCGGGTACGCAGGGGCCGGAAAAGGAAGTAAGAGGCGTTGTAGGATGATTGAAATGCTTCTTTCCGGTAGCGTTTGAGAGTCGCCAAAGGAAAAGTACTGTGCGAACAGCACGAGGGTGTGAATCAGTTAACTGGGCTTCTTGTGGGGCGAGAGATGGGCCACGGTTTACATCGCGTCGATCCTTGACCCATCGTCCGTTGCGTCGTTTCTGGTTCTCCTCAATGACTGTTGAAAGTGTGGGGTCAGTGAATTGCGTTTTGCTGATGAGATCCCCTTCAGGCGAATTGGGACGAACTGTAGTGCCTCGAATCGCGTCGGCCGGATTGAGCTTCGACGAGAGTCACGCCGACCTCGGTGATGACGTCGTGATTGTGTTCCCACGTTTCTGATTGGAATAGTGCATGCTAAATCAGCCTTTTCAAAATTCGAGATGAACCCATTCCCCCCACTGAGACGTAAGACATACCCACGTCCAAAGCAACGACGCGGGCCTTGTGCTTCTTGGCGATCGCCCAAGCGTCCTTCATCTTACTGAACCCATCCAAAGCTTTATTAGACCCTACCCGATCCAACTGCTTCTTGATCGACTTGAGCGCACGATCCAATGCGGCCTGACTCGTAAAAACGGCTTGACCGAAACCACCACTCGCTGCCAAGCGTAAAGTCGTTTCTAGCTGACCTTCTTCCGGAGTCGAATTAGAACCAGTCGTCGATGAGCAAGTGGTGTTGGACGTTGAAAAAGGTACCAAGGTTAAGGTGTCGGCTTGGTAAACCGCTTCGGAGCCTTTATCCTCCCAATTGTCCCCTTCGATCTCCCTCGCTTCGGGGAAGTAACACCTCCTTCGATCAAGGCCCTTCGTAGACCTAAGCGGATTAGATTCGTTTGCTCAACGTTGAACCAGAGTTCACCTACGCCGTTCGGACCATCGCGTGAAGCGACGATCACGGCTAGACCGGTTGGAGTTGCGAGGAGGCGGAGAAGACCTCCTGGAGTGCACGTCGAGGCGAGGAAGGAGTGCACGCTTGGATACTCTTTCGTTAACGAGGTCGAACGATACTTGGTCAGGACTGTTTGTACGGGAGAGGGAGAGTAGGGAGAGTAGGGAGAGTAGGGGTTGATGATTAGTTTTCGGAGCTCGTGCGGCGCGCGGTGTTTCTTTTGACATTGCCAAGTCGCTCCAGGAGGCAAGGGCATGTGGGGAAGCAGTCACTCGACACGGCCACTGGTCAGCTGGGAAAGGGACGAGGGGGGGGGACTTGCAGAATGTAACGGGCACATAAGGGCCTTTGTTCATCGGAGGACAGTCCGTGTCCTCGTCGTCGTACATCGACCTCGACATGTTGGCGGTGGTGATTGACGTAGAGTGTGATGTGGAGTGAGCGAGAGTGGCATATTGGCATCAGGACAACGTGCGCGCCGACGGCCGAACGCGCAAAACGACTTCAAGCGCTTCAAAGGGGAAGCGCTAGTCAAAAACCACCCGCGAAAACCTCGAGGGTACACCCGAGAGGCCTAGGGTCCGTGCCCGATCAGCCGTTGCGATCGATTTGGGGAGCTCTTCAAGAAAGGAGTAAGCTGTTTTTTAAGGCTGAATTCGATCAGCTCAACCTTTCATGAGCTCGTCTGCGCGAGGCTGGAACAATCGCATTCGGCGCATCGAGAAAATTATTCAGGGCCCCAAGAATGGAGAAACTGACCCCCCCCCCCCCCCCGCGCTCACTTCCGAAAGAAATTGTTGGTCAAGAAAATGTCAGCGGAAGACGAAGGTGGTGTTCCTCTCTTTGCAAAATTTAGAGCGATTTCTTTCCCCGCTCAGATAGCAGCCCGTTCGGAACGCTTCTTCACTCTCCAATAGGGATGATCCCTATTGCCGCCTCAGACGACGATCGTGCTCCGCTAATGCAGTCCGAATATCTGACCACTGGTGAGGAATTATTGACAGGCAGAAGAATGACGCTACACCTGCCCAAAGCGCTGGCTTGTTTTGAGAAGTAAGGGTCTTCATATACTGACTCGCTCGTCTCAGCGCGAATCCAGAGAGAGCTCGGTGAAAGGCACGCTGTCTCGGACAACGGAGTCTCACTGGTGACCGAAGATGACAGGTACAAGTTATATATGGATTACAACTAGCTTCTGGTGCTAGCTCGATGAAGAGAGAGCTGAAGAAGCTAGGCGCGCGCAATCTCGATTTCTAATGCCTGTTGGCCCGTCGTAAGGCTTCTTGCCATACACTTGGGGACGGTCGATCACAGTCGCCCGAACCGCACTATTGAGCTTGAGGGGCTACACCGACGACTATGTGGGCTACGTGAACTTCACGGAGCCGTTTCCGGTGATCCGCTTGCGGAAGCGGAGCCCGTATGAATTCTCCACAGTCGGACAGGATTTAAACCGCCGGTCGTTTGCTGACTCTTCTGCGAAAAGATGAGATCCGGATGGCTCGTCGAATGGCTTTGGTGTATTTTGGGTGCTGAGGAACATATACGCTCGAGCTCACTCTCGCTCGCGCTTGAAGTATCCAATGCTGCATTGTCCAAAACGAAAACGCAATATCTCCATTCAAAAAGTCTAGGGTGCACTACCTGATGTTCCGTTTCGAGGTATTGGAGGCCACAGAATGAAGCGCGTGTCTAAAGAGCTTGCCACCCTGGCGAATAGGTGATTTTGCGAGTTAGAATTCAGTAAATCAAATCTTTGCCACAAATAGATAACATGTACTTACTAGTGCTGGCGGAAGCCGGCACGAGGGCCGGCGGTGACACGACTCGTCTCGCGAAGTGCACGAACTCGCTTCTGTGATATTTGCACGTCTCAGGTAAGCACTTGCCGCTAGCTACGCCTTTCCTCAAAAAACACAGCTATAGAACTAGGTACTCACCGCAACAAGCTGACAAATATCTGCATTGGTTTTGTCAATCTTGTCCAGCAATCTGGAGTCGGTGTCCTTGTCCGCGAAGTTCAAAAAGGCACGGCCCGTTGGCTGGTGCCAATTGATGCTGTTCCTCAAAGCCGGGGTACGGCTCAAGGACTCTTTTTGGAGGGGCTCGACGTAATTGTTCCAGATGTAGCTGCAGGTGATAAACGTAATCTGCGTCAGCAAGTTATTCCGATTCGGTTCACCAGGCCACGTACGCTCGCCAATCAAACGTTCCGTCCATGCGGTCTTCAAGATATCTTCGCGCAATCTCGTCTGCAACGCCTTTGAGAAATTCTTCGTACGCTCTACAAGCCTTGTACTTGGCTTCACGATGCTCCGCGTTGCGGGTCCTGATAAAGGTGACCTAGAAAACAAGTGAGGTTTCTTCAAATCAGCGCTTAGCACAGGAGACCGCCGTAGCAGTGAATTACTTACTCCGAGGCACCAGAACATAATATGTTCGTCACAGAAAGTCAGTGAGTTGTCGAGAAAGGCGGTCATTACAGAGATTGGATCGCGTTGCTCTTTAATTTGGTCGCTAATCTTGTTCAACTGAACCGGAACAACGGGTTTTAGTCGAATCAACTGTAGAGGTTCTACTGTCTTGCCTCGACTTACATGCTCGATGTAGTCCGACCTTGCATCGGCCATGGCGAGAGTGAGCGCGCTCCTAGTGTTTCGACGATATAGGGCCGACGTTTCCTCGAGTTTGGATTTGATCAGTCCATCCTCTCGGAGAACCTTCGCAACCGCATCCTGAGCCTCCTTGTAGAAACTGCACAGCCTTGGGAGAGCGACAATCGCTTTAACGTATGGACGAAAAGAACGCTGCGAATCGTGAAGGTCAGCAATCAACACATAAGTCTCCACTTGGGAATAGCACACATGCCGACCCACCTGCATTTTGTTCAGATCCATTTGTAGTTCCACGGAAGGATCTAGCCCGGGTTGATTAAGGGGGTGGGTCAAACGAGGGGTCAAACGAGCAAGCACAATTTGAAGTCCTCTCCAAAGATCGCGGTTCTTGCGATCATCTGCCTTTCTCAATTTCTAGGGATGATTCAATTGTGGTCAGTCAGCTATAGTTAAGTTCACTCGAGTCCTATTTTCGGCTCACTTCGAGTCGGATCATGTCCGGATCCGTGCACAGCCCACGATTAACCAGGCCCAGGCTGATGGCTTCCCCTCCGTCCTCGTCGCTGTCTTGGAATCCATGGTCGTCAAAGATGATGTCGTCATCAAGTGGTTTGTGCGTGAGGCTGTTTCGATGCCCAGTTTTGATAGCCTCCTTGAAGACATTCGAGACTGGAGGGGCCGTATTAGCTTGGGCACGACGAACCTTTTTTGACAAAAGGCGGAGTGCAGGAACCTTACCATCGGAAAGCGGTGCCGAATCTGCCATTGCGTTCTGGCAGATTTCATCCTCCTCCTCCAAATCATCAAAGCTGTGGCAGTCGTTGGATTCGAGGTCATCGGTGAAGATTAGGTCAACACGTTCTCCAGATTCGACGTCATCGTGCAAGTCATCGCCTACGGAGAGGCAAGCAGTCATCGCATGTCTGCTGGCTCGTCCACGTCCACGTCTCGGTCAAAGTCGAACGACTGATCCAAGACCACGGTTTCAGAGATGTACAGTGAACAATAACCGACTCAGCCCCGACTACGAGTAAATGCGACTCCGTAGGAAGCTTACCCACCTGATCCGCCTGGCTGGCAGCCTCGGCCTCCTATATCGAGTCCGGGAACGCCTCCCGCACCGTTCCCCGCACATCATCGATTGCTTGGGAGCCGGGTGTATCGCCGAGAACTTCGTTTGCATCGACCATGTCCAACCTTCGTCGCCGTAGGGCTTGCCTCCGATGTCGGTCCGTCTTGAAGTGCCGAAGCGCCTCTGCGGGTGAGTGTCGTTTGCCAACGGCCTCGGGACAGATACAGCACGCAAACCCTTCGATATGTCTCTGTTTGGTGAACACCACCTGCGCCTCTGGAGTTGGAAGATGGAACCCCCCAAGTGTTGCGGTCAGGGATGAGCTCATCAATCGACTCACAGACCGAGTGAACTGACCCCCACGAGTGACTTATTCATCCACATCATTCAGCACAGGCTTGCAACGCATTTAAGCCACACGTAAGACTGGTGTTGAGGTTGAATGTGAGTATCTTTTTTGAGTGAATGGCTAAAAAGCAACCATGGCGTCTGTTTCGGCGGTGAGCTGGTAGAGTTGCGCGGTCTCTCCTTTTCCGTGTCACGTGTCGTCGCCGCGAAGTCGAAGGCCGTCGAAGGCTCCAAGGCACTTCCCCATATCGGAGGCATGAGAAACACAACAGACGGCGGATACATTCTTCGGAGGTCTTGCAAAACCCTTTCATCCTTGCTGACATGTTGATGTTGTCATGTTGTGTAACCCATAAGAATTCCAGCAGGGAAATACTGAGATTTGCAGATGGTTATTAACGAAGACCTAAGGTTGCGCGTGTAGAAGGGCTCGACGAGGTACACGCGCCTAACCTGATGATCGAAGGCAAATTATTTATTAGGAGCGTCAGTTGTTAAATTCAGTCTCCGAGATGTCAGGCAAAAAACGACTTCTTTTCCCGAGCTTCGACGAGTTGGAGATCCTGAAAGATCTCGGAGAGAGTGCCAAGAGAACTCCGAAGGGGTCCCATCTCCGAGTATACGAGGCCCGGCCATCGGGCGACTTTGCGATTATATTCATTACATTACGACCCTCTTTCCGCGCAGTCTCAACCAGGAGAAAAAACGGAGCTCCAGGTTGCGCATCTCGGAGATAAGGGACGAGTTGGACGAGTCGTGGAAGTAAACGGATTGCATGTACACGCGAATGAAAGTTTGGAAGCCGAGTGTATGCGCCGCGCGTGCACTGGTAGCCACGTCGTCAGCGGCGTGTGGAGCCGCAATGGCGGCGCGCATGGGACACAAATGAAACTCCGAGTAAGCAGATTAGGGGGAACCGGGCTCGCTTCCGGAGATTGGTGTTCCATCTGGTTCCGAAGCCCTAGAAAGGGCCACGCAAGCTGCTTGACATGACTTCCGTCGGAGCCGCCCTTATAAAAGCGATTCAGAGATCGATTTCGACTCCTTCGGCTGATTGGACCGGATTCGACGAGCTTCTACCATCTGAGGTGAAGGCGGCGGCTCCCTCTCTTCCCTTTAATTCCGCTCTTCTTCTTTGCCAGCCCATCCTTTCCACCTTTGGCGTCTCCTCGTATCTTTTCTTCGAGTCGTGTACACACCTTTTCCCTTCCACGCCCCCCGTTCTCCGCCAAGCGCCGCGCGCCGTAACGTGAGTTTCGACCCCAGCAACCCCAAGAATGGACGCTCCTGCTCACAGCACGACCCACGCCGGTGATTTGGGCATCGCACCCTTCTCGCTGCCGACCCTGTCCGCAATTCACGCAACCGTAGCCAACGAGGAGGCCCATGAAATCGCCCACCCAACAGTTGAACACGCACCAGATGGAACGGCGAACCCCGCCCTTTCGAAGCGGATATCGTCCGGTTCGTCCAGCTCCCAGCAGGAGAAACGGTCGTCCTCCTCGATCGCGACGCCGCCCAGATCGGCCAAGGATGTTCAGAAGTTCGGCGCGGGCGTCATTGGCGAGGATGGCTTCACCGATGAGGAGAGGCTCAGGGAGTCCAAGTATTTGACCGGCAGTGAGTGTTGTATCTTCTCTTGTACGCCCGTTGGCCTGGAGGAATTTCCCGATTCCGCAACCGCCGCCTCTGCTCCGCAACTTGACTCTTGGACATGCCCAGAAGCTGGGGATGGCCGGGGATGGCCGGCCGATCGACCCATTTGGCGCGCCGTTCATTTTGCGCTTGGTGGGAGCTGGATCGATCTCACGACCCGTCGCGCACAAGTATTAGGATTTACGATCAGCATTTGAATGCGCCGAAAGAAATCGCTTTGCTGACGTTGTACCTGTTTCTTTCGAGATTCGCGAACTAACGAGGCTTCTCATGTTTGTCTTGCTCTGTTCACCCCACTCCGGTTGTGACTCCTTCAATCAAATGCTCGCGTTCGGACCCGCTCCACAGAGAAACTTGCTATCGTCTTCATCGGGGTGAGTACTCCCAACGTATGATGGATTCGGGACTGCGCTTTTCAAAGCTGACACGGATGCCTTCCGAACTGCTCGCAGATGTTGATGAGTGTATGGCTTATCGCCCTCGATCAAACTATTCTCGCGCCTGCTCTACCCGTACGTATTCTGCCTCGCAACAAATATGTTCTCTGTGAAACGCTTAGCTCATCCTCCTTATCCCACGCAAAACAGGTCATTGCTTCAAAGTTTAACGCGCTCGACCAAATCGCTTGGATTGCCTCAGGTGCGTGCTAGCGTCCTCGCGCCAGGCCGTTGCTCGCGACTGACCCGCCCAATTATCTCTCCCGGAACAGCCTACTTCTTGACGCAAACCGCCTTTCTCTTGCTCTGGGGTCAAATTCTCACACGTACGTCCATTTAAGGGCTTCAAGTAAGCTTGAAGGTCGTCTTACGCCCGGCCGTCCTCCCGCTCGGCAGTCTTCGATCGCAAGTGGAGTTTCCTCGTCGGTATCTCCCTCTTCGAGATAGGCTCACTCGTCTGTGCCGTCGCGCCGACGGTCAACGTTCTCATCTTTGGGCGAGCATTTGCCGGTGTGGGCGCGAGTTCCATCTTCGTCTCGTGCCTTTCCATCATCGCCGAAGTGACGCGTCTCGAGGACCGACCCAAGCTCTTTGGTCTCTTTGGTGCCGTGTTCGCCATCTCGTCCGTAATAGGACCCTTGTTGGGCGGTGCTTTCACCGATCACGTCACCTGGAGGCTGTGCTTCTGGAGTCAGTATATTCATCTTCTGCATCATGTTCGTGGGCATCGTCTGACATTGGTTGGTCGTTTCCGGCGCGCAGTCAACCTCCCCTTTGGTGCCGTTACCGTCGCCGCTATCCTATTCATCCTTGGCCCCCAACCCGCGCCGCCGCCATCGCCCAAAGTCATCGAGTTCACGACAAACAAAATCCGCCGCTGGACGTTCGGCAAAGCGACCTTCGCTCCCGAGTCGTTCGTCTTCCGTCTTGCTGCCATCGACTGGCTCGGCACATGGCTCATGCTCGTGAGCACCGTATTGTCCCAACACACGGCGAGGTACCTGAGCAATCCGCTGACTGAGCATCATCTTCTCATAGGCCACCATCACGTGCCTCCTCTTGCCTTTGCAGTGGGGTGGCAACAAGTACAGTTGGAGTGACCCGGTCATCATCGGTTGCCTCTGCGCCTTCGCCGCGCTCGTCATCATCTTTGTCTTTGTCGAGTGGAAGGTTGCGGGCCCGACCTCAATCCTTCCCCTGCGCTTCTTCCGAAACCGCAGTCAAGTCGGCGCGTGCCTCGAGGCGTTCTGCCTCATGTTCTGCCTCTTGCTTGCGACCTACTACCTCCCCATCTTCTTCCAGGCGACCAAGGGCGTCTCGGCGACCAAATCTGGTATCGACATCCTGCCTTACATGCTTGGCGTCGTCGTGGGGTCCGCGGTCTCGGGTGTCATCGTCTCCAAAGAAGGTCACTACAAGCCTTGGCTGTTCTTTGGCCCGTGGCTGTTGTGCATCGGCGCGGGCCTGCTCTACACCATCAAGGAGACGACCAAGAACTCGACTTTGATCGGATACCAGATCATCCTCGCCCTTGGAACTGGAGCGTGCTTGCAACAAACCATCATCGCTGTTCAAGCCGATTGTGCCAACCCCGACGACGTACCCCAAGCGACGGCGTTGGTCACCTTTGCGCAACTCGTTGGCGGAACGATCGGAATCGCCATCTCCTCGACCGTGTTTGGTAGCAAACTGAGCTCCGCGCTCAAGGAGTTCGCTCCGACTGCGCCTTTCGACTTGGTCAGGAACTCGGTCGAGGCCGTCAAGACCTTGCCCGCCGATATCAAGCCCGCCGTCATCCATGCCTACGTCATCGCCCTGAACAACGTCTTCGTCATAGGTGTCGCTGCCGGTGCTTTGGCAAGTCTGAGTGCGTTGTTGGTCAGGAATTTGAGTGTCAAGGGCCAAGCATTTGGCGCAGCTGCGGCCTAGTTAGCCACAATGTTCAATTTGTGTACATGGTGATGTAATGTGTAAAAGGCATACTTCTCTTATTTATAATTCTCTTATCTATCGATGTACTGGGTCTGTAGATGTGGTCTCTCTTCATGCCCCCATATTCATTTTTTTTTTTTGGCTCTTGAGTCGAAATGTGCATAGCCTGTTCTTGGATCCATATTGCACCGAGTTTCTCATCCCTTTGGTCGTTCTGTAAAGCTCCAGAAGTCTTAAACTCGAAGGGAGGTAGAGTGCTAAACGGAGCGTCGTCTCGCCGTCTCGCGCACCCTTCACAGACCCTCGGACAAACTCTTCACCCTCTGGCGCACCTCCTCAACTTCGAGATCCTCCCAATCCTCCGACTCCAAATCCCACTCGAGGAACCTCCTAGCTATTAACTCACTCTCCCTCAAATCATCCGCCTCTTCCTCGCTCAATGCTTCGTTCACGAGAGTCGCGATCTCGAATTTCTGAATCAACTCCGTCACTTGAATCGCGCGTTCAATCGTACGGTCGTCGACACCGAAGAGGGAGGCGCAGGCCGCGGCGTGTGAGTTTAGCGATAGGCCGGGCATAACTCTGTTGATTGCGAGAAGAAGCACATTTTCAGTGTGAAAAAATTCGGCTCAATATAAAGGAAATTTGTTCCCGGCTTACTTGAAGAGATAGGTCACTTCGGCTGAGCACGTGCTCCCGCTTGAAGAAGTTCCACGTCCGGTGGTTCGAACACCTTTCACACTGTTCGGGCGTGAGGTCGTCACCGTCGAATTATTGACGATGATTTGCATGTGAGCGAAACCTATCCTAGACTTGTCACTGAGTAGATCGTTCGCGAACACGCTGTGGAAATGAGTTGCTGCGAGAGTTCTGGGAGCTTGAGGACCCCTGTCGACGAGGTGCTGTAGCGTCGCGCAGAACAGTCCCGCGCCGTCATTGCTTTCGGTACCTTTACCGAACTCGTCGAGAAGGAGTAGAGAACGAGGCGTAGCGTTGCGTAGGGCGTAAGATATCTGTTGGCAGTCGATCATGAAGGCAGAGGAACCTCGAGCGATCGATTCACGGGTCGAGACGCGAGTCAGGAGCCGATCCGTAAGGCCGATCGTCGCTTGTTCGCAAGGAACGAATGACCCAAGGTGGGCCATGAAGGTGATGATCGCCATTTGTTTGAGGTAAACACTTTTTCCACTGAAATTGGCCCCCTAGATTACGGTTATTGAGATTTGCATTAGCTCATAGGGGTAGGTCAGATTCCTCGGCGCAGTGTGCTCACCGTCACAACCATCACACTAGAGTCTCTGCGAGCTTCGTCAACCCCTTCGATTTCTTCCGAATCGGCCCTCGCTTCCTCCTCCGTAGTCATAACCGCACCACCGACTAGTCTGACGTCGTTTCGGACAAAGCTATCCACACAAAGCTCTACGAGCGGATGCCGACCACCTCGGATATCGAGCACTGGCTCCTCCACTACAGAAGGGCGTGTCCAGTCGTAAAGTCGAGCGCATTCGGCGAACGAAAGTAAGCTATCGTGCAAACGAGGTCAGTCCTTTTCTCCGGGACGAATCGATCGAGATGTTGGTTCTTTAAGCATACCAATCAAGCTCGGTTAACGTTTCTGCAGTAGCAATGATGGTCGTCTCGTGCTCGCGGAGTTGAGTGAGTAAATCTTGCGCAATTTGAATCTCTTTGTCTGCCCGGCGAAGATTTGGACGTGAGCTTGCTTTGGACTAGAGTGTTCAAATTATAAACCTTACCGACAATGTTGGAATGTATGTCACCTATATGACGATCGAGATCGTAGCATTCGTTGCTTTTGAAATACGCGTAATCCTCGGTAACGAACTGGCCTCGCTCGGCAGTCTCGGGGGGGTTAAATGAAGAATTTGACCAGGTTGGCGAAATCACACTCACTTGAAATGACCATCCGACGGGACCGTAGTTCTCCGCTTGGATCACCTCTTCCGTATATGGAACCACGATCAGGTAACCAAGTTGAGGAAAATAGACGACGCTGAGAGTTTGCACGAAGCTCGAGTCGATGTCGAGACTGATCCGCTGGGCAATCTTGGACTTTTGAGATAGTTTGACGCGAGTATCAGGAACGCTCGTCAAGTCCTTGCGCTCGTCAAGTCCTTGCGCTCGTCATTGACCATGTCTCACTCACGAGTAATGAAGAGAGTCCGTTGTAAGTTCGTCGAAGCTCATCGAGGTCCATATCAATACCTGGTCGAATGATGACATGTATCTTTTGCGCCGAGGACTCGTCCCAATCGATCTGTGCGGTCAAGATGGCAGCGAATGAGCGAATTCACCCCGGGTGAGGATTGCTTTGAACGCCTTACGGTATCGTTGATCTTTCCTCCGATTTCCTCAAATACTTGAGGTGAAAATGAGTTCAAGCACTGCGGGTTCGAGAAGACAAATGAGCGCTTCCAGTGGGGCCACGGATAAGTGCTCAAACTGACCTTCTCCACAATTGACACCCCTTTCCGATGCGCAAGGCTCAGCACCACATCTCGAATAGTGATTGAGCCGTTGATGAACTGCCCATTTCACGTACATAATATTCATCTTATATGCCACTGACTGTTATGAGAGAAGTGAAGCGCACCTGTAAGATTTGATTCCACTCGATACTTCCGCCTCGGCCGGCGCCTAGGGCCCGGAGCGCAGCAGGCGCGTTTTTGATTCTTTTGAGGTTGCTTTGGATCGCGTCCGCAATATGCTCTGCGAGGTGGAATTGTTATGATACAATGGTTTGAGTGGAGAAACAAACCAACATATCGAAGAAGGTGCAGCTCACGATTTTCTGCACGGAGGAAGCACTCGACAGCGTTCTGGCGAGCGGCGATCATCTCCATGTCGAGGAGAGGTCGGAGGAACCACGTGCGGAGCAAAGCCCGACCTGGACCGGTTCGAGCAAGATTCATGATACCTGCCATTGTCAATGTTTTAAGATCAACCTGATCTCTCTCCCAGCATTGACGTTCTTCAGATGTAGTGATACCCAACTCACCGAACAATGAGAGTCCTTCTTTCTTTGCAGAGGAATGAGTCGAGGCGTGGCTTTCGTCGCGAAAAATTTGCAAGGACCTGTGCACCGACCAATATAGCTCGAATCGTAAACCTGAAAGAAGAATAATGAAGTAAGGAACAGTCACTCACGTCAAAGCTTCCGAGTTGAGAAGCATCATACGATCTCTGAGGGTAGTACGATCGTCAACTTCAGCCATCAAGTGCCTACGGGTGGGAGATCTCAGGCTTGGACGGGTACCCACAGCTGCATCAACTTGAGACTAGTGATCGTTAAGCCAACATCAGAACCCAACTCGCCTTCGTCCGAGAGTTGCTTCGAGATGTGGCCGAGCAATGCCCCCGCACATCCGAGCGTGAGCGGACTGTCTCCTAAACTGTTGAGGAAGCCCTCGAGTCGGAGCCCCATTTGTCGCCTCATGCGCTCATTATCGTATCGGACACCTTGCGTCTTGGCTCGCTTATTGGACTGAAAATCGTAGGCGTTCGAGGAGCGCGTTCGAGTCCCCGTTGAAGAGTCACGGGTGGACTTTGGTGCGCCGTACAAGTTCGTTTCGGGATCCGAGTCGCCGTCGTCGGACCCATCGGCGTACATCCCATTCTCAACGATGTTCAGCTGGAGTAAAGCGTTCTTGCCCTGACCTGCATAAAACTCGCGAGCAGGGCGATACTCGAGTCGGATCGGCGAGTCCGAAACGATCGTACCTTCGCCGTCCGTAGAGGTGACTCCTCCACCGCCACGGGTCGTCATCGAGCTCGAACTTGACGTTGCCGAAGGATCGGGTAAGGTCGCCAATACTTGTTCGAGCACTTCGTGAAACCTCGAATCGGCATTCGTTGAAGTGATCACATTACTGGGTTGAGTTTGCTCGAGCACTGTGAATAACCGACATCGTCCGTGGTGCACCAGACAGGAGTCGTTTCGCATTGTCAGCGATTGGTGCGAGACGAACGACGCTGGACGAGCTGCCTCACCCATTCGGACCAGATCCCATTGCTGACCATCTTGTTGATCTTGAAGGAAATGGATCACGTTCCTACTACGATCGTAGTAGCAACATCCGACGCGGTTCTTGAGTGCGGTGATGGCGAGAAAAATTCCCAGTTCGGGTTTGGTGTCACCTTCTCGTGTGTCGAGATCATCGTCTGCAATTCGATTTTCAGAAGCACTCTGACCAGTAGAAGAATTTCTATAGGTAGATACTCGATTTGAGAGAGGTGAGCTGTCGAATCGGACTCGGCGGTCGCGAGAGGTGACCGAGAACTGTGGGGTCGCCTTGGCGGGGTGGGAGCGATCAAAACCCGAGGGCGTCGGCGTAGGCGAGGGTGAAGGGCGAAGGAACATGGGTGGTTGGGACGAGGATGGCATGGTAGGTGAGCATGGGGGCCGGGACGAGCGAGGAACAATGAGGCGTGGACTGGAGCAGATGATCGAAGAAGGCCACTGCAGAAGATGGGTCAACTTGGTCAAAGCTCGCCCGGCCTTGGGCTGCCCGTCTTCCGAAAGGAGCTCGGTTGCCGTACGACCGACCGGCACGGTTACATGATCCTCCTTACGCGATTCTCTTTTTGAGATTTCAGAAAAACAACATATTTTACAGCCACATACCGTGGACTACCCGGTACTATTATAGCTCCGGGCAATATTAGCGACCATTCTGGAACGAGGTCGACTTCCCGGGAGGTCCGTGCGTTTCCACCCGCCTCGCACGGCACGCGTACGACCTTGCGTCGTGGCCGTCGCGCGGCTCTCCGTCCTGCTTTCTTCACAAACAAACGCAATTATAACCTCGACGCATATAAAAGCACGCCACGAGTATAGGAGGACCGGGAACTTTGTTCTTCGTTGTCCTCCGATGGCTCTATACGGCGCCGTAAATGTCGTTGTAGAGCAAGATGAAGGACGGACGGGAGGGGGAGGATCTTTTTGGGCCTTTGGGCCTGATTGGATTGTCCTCATTTTTTTTTTTTTGATCCTTTGCGACTTGGGACTTGGGTGCGGCGCACTTCTGAAGCCATGGCTATGCCTTTTTCACGAAGGTGCCATGTTTGGCGTGGAGGGGTCGCAATGTCTCGCGTTATATCTCATGTTCGTTGTGTCTGGGTGATGCCGGCGGCGGGAGGGACAGGTCGTTTTCCTCCCCCGTCACTTCTGGCTAGCACGGCGCTTTCTCTATCTAGCTTGTAGTAGTGGGGTTCTGTCCTGTTTGATGAATATAATCCACGATCGTCCGTTTCATCTTCTGTTTTTGATGTTGCGAGACTTGGGTACGCTCCAACGGCTTGATGGACTCTTGAGAGCCGTCAACGTGCCTGCGAAGCTCCCCTCGGCCCGCGCGCCGCCCAGCACGGCAACTTGCTCCAAAAATCTGACTTTTGTAAAGAGAGATACGCGACTTGTGCTAGGTAAAAAGCGCCGATTTTTAAGAGTGCTACTGAAAAAGCTGTTTTGTTTGTTTTAAGTTTTTTTTTTTTCTATGCAAGACAAAGTTTGTTGAGACGCAGCAGCCGACAGCGCTTACACGTCGAAAGGGCGGGGGCGAGTGAAGGGTGCTTTCAAGGCAATCGCGTCGACTCAACCGCTCTGCAGCTTTTGATTTTTGGCTCGATACAACACCACCACCACCACCTCACGTCGTCTCGAAGGCTTTCTTTTCAAAATCAGGGCGAACGAAAAGTCCAAGCAGCCACCAAGGAACAGCTCATGTCACCCGATGCTGCTTCGCCTGATCAGGGAGGCACGGAGGCTTCGACCTCGACTTTGGCTGTTCAGCTGATGCAGATACACGAGGATGTCGAGATGAGTGATGCGGCTTTGGTCCAAGAAAAAATAACGCGACTTTCACCGGTCAAGATTGAGCATGATGAGCTTGGGATGGGGCTCGATCGAAGGACAGGGACGAGTCAAAGCCCTAGTGATGAAGAGGGGGAACCGGACGAGGCTGATGGGGAAAGGGAGGGTGAGGTCGAAGCTGAGGATGCGGTACAAGGCGAGGATAAAGTGGCTCAACTTCAGGTATCGCGCAAGGTGAGTCAGAGTGTGTTTGCGGGTACAGCACAGTTGGCTCTTCCGGAGTGAGGCGCTCGCTCACGTGACTTTGGCTGACTGCGACTTTCTCTTCTGTGCATAGGTCCGCAAGCCGCCCCGAAAGAAACGATGGACAAGCATCACTCCCGCTCAGAAACGTAAAGATAAGGAAAAACGATCCGCAGCCGCTGCGAAGGGAGGGAGAGGGTCCGGATCGCTCGAGTCGACACCGGCGGCCTCACCTGGGCCGAGCGAATGGGGCGAGTTGGAGAGGGAGGATTCGAAGGAGTTGGGGATCGGACCTTCTTCGTCCTTGGCAGCGAATGGGAGACCGGTCTTGTCGAATGTGATGGGGAGGCCGGCGCTTGCCACGACCGGATCGGGGCCCAACTCGCCCTTGCTTGCTGCTGGCTTTCCCTACTCCAGTCGAGCCCAAGGCTACATCATCCCTGACTCTTCCGTCGAAGCAGGACCACCGACGGTCTTGCCTTCCACACAGCCTCTCTCGGCACCTTTTGCAGTGTACCAAGCTCCCGGACCGAGGAATTTTGATGAGGAAGAAGACGAGGAGGCTCGAGCGAATGCTGCAGCGCTCGCTAGGAGGAAGGCCATGATGAAGAATCGCACTGGGGGCGGAGGAGCCAATGCCGCCGCCGAGGCGCAAGAAGATGACGAGACCGACGATCGACTTTACTGCGTTTGCAAGAAGCTGTATGATGCCGAGGTTAGTTGCCGTGGCCGTTCATGAGCAGGTGATTCTTTCCAGGCAAAGATGCTGATCGTTCCGCCCCTTTTTGACAGAGGACAATGATTGCATGTGACAAGTGAGTGCCGTCCAAGATGAGCATATGCGCTACATGATCCGAAAACATCTCTTTCCCATTCCACAATGCAGATGCGAGAACTGGTACCATCTCGAGTGCGTGCACATCCCGGACTACATGGTCGAACTCGTCGATTGGTTCTTTTGCCCTCCGTGCACCCAAGGTAAGCGAATAAAGGAGGGCAAAGCCCATCTCGTCATCAAAGCTAATGCCAGCTATACTGTTTCGTGTACGTTTCGACCTACAGCGTTCGGCAAACAAACGACGTGGAAACCTCGCTGCGCGCGACCGACCTGTCCTCGTGCCGTTGCTCCCTTGTCCAAGTTTTGTTCCGACTTTTGCGGGATCGAGATGGCGTCGGTCCGGATCGAGGCGGCCAAGACGGATCCGGAGAGGTATTGGACCTATGTCGCTGGCGCGAGGAAGAGGTGCGCCCAGGTTTTGCATGTCAATTTGCCTGCCCCGGGTGGGGATCCGACGATCATGCCTGAGGAAGAGGACGACCGCGAGGAGGAATCGTCGATGAGGGGCAAGATATGGAACTCGGCGCTGGATGAGGAGAGTATGCAGCGTCAGAACGAGGAGGATCGGTTCGTCCGTGCCGAGTTGGACACCAAGTTGGATGAGGTTGAGAGGAGGAGGGAGGTGTTGTTGAGGGAGAAGGGGTTGATCGATAAGCGGCTGGTATACCTCCAGATCGCCATCAGCAGATGGGAAGCTCTGTGTCAAGCGACGGCGGATGCATTGGCGCAGGAAGGAAATGAAGGGAATGAAGGGAATAACGACGCGCCTGCGCACCCGCCCACCGGAGACAAACAGGAGGAAATCTCGACACCAAATCCGTCGACAACTGAGGTGCCAGCACAGTCGAAGAAGAAGAGCAACAAGGGCAAGGGATCCAAGGTCAACCGACCCAAAAAGCCGATATTGGCAATCAACCTTCCCGAAGCACAATGCGGCTTTGACTCGCGGATTGTTCTGGACGATCCCGTCTGGGAAGAGTGGATCGAAACGGACGAGGCGAGGAGAGTGTTCGAGAAAGGGGAAGCTGATGCATTGGCGCGGGCAGAAGGAGGGGCGACTACACCAACGATGGGTGCTTCGATGATAGGTCTGGATGACGATGGATTGCAGAACGTCTGCATGTGGCCGAGGAAAGAGTGCCCGAGACACCAGGCATGGCAGAAAGTGAGGGAGGCGGATTTCCAAGTCGAGCGGGCGGTACTGGTCAGTTCGATTAAGCTGCTCGTCCCCTCCGAAAACTAGGCTGACTCCAGGCTACGTGAAACACGCAGGAACGACGCCTCGATCGACTCGCAATGCAAGAGTCTCGCCTGCGAGCGCAATCCTCGGACCACGCCGAAGCCGTTGCGTTCCGATCCTACTGCCGCCAAAACAAGCCCATTGCCCCACTCTCCGTCTCGGACCTCGTCGTGACTCCTATGAAACGCACGTCGTCCAAGAATCGCCTCGCGCGATCGCTGGTCACGGGTGAAGACCCCTTCCCCGAGGCGAGAAAGAACCCATACGAGCTATTCCCGGGCCTGGAGAGGATCGAGGAACGCCCAGCGCCTACAGTATCGAATGCGAAACAGGGTGGGCAGAAGAAGGACATTTTTGAGATCGTGCAGGATGGTGGGGAGGGAAAGAGGCTCAAGGTCGTTAAGAAGAGGTAAAGCTGGATCTTGTTGTTGGAATGACGAGCAGAGCTCCGTCTTCCGGGCAATTCGGGGAGATCCTGCCGAGCGCATCGCACGTGATTTCCACGAAAGTAGTAGTGCTTCGTATGTTACGAAACAACAATATGAAACATGCCCATATCAAAACGAGTTTCTACAACCGGAAATTGGGCCATGGAACGACTCCGAACAGCCTGCCTAGAAAGTCAGCAGGAGAGAGACGTAAGCGCTTCAGCGACAGTCGAGCCCAATGAAGTCGAGTCCCGTAGTGTCGATGGTGGCCACGTCGGAGGAGAGGGAGCAACAACTCTTTGCCCACATGGGCAAACCTCCCCGATCGCGGGGAGCAGGAGAAGACGCCGGTGGCCGCTTCCCCCGATCTTTCGTTCGTTTGGGCGTAGTCAGAGGACCCAACGTTGGTGGAAGGCACGCCTCCGTCGCCTCAACGCGCATACTCGCAGATTGCAGTGACGATTGAGGTGAAAGAGAGCAACACGAAGAGCGCAGAAGCGCGTAACCAAGTGCTTAGGCGGCTACACATGATCTGCACGACCGCACTCCGCGCCCACGCGATCGGGGTCACCCTTTGCGGGGACGTACTTCAAGTCTACCTCGTCAACGCGTGTGGGGTGGGGTGTTCACGACGAGCGCCCGCAAGTGCGGTCAGGAAGCCGTGCTGCTCCGGCGCGTGCTGTCACACCTCATCGAACTCGACGACAACGGGCTCGGGATGCTGGCCTCGACGAACGAGGTCGACGATGGTTTCGGCAATTTTGTCGTCTCGGACAAGTTCCTCCCACCCCGCGCCCACGACTTCGAGTCCGAGCTCGGCGATATCTCAAATCTCGAGATCCAGGAGCTCCTCTTCCGACGTCGAAGCTGCACGGGTCGTGCAACCTCCGCTTTTCGCGTTACCGCAAGACACGCGCCTGTCGACCCCACGTCGATCAGCTTGCCTACATCTGCCACCGAGTACGCTATGACAGTCGCATGGGCTGAGCAATCCCGCCTCGACGATGCGATTGCCCTATGTCGCAAGATGCACGCTGCGTCGCGTATCGGCACCGAGGGTTTAAGCCTTAGCGCCGGCATCTACCGGGACGGCTTGCGCACGCTTCCGGCCTCCTTCGGCGAGGATGAAAGCTTCGATGGTATCAATCCCCGGGCACTCGAGCTGGTCTTCCATCAACAGTGTTATTGGCCCCTCAACACGGCGACCACGACCAGGGAACTCGCCCAGGCCGTACTTGGAGTCGTCAAAGGTGAGCACAAGGATCAACTGGGCGGCCTTGCGTTTGCGGTGCCTAGCCGACACGCCCATTCCCATGACAATGCAGGACACCGAAATCTCTACAAGCTGGGGTATATTCACCGCGATATTTCGAAGGATAACGTCGTCATCGACCGCGACGGTGTCGGCGTTCTTATCGACTATCACGTCGCCGTCCCGCATGATCGACCCTGCACCGAGCTGCAACACAAAACACGATCCGTGAGTCCTCCCTTCTGTATGTTTCCCCGAATGAAGTTTCTGACAAGCACTGACCTTTGGACTATACGACGTCTCACAGGGCACGTGGCCCTACCTCGCCTGCTCGATCCTCGCCCAGCCGCATCAGCCGCTCGGTGTCGTCCACGAACGGTGGCACGACATCGAGTCGCTGTTCTACGTCGTAATGGAATCTTAGTTCCGCGAGCCTTATCAGGGCAACAATGAAGAGCTTGTCATGACGCCAAAGGGTCAGATTATCTGGGGGGACTGGAACGAACCATCTGCGCGCAAAGTCTATGAGATCAAAGAAAAGCTTCGCATGAACAAAACTTACAGATCTGTACTCGAAGGTTGCGCACAGCGATTAACAAGCATCCGCCTACTCCTTGACATCTTGAGACGCAATTGCGGCCTCGATAGCCGGTTTCTTGGTCTTGAGGTGGCTGAGGAAGATTCCGAACTGGGGGAGTTGTGGGGTCCATCCAAGGCGATGTCGCACGAGTCCATCATCTCGGACATTGAGCAGCTGCTTCCCTTGCTCTGAAGTGACCACCTTTGCGCTGAGCTTAAACCTAGTCGCTCGTTGTTAGTTCCGATTATTGCAATAGATACCCAAGGTCCCTTTCCGTCCGTTGCAGTATAATTCCGGGAGGGACGAAGGACCAAGGACCGGTGCCTTCATTTGACTTGACTGCGCAAAGTTTCTGGCCTAAATTGTAATCTGAGAGGGCCCTTACATCATAAAGGTTTCGTTCATAGGGGGCTTGGTTTTTGGAAATTTACCAGGTTTACTTTCATGTCCCGTAGCCTGAACCAACGAAATGGAACCCAAAGCCCAGCATCAAAATCCTGTCTTTGATCTCACGGACCCTGCAGAGGACTTGCCAACCTAGGTCAAGTGTGAGCACAGTGACGTTCAAGAAATGAAGCGCTCGAACAAGATCCCATTCTCACCAACTATTCATGTTTATGCAGCAGCGAATGCTTCTTTCGCGACATGACCGACTCCCAAATTCCGTTGATCTCCAGATGCGCCGACTGTGTCCACATACTCTACATCAATTGCCCCGGAAAGGTCACTTTTTCTTGCGGGACGGGAAGGTGCAATAGGCTGATAAAACACGGTGCCTGTACCATGTCGTTCGCGTGGTGGCTTCCGTAATCAACGCGGTTCGAGTCGGGACGGTGTAGCGGAGCGTGAGCTATGTTGCTCGATGGGGACGGCGAGGAATGCGACGGGACTCGGCTGAAGCCAGCGATGCGACTCGGACTCGCAACGCCTGGCATAGGATCAGAGTTAGTCTCAGGCCTTCTCTCATATGGTAGCAGTGCTGTTGCTAGAAACCGACGCAGCTCAATAACATCGAGGCGAGATGTGTACCGTTAGCGGTGAAAAACGTCGATGAACGAAGGCGCTAATCTGGTCGAGGTAGAGCAAGACTTGAAAGAGCGCTGGCATTTCAAGTCGCTTGATCACATAAAGCGCCACGTTTGGGTCCGCACGGGCGATGATGAATGTGCGGATGCCGGGCCAAGCGAGGCGCTCGAAGTGTGGGATGGAGCGCACAGAGCATGACTCCGAGATGCGGAAGTTCTTGAGATCTGGGTAGATGGGTGGCATAGATTGGTTGAAGAAAAGGTCTTGGTAGTCAACCTGTGTCATATGATGGGGGGAGAAACTAAACATTCCGATACTGGTGTGGTGGCCTCATTATGGCCTTCTCGCCAGTATGAGAACCAGATGGCAGATCAACTTGACGAGCTCGGGAGGCAGCGACGACGCGAGGAAGATGCGGCGTCCTGCCAAGGCTACGCGTTTTTCCACATGGTATGACAACAACCTTGATTTTCAGAAGAAAATTCTTGTGAACGAAGCTTGAATGATGTAAGGTCACTCCAACTCACAACTTACGCACGAACAGCTTTGTACAGACTTGCGCTGTCAGAAGGTGTCGAAACCTGCGCTGCCTGAAGGTCTATGCCCGTCTGCATAGCAACCTTGCCCCCCCCCCCTGAAATAGGACGATCCCGGGATTATCATCATCCCGGGATCGTCCCGTTTCAGGTTTTTTTTTGTTGCTCAGTGGGCAGTCGGACCGAATGAAAGCACAGCTGGCGCAGTCATTCGTTTATCCTGCAATTGTACTGGAATGGGTGGAGAATGACTTGGGACTATTTATTGAACTGCTCAGAACTAGTAACGAACAACAATCAAAAAGCCCATCGCACACGGTGGTGAAGTCAGAGCAAAGGGATTAGTCGCTCAATCTCCGAGATGATAGCTTCGTGAGACATCGTCCCGGACGGACCCCACAACTCCCCCAGCTTGGCCTCTTCCGCAGCCACCCCGAAATCATTGAATTGGTTATGGAGACCACAATGGTGTCGCAAGATATCGACCAGTTGCTTGATGTTCGTCCATCGTTGTGCGCAGCCTTTCAAAAGGTTGTGATACCTGGTGTTCAAGCGAAGAATGTATTTGGCGTCGTAGGCATCTGCGGCCAAAGCCTTGTTCCATTTTCCCCAGGTAATCTGACCCTTTGGCGCCATGACAAGCTCTTCATTGTTGCCCTGATAAGGCTCGCGGAACGAAGATTCCATTACGACGTAGAACAGCGACTTGATGTCGTGCCACCGTTCGTGGACGACACGGAGCGGCTGTTGTGGCCGGGCGAGGATCGAGCAGGCGAGGTAGGGCCACGTGCCCTGTGAGACGTCGTCTAGTCCAAAGGTTAGTGCTGGTCAGAAACTTCGTTTGGATAAACATACAGAGGGGAGGACGCACGGATCGTATTCTGTGGTGCAGCTCGTTGCAAGGTCGATCATGCGGGACGGCGAGGTGATAATCGATGAGGGCGCCGACACCGTCGTGGTCGATGACGACGTTGCCGTACGAGATATCCCGGTGGATATACCCCAGCCTGTAGAGGTTTCGGTGTCCTGCATTGTCATGGGAACGCGCGTGTCGGCTAGGGAGCGCAAACGCAAGGCCGCCCAGTTGATTCCCGTGATCACCTTTGACGACTCCAAGTACGGCCTGGGCGAGTTCCCTGGTCGTGGTCGCCGTGTTGAGGGGCCGATAACACTGTCGGTGGAAGACCACCTCGAGTGCCCGGGGCCCGATATCATCGAAGCTTTCATCATCACCGAGGAAAGTTGGAAGCGTGCGGAAGTCGTCCCGGTAGATGCCGGCGCTAAGGCTTAAACCCTCGGTGCCGATACGCGACGCAGCGTGCATCTTGCGACATAGGGCAATCGCATCGTCGAGGCGGGATTGCTCAGCCCATGCGACTGTCATAACGTACTCGGTGGCAGATGTAGGCAAGCTGATCGACGTGGGGTCGACAGGCGCGTGTCTTGCGGTAACGCGAAAAGCGGAGGTTGCACGACCCGTGCAGCTTCGACGTCGGAAGAGGAGCTCCTGGATCTCGAGATTTGAGATATCGCCGAGCTCGGACTCGAAGTCGTGGGCGCGGGTGGGAGGAACTTGTCCGAGACGACAAAATTGCCGAAACCATCGTCGACCTCGTTCGTCGAGGCCAGCATCCCGAGCCCGTTGTCGTCGAGTTCGATGAGGTGTGACAGCACGCGCCGGAGCAGCACGGCTTCCTGACCGCACTTGCGGGGGGTCGTCGTGAACACCCCACACGCGTTGACGAGGTAGACTTGAAGTACGTCCCGCAAAGGGTGACCCCGATCGCGTGGGCGCGGAGTGCGGTCGTGCAGATCATGTGTAGCCGCCTAAGCACTTGGTTACGCGCTTCTGCGCTCTTCGTGTTGCTCTCTTTCACCTCAATCGCCACTGCAATCTGCGAGTATGCGCGTTGAGGCGACGGAGGCGTGCCTTCCACCAACGTTGGGTCCTCTGACTGCGCCCAAACGAACGAAAGATCGGGGGAAGCGGCCACCGCCGCATGCGTCAATATGACGGCGTCGGGCGTCTTCTCCTTCTTCTCGCGATCGGAGCTTGATGTAGCTACCCGAGTTGTTGCATCCGAACAGATGTCGATCGCCAGTCTACAGCCGGGTGCATTCATGATCGGGAGACAGTGGTCAGTCATACTCGTGCGGTCGAAGCCAAGCGAGAGCACCGAGGCACTCACCACATCCTTGATCGCGTTGGCGATCTCTCTCATCGCAGCCTCTGTCCCCAATTTTCTGGTGGGCTTGGGGATCTTGGCCTCGTACTTGGAAGGCGTGTCGAGAAAGTACTTTTCCATCGCTTTCGAAAGTCGAGGTTTGCCCATTCGCGCGAAGAGTTGTTGCTCCCTCGCTTCCGCCGTGGCCGACATCGACACAATGGAACTCGACTTCATCGGACTCGAGTGTGGTAAAGCATCGACGAGGCCCGACATGCCTGATATCGCCCTGGTCGAGTCTTGTCGTGGTTGATTGGCTTGCGCGTCGGCGTCACCGGGGTGCGAGCCGACGAGCTGGGCAGTTGTGTCGGCAGCGATTGGGTGGCGGCGGGGGCAGGGGGCGCAGGTGTAGACGAGACGCGGCGCATTCATTGCGCTTGGGCGGGGGTGGGGGCGACGTTGGACACTGTAGGACCCCCGAAAGCCCGGCCTGAGGCGCGTAGTGCCCGACTGGACAAATTGTGGGCCTCAGATGGGCCAAAATCGCGAAGGCGCGTAGTCAGGGGTGGACAAATCAGGGTGCGCCGTGTGGGTGGGTCCTAGGCCCGTAGGTGCCAGTGGACAAATCTCGGCCCATTTCAGCCACGTTCGGCTTGGTACGCCAGAGTTTGCCGACCCTCAAGAACGTGCGGAGCGCGCGCGAAACACTATGGCCTCTACCTAATTCACAACAAGGGCTCTAATGGTTCGATTTTGCAATTATAGGCCTCTTGCCTGGTTGAACGAGCCGTCTCGTCTTAGTGCGCCGTCTCTTGCCTCCCCCGCCGCGTCGCGTCGTCTGTGCCATCATCGTCATTATCCTACGTTCTCGCTTCAGCCAGCTTCGACGAAATGTATCTAGACGATCCGGATATCGAGCTTCTTGACGATGATTTCGAGTGAATGGCACCCTTCTTGGACGTGAGGGTGTCTTGAGCTTCTCGCCTTCCGCTTCGACAACCCACTGCAGACACCCAGATAACCCAGATACAGCTTTCATGGTCGACAGACGAGCCTCTCGAGTCTGATACTCTTCCTAGGCCGCTCGATGCTTGGAGGGACAAGTTCAAGGATCGTGGAGCAATTACTGCGGCGCGTAAGCAGGGTTACCGGTCAATTGCTATCGCTGGGCACCGGCTGCCTTTCGGTGTCGAAAGGATCTGGCGGCATATAGATTACGCCGAGCGCATGCGTTCGATCGTTATCAGTAGCCAAAAGTAGATGGAAATATTATCTGGGTGTCGACATCGAAAGTCAGCCTCTCATCGTTAAGGCTCTGGAGGTGCTGCCGCCACTGCTCATTGAGGAGCACTATACCCCCTCAATGATCCTCGGGTGTAGTGCGTTCTTGCACACGCGGCTCGATTTCGTTGGTAAGCAGCCAAGTTGTTCGTCTGTTCGATGGCGTGGTTGATTGGGATTCTTTTTCGTGCTTTTCCTATGGACAACGTGGCTTGGAGAAAGGTCTCGTCGGGAGCCGAAAGAGCGGAAGTCAGTTGAACACGCTGTTCGCTCTTTAGCTGCTCTTGGCCTTAACAATGATACTGCACCGTAAGTTGAGTGCAATGAGACCTGTACCAGCCTCCTCTGAGCTGATAACTCATCTCTTCCGATTCTAGGCTTGCCGTTCAGCAGGCCTATGACGAGGCCGATGCTCAAGCAGAGGAACGCTTCCTGCTCGACGTCATTGTAACAGCAAATGAAAGCTTGCCGGGTCGTGTAGGTTCATCTAAGCAATTGGTTTCGTGTAGCAACACTAAATGGAACCAGCTTTCTTTCACAGGCTCAAATTCTTCGGCTCCCATCCCTTCTGCGTCACGACACTCGTCAGCTTGCGCTTGATCCGAAAAGCTTGATCGAGCACCGTCGGGCACATCAATGTGCCCACCTCAAGGCTGTCCTACTCGAGGAAGGCACGGCGCCCCCACCTCGACTGCCCAAGATTTCGATCCCACATCAAAAGCAAAATTGTCCAAGCACGGTGAAATGCACTCCAGTGTCCTCCGAGGCTTAGTGCATTCAATGGGTGCAGCCCGTCTCGAAGCCGTGTCAGGAGTTGCGAGGTCCATTCGTTGGACAGGACAAACGGCCTTCAGTCGCTTTTCGACCGCAAACGAGACGGAAAACATAGGGTACATCGAAGACAGACGTAAAGACGTGAGCTGCAATTGTGCTCTGCACATATGGCCCAGAGAGTGCTCATCAATAATATCCATTCTTGCCCAGATACGGATGCAATTGCGAGCAAGGCAATACACGGCATTCGCCAAGATCCCACCGTTTGGGTCGATCGACGGAAACGTCACGTCAGCTACGCCTTTGTAAATCGGCTCTCTTGTCTGCTTTGTGTTGAAACGAGGCATAATACCTGCCAGTTGTGCCAGCAACGTAGGAGAAGAACTGTCGAGTGGACTTGGTTCGTACACCTCACGGTAGCTAGCTTACTGCTTCGCAGAGTGACTGCAATCGATCTTACCTCTCGTTGTACGTTACATGTATACCATGGCCACGTTAAATCATAGTCAAAGAGGTAGGCAGTAAGTGCAGGTGAGGAGCCTTCGGCGAAGCAGAACTGAAGCGGCTGACGCGCGCGCGGGCTCCGGCGATTCGGTCCGGGCGAAAAACGTCCGGACGGCGTTTTCGCGATTTTTGAAGATGTTTTATAGCATTTTGAAGCAATTCTAGAGCTATTTTTTGAGGCGCGTAGATAAACTGGACATTTTGGGGACCTTTTTGGCCGAAAAATCCAAAAATTGGTGGACAAATGAGGTCCAAAATCGGGAATTTTGGCGGATTTTACCTACGCGCCTCAGACTGGGCTTTCGGGGGTCTTGACACTGTTGGACATCTGCATATCTGCAAGGTCAGAACACGGCCCGGCCGACGCCGACGGTCCGATTTGGCGCTCGACGACGTTCCTTTCCAACCTCGTCCCGCTCGCACACCAGCAACAACCTCAGCCTCATCCGGCTCACTCGATTGGAGTCGACCTCGGTCGATATTCGGCGGCTGTCCAGCCAACGCTAATCCCTTACGGTCTCTACACCGACCATTGCCTGCCAGCCGCCTACGTCATCGCCGACACTCGCCCCACTCGTCCCAGTCCCCAGTCGCTCGTCGGCCCGGCATGCAGCGACCACAGCTGGCGCCGCTGGTCAGAGTCGCATCGAAGATGAAACCTACCTCGAAGCCGTTGAGAGGCCAGACCTTTTTCTCCTCGTCGGCTGCACCAAGAGCTCCTCCGCCGCGGTATCGCCGCTTTGGTGACCCACGGGAGCCTCTGCGTCCACCACGGGCTGCATCGGAACAGGCTTCCGCTACACCCACCGCTTCTCCATTCCGGATACCGAGGATACCTGGTTTGCCCGGCTTAGGCGGTGCCGGCGGACGATCAGGTCAATCGGCCAAGTCGCGCGGTCCAGCGCTCGGTCCAGGTTTCTTGTCCCGATTCCGTCGACCACCGGCGATCGTCGCCCTCGGCTTGGGAGGTGGGACAATTTACTATATCGCCAACCTCGAACGTGTCGAGAGGACCGGTCGGCTACGTTTCATCGACGTCACGCCAGAACAAGAGGTCGAGATGGGCCTGCAGTCGTACAACGAGATCATGCGGCAGTACAAGCGCCTGATCCTGCCCAACTCGGATCCAACGGCCCGATTCGTACAGGGCATCGTCAAGAGGATCGTCGAGGCCAATGAGCTGCATGCCCATAGTGGGGATGGTCAAGTTTCGGCAAAAGAGTGGGAAACGCATGTCATTCGGGATGAACAAAGGAACGCATTCGTCCTACCCGGAGGAAAGATTTTCGTCTTTTCAGGTCAGTTTCGGTGTGGCGTTGCTCGCTGCTGAGATTACGGAGCTGACGTCCTGAATTCGTTCCAGGCATTTTACCCATTGCGAGAGACGCCGATGGTTTAGCAGTCATCTTGGGCCATGGTGGGAGCACTTCCGCCGAGTATCTGTACGATGTCGTCTGCTTGTTCTGACGAGCCTTTCCGGAGTTGACTGCAGAAATCGCACATCAAGTCGCTCGACATTCCGCTGAGCGCATGTCCTCTCTCAAAGTAGGTGATTTTATGATGAAATCTGTGATCTTCACGAGGTTTGATCAGACAGCATTCCTCACAGGTCCTCTTTGGTCTGTCGATCCTGCTCGAATCGCTCGGCATCGACCCTGGCATTTCGCGCGTCGGACTCAACCTCCTCATGACGCTCCCCAACTCGCGCAAGAACGAAGTCGAAGCCGACTTTATCGGCCTCCAACTCGCCGCTGCAGCATGCTACGACCCTCGTGCGGCAGAGGGGCTATGGAAGAGGATGGAAGCTGCTGAGGGGGGTACCTCGTCCAATGGGTTGGGCAAGAAGAAGGGTATCAATATGGACTTCTTGAGTACGCACCCGAGTAGTCATCGACGGGTCGAGAAGGTGCGCGAGTGGGCCAAGGACGCGCTCGAGCTGAGGCCCGATCGATGTGGACCGTTGAAGGAGTATTCGGTAGGGTTTAGGCAGGCGTCGGGGACGAGGTGGTAGAATGGGAGTTGACAATATGGGTAGAAATGCGGTATAGAAGGGTTAAAGGATGTACTTGTGCTTATCAGGTTTGTTCGAAGTCGGACGCCGACACTCACTTGGATCTCCCAATGCAGTGGCTCCAAGAGCCGACCGTTTCGCTCAATCCCACGTGGGTGGGACAGAAAAGGCATATTACGAGCATATGTTGCATCAAGTGCACTATAAAGCATCGCGGTCCCAGTACCTTTGAATGTAGCGTATGATCGGAGCACACCACTTTGGCTAGAAAGTTAACGGCCAAAGCGAAGTTTCCCGCCCGCTTACCGCTTCATACCCTGCCAGGGTCACTGCTAGGGTCGGATTCGCATTCGAAAGAGAGCTAGTGCTTAGTCGTAGGATATAGGCGGACTAAGGGTCAGGTGGGCATATATCCGGCAACGGCCGAGATCCCTGGGAGGCGGCGGCGGGGCCAGCAGAGGAGACCGTGCAGTCGTGGACTGCCGGTGTCTTGTGTGATCTATGGTTTATGATATGATGGTCCAGCGGATCTAGCGTTTTTTTAATAAAGATCTGGCTTTTGAACAAGACAAGGGTAGATATTATGACTGCAACTTAAGAATGAGGATCGCCGGGCGCGCCGACCCCTATCGCAATACTTTTTGTCGAGCCCTCTGTCCTTGAGGCGACGAGGCTCCCACATGCCCAACTTCTCCCTCGTAAGAAAAAGGCTCTTAGGTCTACGTCTTGAACCTGTGGCAAGGCGCCATCAGTTTGACTTCGAGTTGGAGCTTGCCGAAATTGAGAACAAGCTGAGGCTCTCGGAGTTGCGGCGGACGATTCGGAAGTTGAGGGAAGACGAGCGTGCAATCAAGTTTGAGATTGTGCAGACGCGGACGATCGAGAGGTTCGCTTGGTGAAGAAGTTGGAACAAGGGTTTGAGGCTCACCGGGACTGAAACAGAGGAAAGGAGACACCGAACTCCGATATCGTTCGGGCAGAAGTAATCGGGACCGTCTTTCGGTTTTTTTAGACAAGCGGGTACACGATATGAAGACAATGGTGGGTAGAACGCTGCGTTACATGAAGCAAGGGCTTCAATATCATCAGTGAGGGCACTGAGTCTGCGCCAGCGGCGGCGTTCGAAGTTGGCCAGTCGAGGTCCCACCGCAAGAAAGCAAGATAGGGGAAAAACTGCTCTAGCGCGTTTTGCTCGCACTGTCCTCTTCGGCTCGACTCCTTCGCTGGAAGCGCGGTGCGGACTTAGTAGCTAACTTAAGCGGTTTTACGTCGGTTCCGAAAGAATGTGTATTGGAGTACTCCTGAAGGAAGCTCGAGTTTAAGTTTGTTCCATCCGTTCCCTACTCTCGGCGTTGCCGTCTGCCATCTCGGCCGCAACTCGGCCTTGTAATCCGGCATCTGCTCAGGAGACAGGAGCGCGTCGGAAGTCAGCTCGGATCCGCTGGCCCAGTTTCACCCTACCAAGTCCCAACGGTTCGCTGCTTCACACGCTTTCGCACGGCATCAGCCGTGTTCAGCAGGACCCGGGAAAGCTCAGCCGAATGTGCGTCTCGGAGATTTGTACTTTCGGGCCTATTTCTGCCTTGTGATATGCTACATGACATGATTTTTCATGGTAGAGTAACCTTTTCAACACAACCCGATAATCTGCTTTTACACCGGAATACATACACCCCTTATATAGGGATATTCGGTGTACAAATCGGCCTAAAAACGGGTTTTTTTCGAGACGCACCTTCGGCTGAGCTTTCCCGGGTCCTTGTTCAGCCTCACTTCCGGTCTTACGGCACTGCCGCATCCGTCAGACTTCTTTCCTTTCTCTGCCGCTTACACCTCATACCGCTCTTCGTCTATTCAACTTGGGCCCTTCCCTTCAACAAGACCCCCACGGCGCACGCTCCCGATCCCACAGCAGCGAGCAATTGCCGACGGCCAACTGAGTCATTTACCCCTAATCACGGGGCGACCTGATACGTGTCGACTGTTTCACATCCACGGGACTCTTGACCACGACCAGAGCACACGTCTACCACAGCGCCAGCCATCATGTCGACACCAGCACAATCCCCCATGACACCTCAGCAGGCGATCACCATGCTCGACCGCCTCTTTGGTACGTACAAACTTCTTCGTTTGTGGCGACGGACTCACGGACCGCTTCCAGGGAGTTCCGCACCGGCTGGAAGAGCAAAGGAGGGAAGAGCTGACTTTTGAAGGAGGCGATTATCGCAGGGCCTATGATTGTTGGCGTTTTCTTGCAAACTTTCGTCATCGGGATCCTGTTCGTTCAAGCGTCGCATTACTTCTCTAGGTCGACGCCGGATCCTCTTCTTTGTAGGCAAGTCGGTCCTTGGCCTGCCGCTTAGCATGTTGCGAAGGCGCGACGCGGGAATCATACGAGGAGATCTTAATGGTGTATATTTTCTATTTTCGCCTCGCACAGGATCGTGTTGATAGTCATCGGTTTAGCGCTCTGTGCCAAATCGGTGCTCGACATCCAAAACGTGTATCGTGATGTGAGTTGCGAAGCGCATGGTTGTCATGCCCACTTCATCTAGGCTCTGCGATCGTAATGAAAAGCATAGCTGTTTAGCCAGGCGACACTGACTTTTGTTTTGCCTTCATACAGCACATCTTTGCCGTCAACGATCCCACGGCTTCGACAATCTCACATCTGCTGCTCTCGCGAACCATTCTTGCGGAGGTGCCGCACTTTGCCGCGCAGTGCTTCCTCACGTTCCAAATCTGGGTCGTCAGTCACTTGAGCATTAGTTGGTGGGGAAATAATACTGATAATAATCGTATGGCTGGCTTAGACCTCGGATAATATGATCATTCCAACGCTCGTCGGCGCCGTCGGTTCCCTCCTTTCCTTGGCACTCTTCATCGTCTTCGCCAGCAAGCGCGGTAAGCTTCTTCGACGCTGTTTCTTTGGGCAATTCCGATACTGAGGGGCCTGCGGTAATGTTTATAATGACCAACACCCCAGTGTTGGATCTTAAGGCTGTAGCTACCGCCACGGACGTCACAAAGTGGATCCCTCCCTGGGTGTTTTCCTGCGCGGTCCGTCCACCTCAACCCGCGGTGTAGCGGCCGAAGGACTAATCACTCGACGTGTGCGCATGTCTCGCAGGCCGTCGATGTCTACCTTTCCCTCGTTTTGGCTTACTTTGTGCTGAAGACGAAGAAGCTGAAACCCACCTCTCGGTAAGCTTAAACTTCTTAGACTTTGACTAAATCATTATCTAAGTGACGACCTGTCCGCTGACCTGTCCTGGCCTCTTTGGTTCGTTTGACAATCGTCCCTCCCGTCGTTACATCGTCAGTTTCGACATGAACGTGATCGGACAAATCGGTTCTACGGCCGTCACGATATGCCTCCCAGGAGCCATCATGACCGTCCTCATGGCAATTCTCGAGATCAGCGAAACCAAGGTCGAGGTGAGTTTTCAAGTGTCGGCGCGTTATTCACTTCCCGGACGTTCAGGGAGGGGGGAGAGCGCTCAAAAGTCTCCGCCTGTTGCAGATTTGGATGTTCTTCGCGGTCCCTTTGGCTAGCGTGTACTGCATGTGTGTGCTATATGCGCGTAAGTACGGTTGTAATTTTCATTCTAACTCTCGACCAACGCATTCATTCATCTCTCTTTGTGTTTCTGAAAATCTCCCCCTGCCAACCAGTCAACTCACGCGACGACCTGACCGAAGGCTCGTCCGCGCACGCCTGGTCCAGCCATGAGCACGGAACTGGAATCCATGGCCACGGCGGAATCGGTTCCGATCCTGGGAACTCTAAAGCCCATCCCGTTAGTACCATCTTCACGCGATCCAAGGACCCGAGGAACCAACAGACCGGTTCGTTCGCTGCGAATGGGGAAGCGGGTAATGCCAATGGCGATCTGGAATTGGCCGAGCTGGAAAAGGGTGACCATGGTGCAACGCTTGAGGAGGATCAGGATCCCGATCAGGGTGGTTTCATTCCTAAATCGATGAAGAAGCATCGCAAGGGGATGAGGTCTGGAGTCGAGTTTGAGGTGCAGGTCACGAGGACGATCGAGAAGTATGATACGTTCGACGATTCGAACGTCGAGAGGATCGAGCATCAGTTTGCAAAAGGGCAGTGATGAGGGTGAAGTTCAACGCGTTGAGGATTTCACGGGCTTGGTACGAGTTGAAGTTTCACGGAGCTGGGGGAATTTTCTAAAATTGCATGGGTCGAGGACTTGGAAATATGATCATTTGTGATTACACTTTGATACACACATGGCGGATGCTCAGCCGAGCCATTCACCTCGGTTAGAATCGGTTACTAGGAACTGTTGAAAATAGCCCCACTCGTGACACTGTTCGCTCAGGCGCGCTCGTGTGGCTCTGCTTCCGGCCGAACTCCTCCAAGCTTTGCGGCTCGAATCCGCCCTCCTCACCGCCTGACCACGCACCATCGAGCATGTCCGACACGACTCGTCGGTCCACCCACGACGCAGAGGGTCAGCGGAATGATCGCAGACGAGAGGAGCGAGATAGCGAGCGTGGTAGTAGGCGGGACGAGCGTCATCGGTCGCACGGGGATGAGCACAGATCCAGTGGGGATCGACGACATGACTCGAGGAGGAATGGCGATGATGGGAAGGAGAGGAAGAGGTCGAGGTCGCCTCGAAGGGAAGACGCGAGAGGAGAGGGGCATCGTCGGTCAAGGCATCGCTCGAGGTCGAGGTCACGCTCGAGGTCGCCGGAGCGGAGGAGGGATCGGGATGACAAGGAAAGGGATACGGAAAGGAAGGAGAAACATCATCATTCATCGTCATCGCGAAGTCACCGCCACCGCGATGAGGATCGACGTCGACGCAGGTTTCGTTCCCGCTCGCGCTCGTCGGATGGATCGTCGTCCGACTCCGAGTCCGACGGGAGCCAACGACACCGCAAGGACCGACGCAAGAGTGGGGGTGGGAGTAGTAGTGGGAGGCATCATCGATCCTCAAGGCATCGGGATGAGACAGAGTCCGAGAGGGAGGAGAGGAGGCGTAGGAAGAAGGAGAAGAGAGACAGAAAAGACCAGGTCAGTCAGTTGCCAAGGGTGTTGCAAGTAGTGATTCCTGATACATATCTTACTCATGTACAGAAAGATCGAAAAAAGAAGGGTCTTGCGACGATCGAATGGGGCAAGCATGGCATTTTGACCGAGACCGACGTGAGTCCGCGCCTGGAGACGTGCTCGACTGCCCCACATGGTCTCATCGTCCCTCCTCGCCATCTAGATTTACCAAAAGGATCAAGAGTTCCGGGCCTGGCTCGTTGGGGAGAGAATGCTCAACCCCGAGACCATGTCCAAGGCCAAGGAGAAGGAGATTTTCAAGGTGCGTTTTTGGACGTTCCAACATCTGCACGCGAGACATGGGTCGTGCGGAGGCTCATGTGGTATTGAACTGGGAGCATACAGGAGTTCATGGAGGACTTCAATACGGGGACGTTGCCGCACGAGAAATACTACAACATGGACAAGTACGAAGCGAGGGCAAGTCGGCGATACCTCCTAGAAAGCGAGACAGGGAATCATCGAGGTCGCTTACTGGCCTTGTCGATGTTTGCAGATGAATGCCATCCGAGGCGGAGAGACGGTCGTGACAAGCGACAGATATGACCCCAATGCCGATCTTGAATGTATGTCCAGTCCAATCATTCGTCTGTTGTTTCATACTGACCCTAACCCCCTTTTCTCACATCTCGACAGCGATCCGAGCTTCGCATCGTCGCGTGCCGACGCAGACGGAGACATTCCTCGACAAGACGCGACTGGAAGCGTTGGCGCGCGTGCAGAGGGAACGCGTCGAAGCTGAACGTATGAAGAAGCTCGGGATGAAGGTCGCGGAGAACTTTGGTGTTATCACGCAGACGAAGGAAGAGGCCAAGCGGGGAGGCAAGTGAGACGACAAAGGCGCCTCATGAAAACGGAAGGGGTGTGTAGCGAGGTAGCGGGGTAGATCACATGCTTGAGTGATGTCATATCGTACAATCAGTGGTACGGGTATTCTGTGCGATGGAAGTGCCGCTCGAAAATCAACATCTGTATCCTCGATTCACCATTGTCACTTAGCGCGCGCATGGGTCCACTGGTGTAACGCACGCGGTGACGAGAGCGAGCTGATTTCGCGCATCGACTTCGACTTGGCACGGTTGTGACTTTGGTGAATGTGACGCGTCATTGAATTGTGAGCCGCTACAAGGAAGTAGATTAGTAAATTATCCCTGCAGAGGGTTACGACATAACTTACAAAGGCGATGTACCGGTAGTGGGTCAAGGTTTCTTTAGTCGGGTAGGTATTCCGAGAGTCACGGTCACAGTCGCCGAATGGTTCGGGCAGCACCCACTTCTCCGAAAGCTGTGCCAAGCCATTCGGGGACACTTCGGACATGAGAGCGGTTGGGTGGGTGAGTCAGCGCCGCAAAAAGCCGCGGCGGAGTTTTGGCGGCCGCGCGCGCGCGCGCTGCGATTCGGAATGAGCGGAGGGACCGGATAGCGCGTGGACTGCGGACTCGCCCTACGAGCCTGACTCGAACAGCCTGACTCGGCCTTGGAAGCGTACGTCGGACTCGCACTGGCTCACGACGAGGGAAGGAGAGGTGGTTCTCTTCTGGACATACAAACACAGAAGAACAAAGGTGAGTGACAGCCTCAGCTACTTTAGGTGTTAGCGTCGTACCGCCGGCGGGTTCAGCTATCGTTCGAATTCATCTGGGTCTACCTCCACACGTGCGCCACGTTGCCCATCCTCCACCTGACTGGAACTGACATCGCCCGAACGGGTTGGCGGCGCGCCTCCACAAATATCCAGTTTTTCTCTTTTCGGCTGAGCAAGCCGGCGACCCAAGCGAGCCAGCCGGAGCCCGGAAATTGAGCATCTCTCATTTCCTTTTTCGCCCTCCCTCCTCCTTCCGACCTCTCGTCTTCCGACCTCAACTCCAACGCGTGGATTCAAACAATGTCGGCTGCGCTAGCGGGTGTGTTGCCTGCGCCCAACAGGGAGAACGTGGCGCTCGTCTCGGAGGCGACGACCGATCATCCCGCGGCTGAGATGGCACCGGCGACCACCGCCACCACGACCATGCGGTCAGCTTCACACGAGTCGTCGCCCTCGTCGTACTCGTCCTCGACCACGTCCACGAGCGATGCCCACCACTCAACACGCCATGGCGACCACGTTCAAAACGTTAACGTCGCCAAAGGGAAAACCGAGTTCGAGTCCCTGCAGAGGAAGCTGAGTCGCACGAGCTCGATCCACCGCGCGCGTACGAGGGACTCGGCCCTGACCGCGGGCAACGGCGCCGACCTGGAGAAGCAGCAGGATCAAGACTCGGAGGACGACTTTGACTTGAGGGAGTATTTGCATTCTGGGAGCGAGGCGAGGAAAGCACATGGTTTCAAGCAGAAGCAGATTGGCGTCACCTGGCAGGGGTTGAGGGTCATCGGTGTCGGAGGCATGAAGGTCAGTTCATGCGCGTGAGGAACGAAAAGGCCCAGCGATCGAGCTAACTGACACCTCATACTCCCGGTGCGCCCACAGATGTACATCCGAACGTTCCCCGACGCGATTAAGGAATTCGTGCTCTCGCCCGTCTTCATGGTGCTCAAGCACACCAAGATGTTTAAACCCGCACCCAAGAATCTTCTCCACTCTTTCGACGGGTTCGTCCGACCGGGCGAAATGTGTCTCGTCCTCGGCCGACCGGGATCGGGCTGCTCGACGTTTCTCAAGACGATCGCGAATCAGCGTGGGGGTTACCTCGGCGTTGAAGGCGAAGTCAATTACGGTGGCATCCCCGCGAGTGAGATGGGCGAAAAGTACAAAGGAGAAGTCGTGTACAACCAGGAGGACGATGTGCACCATGCCGAGTTGACCGTTGCTCAGACATTGTGAGTCGGTTTGGGAGTTTGATCGACTGTGCTCCTCTTTTACGAATGTTGACCCCTTTGCCGTTGCATTCGATCTTTAAAGAAAGTTCGCACTGAGCTTGAAAACGCCGGGCAAGCGGTTACCCGACGAGTCGGCTGCGGAGTTCAAAAATAACGTCCTCAATCTTCTCACCAACATGCTCGGTATCTCGCACACCAAAAACACCAAAGTAGGATCCGCTCAAGTCCGCGGTGTTTCGGGTGGAGAGCGCAAGCGCGTCAGTATCGCCGAAATGATGGTCGGCCGCGCCTCCGTCACCTGCTGGGATAACTCGACCCGGGGGCTCGATGCCTCGACTGCCCTCGACTACGCCAAGTCTTTGAGGATCTTGACCGACATTTTTGGGACCGCGACGCTCGTGACGCTCTACCAGGCCGGTGAGGGCATAGTCGAGCAGTTTGACAAGATTTTGCTCATCGACGAAGGTCGCGAGGTCTACTTTGGGCCGGCCAAGGAAGCCCGAGCGTACATGGTCTCGCTCGGATACAAGGATCAACCTCGATCGACAACGGCCGATTTCTTGACTGGGTGCACGGACCCGAACGAGCGGCAGCTGGCCGATGGTCGCGACGAATCAAATGTACCGTCTACGCCTGAACAGCTCGAGGAGGCGTTCAAGAAGAGCGAGATCCATGCGCGCATGAAGCGCGAACGCGAAGCTTTCAACTACGAGGTCGAGCAGGAGAAGGCGCGACTCGATGATTTCCGCCAAGCCGTGTTGACCGACAAGCATCGCGGTGTGCGCAAGACCAGTCCTTATACAGTCTCGCTGCTCAGTCAGATCCGAGCGTTGGCCGTGCGACAATTCGAACTCAAGTTGCAGAACCGCCTCGATCTATGCGTCTCCTTCTCGACAACGATCGTCATCGCCATCATTTCGGGTGCCTGCTACTTCCAGATCCCGGCGACGGCCGAAGGTGCCTTCACTCGTGGTGGTTCCATCTTCATCGCGCTGCTCTTCAACGCTTTCCAGGCCTTTAACGAGCTGCCGACGCAGATGCTCGGTCGACCCATCATGTGGAAGCACGCCAACTTTGCGTTCCATCGACCGGCCGCCATGACGTTGGCCGCAACTGTCGCCGATGCGCCGTTTTCGATCTTGTCCATCTTTCTTTTCTGCGTCATCATCTACTTCATGGCCGGTCTGACCTCGACCGCGGGCGCATTCTTCACCTTCTACGTCATCGTGCTCGCCGGTTTCTTCTCCTTGGCGGCCTTTTTCCGTCTCATCGGAACGCTGACGGCCTCGTTCGACGTCGCCGCTCGTCTTGCTTCGATCCTCATCACGCTCATGATCACCTACTCGGGCTACCTCATTCCCATCTACTCGCAAAAGCGATGGTTGTTTTGGCTGACGTACCTCAATCCGCTCAACTACGGTGCGTTAGCCTACGAGAGATCACGTCTTTCACGCAGCATTTCAAACTGACTTGCTCTGGCCCTCTGACTTTGCTTCTCAGCCTTCGCGGCTGCGATGATGAACGAGTTCAAGGACCTCAAGCTGGCGTGCTCAAACGGCTACATCACGCCTCGTCAAGTCGGTGGATTGACTCAGTACCCGACCACACTCGGCCCGAACCAGGTCTGCACGTTGCTCGGTTCGCAGCCGGGCCAGCCTTTCGTCGCCGGCGCAGATTACCTTCGCGTCTCCTACGAATACGAGGTTAGCCACCTCTGGCGCAACTTCGGTCTTACGCTCGTCTTCTTCATCGGCTTCAACGTCATCCAGTCATGGGCCGTGGAGCGTTTCAAGCATGGCGCCGACGCACCGGCGATCAATGTATTCGCCAAAGAGACGGCCGAAACGAAGGATCTCAACGAGAAGTTGCTGGCGAAGCGTGAGGCCAAGCGCAAGGGCCAAGAGGAGCAGGACCTTGCATCGATCGGATCCAACTCGAAGCCTTTCACGTGGGAGAACCTTCGCTACACCGTGCCCGTCCCCGGTGGGCGACGTCAGTTGCTCGATGATGTGTTTGGATACGTCAAGCCGGGCACGCTGACGGCTTTGATGGGATCGTCTGGAGCGGGAAAGACGACGCTGCTCGATGTGCTTGCCGCTCGCAAGAACATCGGTGTCATCGAAGGCGATATTTTGATTGGCGGTCGACCGACGACGAGGAGTTTCAAGCGTGGGTGCGCGTATGCCGAACAGCTCGACGTTCACGAGCACACTGCGACCGTTCGCGAGACGTTTCGCTTCTCCGCGTACCTTCGTCAACCTGTTCATGTTGCGAAAGCTGAGAAAGATGCCTATGTCGAAGAGATTATACAGCTGCTTGAACTCGAGGACCTTGCGGATGCTTACATCGGTTTTCCTGGGTTCGGTCTCGGCGTTGAAGCTCGTAAGCGTGTCACGATCGGCGTCGAGTTGGCAGCCAAGCCCGAGATGCTCCTCTTCCTCGACGAACCGACCTCGGGACTCGACGCTCAGTCGGCGCTCAACATCGCTCGCTTCCTCAAGAAACTCGCGGCCGCCGGTCAAGCCATCTTGTGCACGATTCACCAACCGAATGCACTTTTGTTCGAGTCATTCGATCGTCTGCTTTTGCTCAAAGCTGGCGGTTGTTGCGTCTACTTTGGCGATATCGGCAAGGACTCGATTGTCATTCGGGATTACTTTGCGAAGCGAGGTGCTCACTGTCCGCCAAAGGCCAACCCTGCCGAATGTAAGCTGGCACTGCAACTTCAGCTAGACTTTTTGTGGTCGGTTAGCTGATTCTTGCGTATGTCGAACTCACAGATATGCTAGAAGCCATTGGTGCCGGATCTTCGCGCGCCGTCGGAAAGAAGGACTGGGCCGATCTCTGGCTCGAGAGTGAGGAGCTCGTGCAGATCAAAGAGGAGATTGCGGAACTCAAGCAACACAGCTTGGCGCTGCCCGCCGACTCGGCTGAAGACGCCGATCGAGAGTTCGCGACCCCGTTCATTTACCAGCTCAAGGTCGTCGCGAATCGCACAGCTATTGCATTCTACCGCTCCCCCGATTACGGCTTCACTCGACTGTTCAACCATCTCGCGATCGCGCTCTGTGTCTCGATCACCTTCTTGAACCTCGGTAACAATCTTGGCGGTCTGCAGCAGCGCGTTTTCGCCATCTTCTACGTCACCGTCTTGCCCGCCATCATCATTTCGCAAGTCGAACCTATGTATATCATGTCCCGGTCGACGTTCGTGCGCGAGTCGTCGTCTGGTATGTATTCGCAGGTCGTGTTTGCGATGTCGCAGCTCGCGGCCGAGATGCCGTACTCGATCATTTGCGCCGTTGTCTTCTTCCTTCTGTTGTATTACCCTATCGTGAGTCAAACAGTGCCATCGATTCATTGCAGAGTCACAAGATCGGGTGACTGACGCACTACTTTGTCGTCTCACACAGGGTTTCCAATTTGAATCAAGCCGAGCCGGATTCCAGTTCTTTATGATTCTCATCGTCGAGCTTTGGTCGGTGACGTTGGTGAGTTAGTTTTCTGTGCTTGCGCATGATCTTTGGATTGTGGCTGATTCTGCATCCCTCATGTTTGATGATCACAGGGTCAAGCCGTTGCGGCTCTTTCACCCTCAGTTTACATCGCTGCCGTTTCAAATCCTTTCATCCTCGTCATCCTCTCGCTCTTCTGTAGGTGGCCCCTCTCTCTTCGAATGAGCGATCTTACGCTTACAAATCCTGTTTTCTCATTTCTACAGGTGGTATCACGATCACTCCCCCCAATATTCCGGGAGCGTTCCAATGGCTATACCAACTGAACCCACAAACACGCATCGTCAGCGCTTTGATCGCCACCGCGCTCTACGAGTTACCCGTCCAATGCACCCAACGCGAATTCGCCATCTTTGAACCCCCTACAGGTCAATCGTGTTCGCAATGGGCAGGTCCGTTCGTACAAGCCGTTAAAGCGGGTTATCTCAATAATCCGAACGCTTCGAGCGGTTGCGAATATTGCTCCGTTAGTGTTGGGCAACAGTTTTATGAACCATTGGGCATTCGATTCGATACGAGGTGGAGGGATTTGGGAATTTTGATCGCTTTTACAGTGTTCAATTGTGGCGTCACCATTGTCGCCTCCAAGTTCTTGGTCAGTTTTGTGTTGCGGATATAGGGCTGCGCGTAGTCGATTCAAAAGCGTGACTAATGTCTTTTTGGGTCTTGTTCGAACAGAAATACGCAAAGCGATAGAAAGAAAGATAGAGACTTAGTTTTGATGGCTCGTAATACACAGTACATTCATATGGGGCTTCCCAAAATTTAACTACTGTTTGGTTTTTGCACTGGACGGTTCTCGAGGCGAGATGACCTTCAAAGTGCACAAAGAGTGAGAAGGTTTGAGACTTACGGTCTCAGTCGTTCTGAGCTACAACACTGTATGATACCCCCGAAGTAGACTAGTCTCCCACTTAGTGGTTAACGTGTTTTTTTTTTTGCATGATAGTTTAGAGGTTCGCGATGGCGTTACCCGTCGGCTTCCACTTGCCCGCGAGGACGATCTCGATCCATTCGCATATGATTCCAGTCACTTTGTCGCGTTCCTTCTCGTCCTGTACACGTGACGATTCATGAACCCTTCAGTATTACTTGATCCGGAACAGCGGAAAGAAAGCTGATCACGTACGGATAAACACCAATGATCCGCCGTTTCAAGTACCCTCACTTCCAGATTTCCCCCTGGGAAACACTTGAGTACGGCGGGGGCTAGACACATCTCAGGAGGCAAGGCCGCGTCCAACGCTGCGGGTAATTGGAGGGCCGGGATGTGAGGAGGGAAAGTTGGGGATAGGTTCGAGGCGACTTCTTCGAGTTGGTTTATGGAGCGCGTCTTGTACCAGTTTAGACAACCGGCGAAACCGGTTTTGGAGAAGGTCGAGAGGTAGAAATCGAGTTCCTGAGAAGGGGAAGGGGAAGGGGAGTTAGCTATTCTACTCATTCCAGGTGAGTCTAAGCGCTATCTTGGAGTTACTCACTGGTTCGGGATCAGGTTTGGGTAATTTACCCTGACGACGTTGTTCGATCTGTCTATCGACGCTCTTCTCCAACCTCCCTTCCTGAACCCAAGAGCCCATCTCACTTCCCTCCGGTTTAGCCTCCTTAGGTCGACGTCTGAACCTCGCCGAATGCATCGATTCCAAAAATAAATCACCAACTTGATCCAACTTAATCGCCATCTCGGGTTTCTTAAACGCGAGTTGATAACCAAAATTAGGTCGGTACTTGCGAATCAATTCTTCATCCGAGATGATCGGGGTTTTTGAATTAGCGGGGGATTGGTAAGGCGTACAGACGGAAATGATCGCTTTGACTCGGTGAGGGAAGTAGTTTGTGAAGCGCCAGGCGATCATACCTCCCCAGTCGTGGCCTAGCAGGATCACTTGGCCAGGGACGCCGAGTTCGGTCAAGAGGAGGTTCAGGTCGTAAGATACGGTTTTGTAAGAGTAGTGGGAAGGGTCAGAGGGGGAGGAAGAGAGTCCGTATCCGAGTTGGGAGGGGCAGATCACCCGCCAGCCTCGAGCGGCAAAGGCGTGGATCTCTGTTCGGTTGCAGTGATGGAGCAAGGGGGCGACCGTACACCGTAGTTGTTGCAAAGGAGTCGAGGCAAGGTGTGAATGTGGGGAAGCACATGCGGGGAAGCCAATCACGTCAGCCCTACCGCACATTCTACTCTCTCCCACCTCCCTTATCATCCATGTCAAAAGCCAAACGCACGATACCTCCAACCGCACCACAAGTCGGGAAAGCCATGACATAGCAACAAGGTCGGCGCATCGGCGAGGTCGCCGCGGTGGTGAAGAGGAGCTTGGTCGACGACGTGGTACACGTGTTTGGTAGTGGGGATCCGCACGAAGCGGTGGTTGAACGAGTTTGGGTCAGCGGGATTGGGGGCGGTCGACATCGTGCGGGGTGGGCCGGGGTGGGCTGATGGGTCGGAAGGGAGAAAGGGGAGGAGGAGGTCGGGGGTGGGGATCCATGGGCGCGGCTCGGCTCGGCTTCGGCTCGGGATGTTAACCGAGTCGCCCGCGGACGTTCTGTGACGAACGAGGAAGATTGTGTCTCTCTCTCGAGATGGTCAAGCACAAACATTCCGATCCTTGCAATTTTTCAGTCATCCTAAAAACCCGAAAATGTCCCTAGAACCCCCCGAGCTGTTATTTTATGTACCTGCCTGTTTTTTTTTGATACCCCCCCCCCCCACCACTCTCATACAGTTTGCGCTGACCTCCACAACTCGTCGACCATATTCTTCCTCTCCCATCGCCGTCGCATCTCGTGTAAACTCATCGACCCGACGCCGAGCATCAACAAGACTGACAAATCGCGGAACGATAGCGCTTCGGTTTGGAAGACGGCTTGGAGGAAGGGGACGTAGATTAGGGACAGTTGGACGAGGAACGAGGTGCCTACGGTCATTAGGAGCATGCGGTTCACTTGTTGTGGAGGGGACAAGAGCGCGGTGTGCAGACCGCGGTTTTGAAGCGCCGAGGCGAGGTCGAGAAAGACGAACGAGGTAAAGGTCTGATGAGCGGTTTCAAGCGCGATTTAGTAAAGTTAAATTGTCTCAAAGCTCCCCCCTTTTTTTGTTGCGACTCACCATCGTCTGATCTCGTGCAGTATGACTCCCATCGCTTAATTCACCCGCGAGCACAAACATCACCCCCGTGATGATGATGCTCGCTGAAAACCCGACCCTCGCCAATAGCCGTTGATCCAAGATGGGCGCCGTCTTGGATCGAGGCGGTCGTTGCATTACGTCGCGGTTGACTGGATCGACGCCGAGGGATTGTGATGGTGGTCCATCCATGAGAATGTTGATGAAAAGGATTTGCATCGGGTTTAAAGGATTCGGAAGTCCGAACAGCGTCGTAATCGTGATGAGGGAAAGAGCTGCGACGGCCGTTGACAATTGGAAGACGAGAAAGTTTTGAATGTTGAGAAAGATGCCTGTGCGATCGGATTTTTAATGATCAGATTCGTTCTTGCTTTCTTGCTCAACAACGCTTCGTTCGTGACTCACTTTTTCCCTCCTCGACGGCGGGTAATAATGTAGCGAAATTGTCGTCGACGAGAATGACATCGGCTGCTTCTTTCGCGACATCCGTTCCTCCCTTCCCCATCGACACCCCTATATCAGCCATCTTGAGCGCCGGCGCATCATTGACACCATCACCCGTCATACTAGCAATAATGTGGGGAAGACTCTAGAGTTAGTCGAGCCAGTTCAGTCACGGGACATCTCCTGAGCTCCGATAATATACTCACGCAACTACAGCCCCTCTAGATTGATACGCCTCAATAATCGCCATCTTATGCTTCGGCGTCGTCCTTGCGAAAACCGTCACCCCCATAATCCTCTCCGTCAACTGTCTCTGAGAAAGGATATCCAATTCCTTACCCGTCATACATCCCCCCGAACGAAGACCAAGTTGTCGAGCGATCGAAATAGCCGTTTCTGCCGAGTCACCTGTGATCATAATCACTTGAATACCACCACTTTGTAATTGACTAATCGCTTGAGCGACGCCTTTTCGAGGTGGGTCCATCATTGCTTGTAGGCCGGCGAAGATGAGCGAATCGGGATCGGGGCCGTAGGCGAAGGCGACTACGCGTAAGCCTTGGGAAGCCATTTCGGAAGATTTTCCTTGGATTACTTTGACTAGACCTGATTCGAGGGCGGGTGTTGTGTGGTCCGATCGAAGGTAGAATCGACAACGGGGGAGTACGGACTCGATCGCTCCGGAGAGGTAGGTCGTTTCCTTATCCGATGGGGTAGAGGTAAATACGCCAGAAACGGATTGGGATTTCGTCTCGGAGGAAAAGGGGACTTCTGCACGGCGTTGGAACGTCGTACGCACGTCCTTGAGGCCGACTTGTGGGAGCACGTTCATTAATGCGACTTCGGTAGGTTGACCGATGTTCTTTCCTGATCGGTCGAGAGTCGAGTGGTTACAGAGGTTACCGATGAGGAAAAGCTTGACTTTGTGATCTTGTGGGTGAAGGACGAGCGATTGCTCGTCGTGCGAAATGGAAAAGATACCGTCGTCGACGGTGTAGGCTTGCGTCACGGTCATTACGTTCGTGGTGAGAGTCCCTGTTTTGTCGGAGCAAATCACGGAGACGGATCCGAGCGTCTCGACGGAGGGAAGTTTCTTAACGATCGCGGAACGTTTCGACATGCGTAAAACTCCGAGGGCGAGCGTAACGGTGACGACGATAGGTAAACCCTCGGGAATGGCAGCGACGGCGAGCGAAACGCCGATGGTGAACATGTCGAGCCATGAACGGTGTTGGAATACACCGATGAGGCAGATGAAACCGATGACGACAAAGGACATGGCGGACAGCTTTTTGGCGAGTTCGTCCATCGAGTTTTGGAGTGGCGTTTTTCGGTCCTCGATCTTTGATCAAACATCGTAGTACGAGGGATGGATGAGTAATCGAGTCGAACCACACAGAAAGCAATAGAGTAACCTACCTCTTGCATCATCCGAAACACGACACCGAATTCACTCTGTTCGCCTGTACCAACGACGATCCCTTCCCCTCTCCCACTCCTCACCAGCGTCCCCATAAAGCCGATGTTCCTCCTCTCACTGATCGGCAAACCCCCAACCCCCAATCCACCGTCCAAAATAGCTTCGCACGACTTTTTAGCCGGCTTCGTTTCACCCGTCAATGTAGATTCGTCAATCTCAAGTCCGTGAGCTTGGGTTAAGCGAATATCGGCCGGTATCCGATCGCCAGTTTGGAAAGTGATGAGGTCACCTGGAACGAGTACGTTGGCGAGTTGGGTCGTTTTGTGACCGTCGCGAATCAGATGACAGAAATGAGGTACGAGCTTGTTGAGTGCTTCGAGTGATTTTTCTGAACGTTGTTCTTGCACAAAACCGACTGTTTTGGCATTGGCATTAAGAAGGTTATGAGCGCGCGGATTAGATATTACGGGATCTTTATGTACGAGCGAGTACTGACCTGCTACGACGATAATGATGGCCGCGACGATTGAAGCAGCATCGTCGTAATTTCCGACGATCGCACTGACGCCTGCACTTCCAAGTAGAAGTAGGATGAGTGGTTCTTTGAATTGAAAGAGGAATTTCTTCCATATCGGATCTTTGGCATCGACTTGAAACTCGTTCGCGCCGTGTAGTTCCCTGATGGCTGTGACTTTGGCGGAGGCGAGGCCGTGGGTCGAGGAGGTGGAGAGGGAGGCGAGGGTCTGGGTTATGGATTGGGTCGCGTAGTGGGTGGAAGGGGTCATCGGCGAGGAGGTGTGCGCAAAGGGGTGGTGCGCGGTGGTGTGGGTTGGGATCGCCGAGTGCTGGGGAGGGGGAAAGGGGAGCGACGGCGCGGGGGGGAGATGCGAATAACCCGTGTTGTTGGTGGCGGTGGTGGCGTATCTCAGGCTGCTCCCGTTCATGTTTGGGGCTGCAGAGGATGTGGTGCCTCCAGCGAGCACACTCGCAAAGGCCTGACCGGCGACTTGGGGCAAATCACCCAACGCGATCGAACTCGACCCGTCGGCCGCTTCCTGCCTTCTGAGCGAGGTCGAGTAGGCATAGTGTTGGTCGTCGGGCGCGCACTGGGAAGGCGTCGGTGAATGGGTGCGCGAAGTCGAGGATACGGGAGTCGATCCAGCACTGTCGCCGCCGCCGAGTGCAAACGTGTCACTTGTCGAGAGCCGACCGTAGGCCCCGCCGAGTCGATCCTTGTCCTTGAAGTACGACAGTGGCGTTCGGGCAGAGGTTCCCGCTGATGACATGGTCGAGTCCGCCGTTGGAGGGAGTACTAGGTCCGCAGAGGGGAGGGGCAACTCGGCCGAAAAGGGGCTCACGGCGCGTCCGACCAGGTCCTTCCACTCGGATTCGCCGTCGAGCACGAGCGAGGCACGAGGTGCGCGATGTCGACTTGCACTGGGTACGAGGTGGCGCACAGAGGCTAGCTTGACCGCCCGGCACGGCAAGAAGAGAACGGACACTGCGACGAGGACGACGACGACGACAAAGATGGGAGGCGATCTGCGACTCGGAGAGCCCGAGTGCCAGAGAGCGGACCATTACCTTTCATTACAAACGAAAGCTAATGCCGCCAATCACCCCGGGATAATCGGCTTCTCAAGCGCGCGCGCACGGGCCACGAGCGGGTCACGCTGGGCCACGGGCCACGTCAAAAACACGTCACTCGACCGGGGAAGCGCGCCAAGGGAAACAGGAAACAGGAAACAGGAAACAGGAAACGAATATAAACCACAAATCTGCTCCGGCTCACTCCTTTACTCCCGGGCGTGTGTAACCCCCGCCATCACTCAAACCCGGCAAACCGGAAATGAAGGTGCGATGCGTCAACAACATCCCTGCACGTGCACTGCTGCTCTCGTCCAGCTCCACGACGATTCGGCCGTCGTTGGTCCTCTGCGCCTTCAGACCTCCGAATAGGTTCGCCCCCATTCGCACCTATAACTCTACACCTACAACACGAGCCCAATCCTTTATCCAAGCAGGACCTCAAATCGGTTCGCAAAACAACTTTGACCTCCGTGACGACCACGAGGAAGAACCCCAAAGTGGGGGAAATTCTTCGACTGCTCGTCCTGCTGGCGGAGAGGGAGGGTTAGGAGGAAAGGGACCGGCGAGCGGGAATGGTAAAGGGAGTGGGAATGGAAAGAGTTGGACCAGTGGATTGGAGAGTGCCGCTGCGACGGGAGCAGGTCGGTCGGTCCGGCTCTGGCTTCAGCGACGAGCAAACGAAAGTGTACTGATCTGAAACCAATCCAAACCGACAACAGGGATCATCTTGCTTGCTGTCGCGGGGTTGTGCTATCACAAGTGGTGAGTATTGCGTCTTAGGTCTCCGAGATCGGTCCAAGCTCGGGCGCCGGCCACTATCTACCGACGTCGCGCGCCGTAACGCCCAGCTGACCCCACTCTGCGCACAAACAGGTACAAATGGGAAGCCTATCGCAAGATGAGACGCGCCTTTGCGAAAGGATACGACCCCGTCCTCGCCCTCGCCTCCGCGGCCGTGTACGACGAACAAGGCGGCCTCGTACCCGGTCGAGTCGTACGCAAGGAACAGGAGTATATTCAGAAATTCGTCAATGGCGAGATTAGTGGCGAGTATTTGTTGTTGATGGGGCCCAAGGGTGAGTGCAGCCAACTTGAGGCGGAGACCAGTGGAGTGAATGGAGCTGATTCTTCTTGCCGTGAACAGGCGTCGGCAAGACGAGCATGATCGTCGATGCCATGGTCAACAGTCAGTCCCTCGTGCGAGAAAAAGTGTCCATTCTCGCACTCACCACGTCATCTTCATGTTCCAAACAGACCAAGCTGACGGCTGCGCCATGATGGAAGCCCACGAAGACGCCGAGGTATTCCGTCTCCGACTCGGCAAGGCGCTCGATTTTGAATACAACGAGGACTCGTTCGCCGGCTTGTTCTCGAGGAAAGATCCGAGAGAGGCCGGACCTTGTTTGGATATCGAAAGGGCGTTGGCTAAATTGGAAAAGGTGCGCAGATGGCAGCTTCGAGTTGAGGTGGTGAAACGTGTTGATGATTGGGTGAGAGGTATCATGTTACAGGTCGCGATCTCGTTCCGCAAAGACCGAGGTCGACCCATGGTCCTCGTCTTCAATAACATTCATTTCGTACACGACGACCCTGAAGGGCATGCCCTACTTCACATGCTCCAACAGCGCGCTGAATCGTGGGCCCAAGCGGGGGTGTGCACCGTCATCTTCTCGTCCGATGACTTTCATGTCTATCGTCATCTCAAGAAGAACGCCTCGAGGATGCACGTCCTTTCGATTCGTGATCTTACACCTTTAGAGACGCACACTTTTTTGAGGGGCACGCACGAGAAGGCATTCCCTGAAGATGGGGAAGTGGGGTGGAACGAGAGCTGGAGAATTTGGGATCTGATTGGTGGGAGGTTGAGTTACCTCAATCGTGTGGCGAGGCGGAAGGACATGCTCGAAGCCGCGGAGGAAATGATTGAGCAGGAAAAGGAATGGTTGCATCATCGATTAGGTTTGATCCCGGATCAGTACGTCAGGGATCGGTGGAGCCGGGGAGGGAACCTCGTGAATTGATCCGCTTTGTGGGCCACTTTGTGCCTTTCCTACAGCGACGACGATGTGATGGACGAGCAAAAAGTCTCTTCGTGTTCGATGCTGCTGTTCCAACATTTCGCCAAGATGGCTGAAGAGGCTGAACCGCTCTTGAATCGGAATACGATCAACTCGGTCGTTCCTTCACTTGGGACCGAGGAGGCGCTGGAAGGAAAGGTCATGAAGGAGGAGGAAGAGACGCTCGGACAGCAGCTCGAGGACGATCTCGTTAATTCCTTGACCCCAGAGATGGATCCCTTTGTCTCGTATCGTGAAGCAAGGGTCATCATGACCCGCCCGGACTATTTGATCGACCACGACCGCCACAATATCGTCAACATCAACTCGCATCATCAAGTTCGCCCAGATTCGAGAATGATGCTGACGGTGTTTCGGAGGATCGCCAAGGAGGAAGGGTTCGATCAGGATCTGCAGGATGTCAGGGATCGTGTCGATCAGATCGAGAGTTTGCATAGGACGGCCGAGTTGACGGTCAAGAAGGATGATGCGGATTTGGGAGGGTTCTGTGAGTTGGGAGGTTGGGGCCTGGGGTCCAAAAGCTGGTGCGGATCTGTATTGATTCAAGGTTCGATTCCTATTGCGCACAGTACGACTCCGAGTGGGCGAGTATCGCAAGGAGCACGACAAGCCGGATGCAGATAGCGATGGTGGTGAAAGTGGGGTTGGAGAAGTAGGGGCAAGGACGCCGAAAGTCGACGAGGAAGAGGATGCTCGATTGGTATGAGTTTTGAGCGGATGCACTATATATGAGAGCACTTCCCAAATACCAGATACCAAATCGTCCCCCAGCTGCTCTCGCGCGCTGTCCAGCACGATCCTGGCAAGGAGGCTCCATTTGGCATCTGAGACGCAGGCCGAGAATGCTGGCGATCTCCGAAACAGAAATCCCTTTCGAGGCTCGGCAGACTCGAGCTCGAGGGCTTGTGGACGGCATTAAGTTTATTACGACTTTGTCACATTTACAGTTGGAGTGTATACGCCTGATTTGAGTTATCCTGCATCGTGCTTTTAAGATACGCAATCACACTCTTATCACACTAGTCGTTTTGGCCTCGTCGACTTTGGTTCCGCGTGCGCCACCCACTCACTCACACGAGTCGCGGCATTCGGCAACTACAACACGCTCACCTTTGACAATTGGCTTTCCGACGAGCTACCGAGCTCATTGGTATTTACGGTTGCGTCCGGGCTGTGTTGTTTGCACGCTTGAGCCGTCCCGACCGGACCACATGCGGGACCACGGACGACTCGCTCAGACCGCCCACAGTGAGTCGTGTCGATCCGAGCCCTCTTGCGACTTGCACTCCTTGCTGACGAGATCAAGATCTGCTGCCAACACGTGGTCGTGTGGACGGTCCATTGCTCTGACATCCTGAATCGCGCTCCGACGATACATGTATGATGTGTCGTGATAAATGGCATTTGATCATCTTCCATTTCGGAGATCGCGAGCGCTCTCAGTGGCCAAAGGCCGCCGGGCCGCCGCGGCCCTCTCAAATACGAACTGCATAGCAAGAAAGAAAAAAAAACCCTTGAAATGATCATCCCGGGATCGTCCCATTTCAGGGTTTTTTGTTTTTGTTATGTGGTGCTTGTGCGAGTCCGAGCATCCGATGTTGCAAGGATCGCGCGTGCGGAGAGCTGGCGGGAGGATTGGGTATTTGGTATTTGAAAAGTGCCCATATCAACAGGTCGAAACACACTAGTGAAGCTTTGGCGCTCCTGTCTGGTCTATGGTGGCGTGCTTTCGTTATAGCCGAGCCGCCGCAATTCCACCGAAGCTCGCCCCACTCCTGTCGTCGATCGCATCGGGTTCGGCAGGATATCAGATGTTGATTGGTATGCGCATGCGGGATCTAGGAGCTTGATCACAACGCGCAGTACCAAGTCTATTTCTACATTCAGATTCGTCCATTAAAATTGCAAGACAGGAACGCAGATGTCGAGCACGGTTTTACTCGCAAAGTGCCTTGAAACTCGCCTGGATGTGTTCATACGACATCTGACCGGAGGCCCAACGCGACGCAAGTTCTGGCTCAGTCTCGAAGTCTTCCAGGCCCGAAAAAGAAAATTCCAGCGAGCAATTTTGCTGCAGGACACTCAGAACCTTCTCCACGCCGGACCAACGAGATGCGCACGCATTCAGGAGCTCCCTGAAGCCGGATCTCGTAGACAGCAAGAGTTTCCTGTTTGCTGCCTCGTCGAGATCCCCGGCATTCCACATGTTCCAGATACGCGCGGCTTTCGGCTTCTCAAAAAGTCGCGCGTCGGCAGACCCGGATTCAGATTGGAAAGCCGTGCGGCACGCCACATAGAAGAATGATTCTATATCATGCCAGCGCTCGTGCACCACATCCTCGGTTGCGGGGCTGAGCAGGAGTCGAGAGATGTAGGGAAGCGTGCCCTGTGGTTGATCATGGTACAGGGGAAGGGTGGGAAGTAGTAAGGTGAGACCAGGAACATGTCAAGGGCTAGCACCGACGCGAGAACGTACCGAGCGGCTGAGGCGACACTCTTCTTCTGCCGTTCGAACCTTCTGCACCGCCAGATTATAATCAATCAATACTCCTTTGCCATTTTGGTCCACCATGACGTTGCCATAGGACACGTCACGGTGGATGAACCCATGTTCCCACAGCTGACGATGCCCTGTCACGCAAGGCAAAGGGTCGTCAGTGTTGGCACACCCTTCAGCGCGCTGTCCCGCTCTGCTCTGAGCACTCACCCTCAATCGCACCCTCGAGAGCGCGCGCGAGCTGCTTGGTGGTCTTGACTGTGGCGAGTGGGTAGTAACGTTCTTCGTGAACGACGACCTCCCTGGCCCGTGGGGTGCAACCGGCGAGGGATTCGTTGCCGGGTAGGAACACGGGGAGGGTCCTATATTCGGTGCGAAAGACGCCGACCAGTGGAGCGAGCCCGCGAGGTCTCTTTTCTTGGATCACGTTGCGGATCTCGGCCAAGTCTGAGTTGCGCGACTCCTCGACCCAGATGATCGTCATTGCGAAGGTCCTGATGTTGGCGCCCTCAGCAAGTTTGACCTCGTATGTCGACGTTGCGCGGCCGCACTCTCTTTTTCGACGAAAGATGAGCTCCTTGATCTTGACGTTGGACATCGTCGTTGCTCCCCAGATAAACTCTGAGGCCGCCGGCGGGAAGAAGTCGGGGCAGGGCGTGAACGGGCCGTAGCGGTCGTCGAGCGAGGTTGTGGTCGCTAGAATGCCGTTAAGCCGATCGCTGTGTTGGACGAGACGGTACAAGAACGTCGACAGCTCTCCATTCTCTTCGGTGACTGTTCTAGATTTGGTAGAGAACACCCCGCAAGCAGACATCACGTAGACCTTGAGACGTTCGCCGCGAAGGGTGAACCCGATCGCATGTTCGCGAATCGGCGTTGCGAGGAGTGCCGACAACCGTCGGAACAACTGGCGCTCGGCGTTGGAGGTGCCGGCTTTGGTCTCGCCGACGGCGGCCACTTGCGTAAAGGAGCGTTTGGCCTGGTTCAGGTCCACCTTGTCCTTGTCCTTGACCTTGGCCGTGTTCGTGCTGTCTTCTTCTGCGTTGTTGTCCTCGTCGTGAGGTTGGCCCTTGTCGTTTTCGTTCGCGTTGGAGTTCACGTTGGTGGCGGGGGCCGCATCGGCGTCGAGTTTCTTGGCCGGATCGGCGTGACTGGGAAGGGCCCATACATTCGGGAGGGTTGGGTCGTGCGCGACCGCAGCGTGGGTCAAGAGCACGACGTCGGCCGTCTTCTCGGTCGTCTCCACACGGTCAGGTGCGACGCTGATGTACTGGGGCGAGTTCTGGCAGGCGACCAGTCGCCGGTCTCCAGTCTAGAGGTCCAACAGTAAGACAAACGGCAGTGAGAAGGCGAGTCAGCTCTCGAAGGAACATACACCCTCGATGTCAAGCGATCCAGGCGTCGACTCACCGTGTTGATGACACCTGCTATGACCTCGCCCAGCGCTTCTTCGGTGCCCATCTTGAACTCCTTGGGCCAGATCTTGTTAGCGAGCTCGTCAGCGGTCGGATGGCCGAAGAAGTAGGCCTCGAGGGCCGCACAATGTTTTTGGTCCATCTGGACCGCTTCGGAGATCCTCTCGGCTCTGTCCGATGCTCGCTCGTGCGAGGCCGCCTCCCGGGGCGATCGTAATGGGGTCGATTGAGTCGACGATACCAAGGGAGAGACCGCGTCCCTCAGTTCGGCGAGGTCGTACGCGTTGGCGGTTGCGCTTGAGGCCGGGGCCGAGTTTGCAGCCGCTGAAATTGAGGTCGAGGGCGAGGGCGAGGGCGAGGGCGAGGTCGAGGCAAGAGCCTGAGCGGGCGAGTCGACGCCGTGTGCCACGGGCTTCGCGTTCCTTTCAGCGATGCGCGCGCTCCTGCGCATTGGCCCTGTCGACGCGCCGGCGCTCGGGCGCGTGAGGTTCGTGTCGGCGCGGGCGGTCACTGCAACGGCCCCAATTGGGGCGTGGGCCAGTGGCGTCAGTCATGCGAGTCAAAACAAGGCCAAGCTCGGTCTATTATGGGCCAACTCACTGTGGCCAACTCACTGTGAAGGCCCTGGGCGTGATGGGTTACGGGGCAGTGGGGGCTGGTCACCACTAGGACCGGTGGTAAACCGGTGGTAAGTCTTGAAGACGAGCAGGGAGTGGGAAGAGGGTGAGGGAGAGCAAGATGTGAAGCGATTTTTCCTTCGTTGCGGAATATCGAGACTCTGGTCGAGACATCAGCTACCTGTCATGCAAAATGATTTCGCAACTCCCAGCTTTGGACTCCGCCCGCCTCCTCCCAACTTTGGACTCCGCGCGCCTCCGCGCGCCTCCTCGTGGAACAACGGTCTTTTCTGAAGTGTTTGTCGGATTTTTACACCCTCTTTTCCAAAGATGTCGGCTTTTGCACATGCGCCTCAATATCTCACCAAAAGTTGCTCTGCATGCTCCAAAACTTGCTCAAAAGTCGTCGAAAACGCGTTCCGTTTGCGGGCGCGCGGCGGCCGGCCGATCGAACATAGCGAAAAACCCCCCGGGATGGGGCGGATTGACTATGAAAGTGGCTTGCCGCATCTTGCCGCGCGCGTCGCTTCAACTGTCTTTGGCTGGTCTCCCAGCCTCTTGAAAAGCTTCAGCCTTCCTTGCATATTCGGTGATGGGCTCGTGACTCGCTTGTCAGACTTGGATTTTGCTGATTTTGGGCGCATTGTATCCGCGGTGTCGTTCTTGCGGCTTGTAGAGGCTCTACCGGCGGCATCCCGCGGGTCGGGCACGCTCCGAAGGACGTCAAATCGTGGCTCGGCATGTGCGCTCGTGGTGATAATGCGCTCGTCGGAAGTGAGATCCGCGGTTGAACGACACAAAGTCGCTGCGGTTGAACGATACGCAGTGTCCGATCAGGACGAGATCGTAAACGCAGTTGCAGCGGCGAACTTCTGCACAAAGATCGACCTTCAAGGTACTTCCCAACAAATTCGCATCAAGGACGAAGATGTGAAGAATACCGCGTTCAGCACCCCTAACGGGATCCTGTACTTACTTGTCGCTCAACAAGGCGATCGCAACAGCACGGCTACACTACACCGGCTCGTCTCATTTGCTTTTGTTAGACTCTACAATCGCAAGATCAAACATTACGCCGACGACCTGTGGCCCATCTCTAATACCAAGTCCACGGCATCCGCATTCCTATCTCAAAGTTCAAATTCGCTACAGAGATTCGCGACTCTCTTGTCAGGAAGATTCGCCTGGGAGAAAGCTCGATGCAGCCGGAAAAGGCGGCTGGCATCCGAGCCACCCCAGCTCCTAAGTACAAGAAGGATCTTCAACGTTTCCTAGGAGCGATGGGATATAACCATCGATCAACCCCGCACCTTGCCGAGCTAGCGGCGCCTTTGGATGCACTGACAGGGGTGAACAGCCCCTGGAGATGGTCCCGAGCTTGCAGCGACGCTTTTGAAACTATCAAGGCTGCATTCGACGACAGTGCCAAACTCACCTGCATTCGCTCAGACGAGCTTGCACCCGATGGTACCTTCCCGGTCCCCCTAGACACCCCTCCGGCCGAAGGAGAAAAGGTGCTAGAGAACGAGTCCAAAGGGAAGTACCTCTTCCTCCAAATCGGCGCCTCAGTTACAGGAGTCGGCTACGTGCTCAGCATCGGAACCAACTGGTGGACAGCGATACCCACGGGCTACCACTCGCGAAAGTTCTCGCCTTCCCAATTCAATTACAACACCCAGGACCAAGAGCTCCAGGGCATGTACGAAGGATTTAAACGCTTCGAAACATAGCTGTGAGGACGTCCATTCATCGTCCTCACGGACAGCCAGGCTCTTGCGAAGCTCACAACACTCCCAACGCTGTCCAGAAAACAGACGCGCATGTACCTCTACGTCTCGGAATTTGCATACACGGCTGAGCACACCGCAGGCAGGGCGAACGCCATGCCCGATATTTTACCGCGAACACCTTGCGATGCACCCACCTAGCACTGACCCAGAATCAGAGACGGACGAATTAGCTCCTTAGAAGATCGCAGCCAAGGAGTTGAACGAACTCAACCTCGAAGACAGGCCCAGCAGGACGCGCCGAGCACCGGAGAGGTGGGAGGTTTCGATGCACACCCCGAAGAAACAGCGGACCCCTACACATCCGGCGTCGAAGAATTCTCCGAAGCCTACGAGAGGAAAAGCTAAACCGCCTGCCGAAGACAAGCAAGCGTAAGTGGCGAGACTGCGCAGCACAGACACGCGCTGGACAAAGTCAGAGGAAGTCGCCACAGTGTTAGACCCAAAACATAGTGGATAACTCAGTACGGGGTTTCAACAGAAAACCTTTCCCTTGCGGAAGACCGCGGACCCAGCCAACTCGACGTACAAGCTTGCCCTCCCGCAACGCTATACATCTCGCGGGATCCGTAGCACGTTCCACGCATCCCAACTCAACGTTTTCAAATTTTCAGACGAATCCCGATTCCCAAAACGACTTGTTGGCTCAGTCCCGGTCTACCTGATTGACTCACCGATGGTCATCGCATACGTACCCAACCACTGCATGGACTCGTCGAGAACGAAGCAGGCGAGCTCGAAGGAACACTCGTCTGCTCCAACACCCCTCAAGGACAACGAGCAGAAGCGCTTCATTCAACAAACTCATTGCGGCGGGACTTCACCTCGGTCTAGCTGCCCAGGAGTACTTGGCCAAGAACAAGGTCACCACGATCTGGGACCTCAAACCTGGCAAAAAAGAAATTTCCATCGCCGACCCTGACTATGATTTCCATCTTCAGAGGAAACCCATCTCACGATACACCAAAGCGAGCGCAGCATCACGCAATGAACCGCGCGGGACCGCCTAAACAAGGGAACGCAACTTCATCAGCGACCTCGAGGAAACGGCCGCCAAGCCGACAGGATTACCTCCGCGATGGAGAAGACCCAACAAAGTCAAGCACTGCTCGCCGACTCGACCGCCCAGCCGATCACGATAACTGGTCGTACGAGATCGAGACCGTACAGCAGGATGCCTCCCGCACTCCGACCGGCCGCACCTACGCGCTAAGTAGCAAACGCCACTCTGGCGGCCCCTCCGCCCCTGAGGGAACAATTTCGCCTACAGGCGTAGCAGGCGAGTCACCAGCGGCAGCAAACCGCCCAAGCCGAGTATCGACGTATTCAAGATCAGCAAGCCGTCACCAACGCACTGGCAAAACAAGCCCTCAACAACTACCGGGATCCCCCCTAGGCGGTGACAGTATATACGTATCATAGGTGGGGTACAGGCCAATTCCGGGATACGTTTTGGAATAGAACCCCAAATTCCCAGTGAAAATGAAAATTGACAGTGCACGGTCAATTGCTCGTGCACTGCTGAAATCCACTTTTTCGACTCTGAAGGGCGGCACAAGTCAAAAACCGTCAAATCGAGGTGCACGGTCGATTGCTCGTGCACTGCTAAAATCCACTTTTTCGACTCTGAAGGGCGGCACAAGCCGAAAATCGTCAAATCGAGGTGCACGGTCAATTGCTCGTGCACTGCTGAAATCCACTTTTTCGGCAAAACCGTCAAATCGAGGTGCACGGTCGATTGCTCGTGCACTGCTGAAATCCACTTTTTCGACTCTGAAGGGCGGCACAAGCCAAAAACCGTCAAATCGAGGTGCACGGTCAATTGCTCGTGCACTGCTGAAATCCACTTTTTCGACTCTGAAGGGCGGCACAAGCCAAAAACCGTCAAATCGAGGTGCACGGTCGATTGCTCGTGCACTGCTGAAATCCACTTTTTCGACTCTGAAGGGCGGCACAAGCCGAAAATCGTCAAATCGAGGTGCACGGTCAATTGCTCGTGCACTGCTGAAATCCACTTTTTCGGCAAAACCGTCAAATCGAGGTGCACGGTCGATTGCTCGTGCACTGCTGAAATCCACTTTTTCGACTCTGAAGGGCGGCACAAGCCAAAAACCGTCAAATCGAGGTGCACGGTCAATTGCTCGTGCACTGCTGAAATCCACTTTTTCGACTCTGAAGGGCGGCACAAGTCAAAAACCGTCAAATCGAGGTGCACGGTCGATTGCTCGTGCACTGCTAAAATCCACTTTTTCGACTCTGAAGGGCGGCACAAGCCGAAAATCGTCAAATCGAGGTGCACGGTCAATTGCTCGTGCACTGCTGAAATCCACTTTTTCGGCAAAACCGTCAAATCGAGGTGCACGGTCGATTGCTCGTGCACTGCTGAAATCCACTTTTTCGACTCTGAAGGGCGGCACAAGCCAAAAACCGTCAAATCGAGGTGCACGGTCAATTGCTCGTGCACTGCTGAAATCCACTTTTTCGACTCTGAAGGGCGGCACAAGCCAAAAACCGTCAAATCGAGGTGCACGGTCAATTGCTCGTGCACTGCTGAAATCCACTTTTCGACTCTGAAGGGCGGCACAAGCCAAAAACCGTCAAATCGAGGTGCACGGTCAATTGCTCGTGCACTGCTGAAATCCACTTTTCGACTCTGAAGGGCGGCACAAGCCAAAAACCGTCAAATCGAGGTGCACGGTCGATTGCTCGTGCACTGCTAAAATCCACTTTTTCGACTCTGAAGGGCGGCACAAGCCGAAAATCGTCAAATCGAGGTGCACGGTCGATTGCTCGTGCACTGCTAAAATCCACTTTTTCGACTCTGAAGGGCGGCACAAGCCGAAAATCGTCAAATCGAGGTGCACGGTCGATTGCTCGTGCACTGCTGAAATCCACTTTTTCGACTCTGAAGGGCGGCACAAGCCAAAAACCGTCAAATCGAGGTGCACGGTCAATTGCTCGTGCACTGCTGAAATCCACTTTTCGACTCTGAAGGGCGGCACAAGCCAAAAACCGTCAAATCGAGGTGCACGGTCAATTGCTCGTGCACTGCTGAAATCCACTTTTCGACTCTGAAGGGCGGCACAAGCCAAAAACCGTCAAATCGAGGTGCACGGTCAATTGCTCGTGCACTGCTGAAATCCACTTTTCGACTCTGAAGGGCGGCACAAGTCAAAAACCGTCAAATCGAGGTGCACGGTCAATTGCTCGTGCACTGCTGAAATCCACTTTTCGACTCTGAAGGGCGGCACAAGTCAAAAACCGTCAAATCGAGGTGCACGGTCGATTGCTCGTGCACTGCTGAAATCCACTTTTTTGGCAAAACCGTCGAATCGAGGTGCACGGTCAATTGCTCGCGCACTGCTGAAATCCACTGTATATATGGGCCATTGCCAAATATCACATGGCACAGACTTCCGCGAGGCGCTTGCAAAGAAGCTCGCGCGAGGATTCTGTGGTATTAAGTTGGAGAGAGGGGTGGGGCCAGCCGCACTCTCAGCCTTCGGCCACCGGCGCTCGCGATTTCCGAAATGGGAAACCCATTTCGGGCTTCGGTATATCGCTGGAGCTGAGGCACGGCAGACTTGAGGACTTGTAGACGTAAATAAGTTTATTGTAAATCTGTCCCAATCCCAACTGATGTGTACATGCTTAATTTGTGCTATTATGCATTGTGCTTTGAGTATACTCAAGGACACTAGTCTTTGTGGCCTTGACGACTTTGGGGCGCCCGCGCGGTCCACTGCTTTTTGTCCTCGGGCCAGAATAATTGTACGGACATGTCCGTTCACTTGATTTTAGGTACACATCGAGATCAGATAATAATGATGCTGTTGAACAATTGTATGAGTAGACCCACTTTTCATCTGCAAGGAGAACATGATAGCATGTGTATTTGGTGACCGAACTTCAAGTTGTGCGCAAACGAAGTGCCGACCGCTTCATCTTGTCACCGACGTTCTATTAAAGAAAGCCTAATCTCAACGCTACCAGATATACCTCTCTCTTCATTCATATCATAGTAGTGCGGTCTGCGAGGGACTCCCAGTGAGACCTGCTTCCAAGACACGCCTGGCGTGACTATGACTCGGAGTCTCGTCTACCATCGCGCGATGATCTCGCCCGTAATCGGATCAAAAATGTGCTCCCGAATACGATGTCTTTCCCTCAATCTTCCGACATAACTCATCTAAATGCCCAGAACAGCCCTTCCTTAAAATAATGTCAATTGTACAAGCACGCTCAGTGACCTGGACGAGTCGACGTGTTTGCCGCGGACGCCGGCCGACTCACTCGTTCAACGACCCCGGCCAAGCCCTGACCTCGGAATTACTCGCTCTCTCTAGCCTTGGAACTTTCTCGCATCCCTTTTCGAGTTTCAAAAAGATATACGCCTTTAAAGGTTGACTGGACCTGAGCCAATCGGAGACCGATCTCACCGCCGAGTGCGCCGACTCGGAGCTTCGGGTTCTCGCGCGGTTAGCTGATAGGCTCGACTTCGGACTCGCGCGCGCCAACGCTCCTTTCCCTCTCGCCACTCACTTCTCACTCGGACCACTCGACTCGGACTCGGCACTGATCGCGCCACGCCACACCTCGACTTCACATGCTTTCACATCGTTCACATGCGCCATGCAATGTGCAAGATGCAACTCGGTCTCTCCCAACTACAGCTCGACGTGTCACTTCAAGCCGACTGATTTGCGCACGGTGCGACGTCGCACCACGTGGTCAACAACACTGCCGTCTTCAACACGATACAAAGACTGCAACCTGAGAGAGTGCGGTCACTTTCAGCAGCCTTCAAGCTTAGGTCAATGCATCGCTCGAGCGTTCTCGGTCGGACACGTATTCGGTCACCGCTTCACCACGATCGCCTCGCGTCGTCAACGTCAATCAAGCACACGAATGCAATCCCTCACATCTCTTTCTTGATTGAGTCGAAGAGTCTCATCGACGCGGCTAGCTCGGGGTTTGTTGGAACATCTGTTGCACGACCCGACTGTTCTCGTCAATGTCGAGTCCGAGACCATCATCGGCTCAAGCACTTTCATCCGTCTCAACCCCGCCGCGATCCACTCAAACTTCCGCACTCGTGATCCAGCTCTTCGAGTCATCCGTCCAAAGCCACTACGTCTCAACTTGTCGCTCTAAACATCCCACATTCCCGGTCGTCTCCTTGCCGTTCAAGTTGACCGCACTTGCATGCTGGGTTCTTCCCTTGTCGATCGCATCAACCAATTGACTTGCTGATAAAGCTCTCAAGATTTCTCACGGAACACCTCCTCATCCGCTGACATCTTACTCAAACACCGTCCTACATTGCGCACAATGATCCATACAGCCAGGACTCGGGCTTCTTCGGACCACTCCGCGCTCGAATTCGGCATTGGACCTTGACGATCCTCCGCACTCTCAATCAACCTCGGCGATTTGCTCGACCGACTGGATACGTGTGATCACCATTCCATCTCTGTGACTTGTACATTCGTGCAGACCCTGGTCATTTGGTCATGGAATACGCTCAGCCACGCACAGTGCTTCTTTCCCTCTCGCTTCGCTTGTTCATGCACTCACCACGCATGTGTCGACGAAGTCTTTGGGGGTGAGCAGTCACTAAGCGTGCGTACGCCTGCAAGGTCAGTGCATGCCTTCAACCCGAAGTCCTTACCTCCCTCCACACCTTATGTTGCAAGTGTGTGCAATATTGCTCATGTTTGATGGTTGATTTGCTCCACCTGGTCTTAGACTTCCGCCTGCGCTCAACTCAACTCTTTGGACTCCAAACCGCTCGCAACCGTTTCCAGTCCGTCTCCCAGAAGAATGATCGTCGACTCTTCACTGAGGTCTGAGCGTTGAGGGCTCAATCGAACCAAGTTTGCAAGCTGATCCAAGGAACGGATCCAGTTTGAGTGAAGTGACATAAAAATGAAAACAGGGCGACATGTTAGAGAAAAAAGACCACTATTTGACAGGTCCATTAAAATCCTTGAACGATGAAATGTTGCAATCTACGCTGAAGACTTCCACAATTGTACCATCCAGGGTTGGTTTACATTGTGAATATGATTACAGTTTCATGACATACTGCTTTTGGAAGATAATGGGGATGAATTATCATTTACCGGAGGGAGCTGTGTTCAGACGGCGTTTTTGCATGGCAGTCAACTTTGACTGTTTGGAGGCAGAGGAAGTGGTGGTCGGCTTCGTGGCCAGCGTCGTCTGCTTGGTTTTGGGCGGGGATATGTCGCGTTCAGCCTTCCTCTTCCTACTGTCGCTTTCGGCCTTACCCATCTTGTCATTTGACGGGCCAGCAATGGACAACCCATTGAATCGGTTGGGGTTCAAGCGCACGGGCATTGGCGAAGAAACGGGTGGAGCGACCTTGGCCCCCTTGGCTCGTTGTGGATCAGAGGCAGAGTTCTTGATAGGGCTCTCCGATGCGTCACGGAGTTCTGGCTCGAGCGGCATTGGCGAGGACGAGTCATGTACAGCTAGTCCAGTGATGTCACCGTAGTTCGCATTGCTGACCGGCAACTGACGACCCGAAGCTGCACTCTTGTTCGACACAGCCGGACAATCTTCGGCATCGGTACCCACCTCCTTGGACAAGTCAACGTCCATGGGTTTTACCTTTTGCTGCGTGCCTCCTTTGCGAGTGGGAGTGGGTGCGCCAGTACAATGCCGGCCTCCAGACTTGACCACAGCTCCCTTGCCCTTGCCAGCAACGACTTCCTCGTCCTCTTCTTCACTCTTGTACTCAGGGCCCGCAGCCCAATCAAGGTAGCCTTCCATGGTGGTGATGACATCTGCCTCTGCACGGAAGCATTTCAGGTGTTGATCGAGCTTCTTCACGGTGATTGGTGTCGCCTGCAAACAGAAAGTAGATGTTAGTCTCAGTACTTTAGGGGGGGAATTTGGCAGCAAGTGTGCCCACCTTGAACTTGACTACAGCACCACTCGCCACAAGGGACGATAGGAACGCGAGGAGCGCGGCATCGAGTTGTGTCCCAGATGGACGGACGGTGAAAGACTCGCAAGCCAAGACACCGAGATCGATTGCACGCGAATCTTCGAGTAACGTGCGCGCCTGCGTTTGAATCGCCCGAGCCTTGCTCGCCTTGCCTTTGAAAGATGTCTTTGCGCCAGCGTCTTCCTCCGAACCAGAGGTGTTCTCAGGGGCGGCCTCAAAGGCGTTGTCCAAGACATGCTTCTTCATAGCCGACTGGCGGAAAATGACCTTGATAAAGTGATGATAATATTTATCCAACCGAACAGCCTAATAGGCACGGCCAAAACCACCCAAGAACGAGTCAGCAATCTTGCACCGCAAGAGGAGCCCAAGAGACATGATCAAGAGCGAGGTAGTCGCGCAAGAATGAGTGCAAGGGCCGAAGCGCCCATCCGCAGCCCAGGTGCACTCCTTGTCACAATAAACTTGACTTACATGAGGCAGCTTGGGAAGAGGATCTTTGGTACTGGAATTTGCCTTAGCGGCAGCCGCTGGGGTGTGGTGATGTGCGTCACGGGCGTTCTTTGCCACACCCGACCATTTGTTGCGCACGTTGGCCGGGATCGGAAGGAACTCGTCGGTGAACACATTGATATCCAAGAACTTGGAGTTCAACCACTCCTTCATCAAGTGGGTGATGGTCTGGGGGGCTTTGATCCCCTTGATGCCGCTCCATTTAATACCCTGATTTTTCAGATTCTTGGTGTACGCATGAGACCCAATCGGAACGACGAGATCATTGAGGAAGAAGTCAAAATGGGTGTCAGACGCCGCTCGAATCTTGGACCACATTGGCATGCAGGCCCAGCTGCAAGAATCCGCTACCATAGCATCATAACGACTCTTCTCTTGTTTGTTGATGATAGGCAAGAACGACTTTGGATGCATTGAGGTAGCGTTTGGTTCAGCATCGGCTGACGTAGCGTGCGGTTTGGTGTCAGCTGGCGCAAGCAAGTTGTCCGCTTTTGCCGATGCGACGTTTTTTTTTGCGGCCCGTACATCACTATGAGATGCCTTCCGAGGCTCGGGCGGTCCTTTCTTGACTTCGAGGGTGCCTACTCCGAGGAACCCGCGAGATTGATGACACCCGGGGTGGTGAGTCGCTTGATGGTTTTGGGTGTGAAGAACATCAACCACAGTATATACGTATCATAGGTGGGGTACAGGCCAATTCCGGGATACGTTTTGGAATAGAACCCCAAATTCCCAGTGAAAATGAAAATTGACAGTGCACGGTCAATTGCTCGTGCACTGCTGAAATCCACTTTTTCGACTCTGAAGGGCGGCACAAGCCAAAAACCGTCAAATCGAGGTGCACGGTCGATTGCTCGTGCACTGCTGAAATCCACTTTTTCGACTCTGAAGGGCGGCACAAGCCAAAAACCGTCAAATCGAGGTGCACGGTCGATTGCTCGTGCACTGCTGAAATCCACCTTTTCGACTCTGAAGGGCGGCACAAGCCAAAAACCGTCAAATCGAGGTGCACGGTCGATTGCTCGTGCACTGCTGAAATCCACTTTTTCGACTCTGAAGGGCGGCACAAGCCAAAAACCGTCAAATCGAGGTGCACGGTCGATTGCTCGTGCACTGCTAAAATCCACTTTTTCGACTCTGAAGGGCGGCACAAGCCAAAACCGTCAAATCGAGGTGCACGGTCGATTGCTCGTGCACTGCTGAAATCCACTTTTTCGACTCTGAAGGGCGGCACAAGCCAAAAACCGTCAAATCGAGGTGCACGGTCGATTGCTCGTGCACTGCTGAAATCCACTTTTTCGACTCTGAAGGGCGGCACAAGCCAAAACCGTCAAATCGAGGTGCACGGTCGATTGCTCGTGCACTGCTGAAATCCACTTTTTCGACTCTGAAGGGCGGAACAGGTGGAAAACCGTCAAATCGAGGTGCACGGTCAATTGCTCGTGCACTGCTGAAATCCACTTTTTCGACTCTGAAGGCCCCAACAAGGCGAAAACCGTCAAATCGAGGTGCACGGGGAATTCCTCGGGCATTGCGAGATGGCAGTGCAGCGTGAAACTTTGTGCACCGAGTAAGCCTGAGC